>CM053785.1:1109288509-1109675891 GCA_028749045.1 Cupressus sempervirens
CAAGAGAAGTATTGACATAGTAATGAGATGAGAATTCACCTTTGAAGGAGCATATTTGACAACTCAAGCATAACACTTTCCACCAGCGACCAAAGTCTCGAATATCACAAGATTGGAAATCACACCACTACTGAAGAACATGGAATACTATCTGAATCTCCCATGAGAAAAACTATCATAAAGGGCCCAAAAAACAACATACCACCATAAAATACAGAGGGAAAAGCCAGTGTAGACAAAATTCCCACCAAAGCCCCTAGACTAGATGTGGTTGAAGTTACCATACAAGAAGGACTGATTGAATTCAAAAAGTTTGTTGAGCGAGAAACAACATTGATGTACAAAATTAAATGACTTTTTTCATCTTATCAAATATAATTTTTTTTATTAAGGAAAATAGGTTTTGAAGGGTTCCTAAAACCCTTTGCACAAAAGATTTTCAATGGAGCCCAAACAAAGAGAGTACAGACAAAAGAAGAAACAAGTCCCCAACCAACAAAGGGGGACCAAGGTGGCCCTATAGATAACACATATAATGTTCTTTAACTTGATTGTTGCCTAATTAATTTCTATATTAAGAAATTAATTTTACTTGTATCATCATCCATGATTCTTGTGAGGAGTGTTAGAGTGAGATTGTCATTGCACCAAAAGACTAATTGTTTAGTGCCTAATATAACATCTCAATTTATAGCACACAGGAGGTGGTTAAGCCCTTATCTCAAATCCTGAGGGAAGTGTTGAACATTTTTCCAACAATCTTCTCCTCACCATTACCCAAGTGTCTAAGGATTTGAACCTGTGACTAAGCTCTGATACCACTTGTTAGAGTGAGGATTTTGTTGTAAAAAAATATGATATATTAGTTCCTGGTACAACCACTCAACTTATAGTACACAAGAAGAAGTTAAGCCCTTGTCACTAACCCCAAGGGGAGAGCTGAGCATTTTGCCAATAAGAAGTAGATAGTATGTTTTTATTCTACTTAAAATTTATTTGATTCATTGGTTAAATTATCAATAATTTATTTTTTCAATTCATACAAGGGAAGAATACAAGTAGTCAGTTGTGTTACAATACCTCCAAATTAATTTGTTTTGCATGTATCAAACTATTCAGACATTTATCCATAAGTACTAATAATTTTGAGTGTATAATTATTAGGACTAGAATTTTTAATGCATGATGTTATCTAGTCACACTTTGAAATTGTTGCTTTTAGACCCTTCTACAAAGAGCTTCATCAAAATTCAAAAGAAAAAATAATTTTTTAAGTAACTAAGTTCATACAAGAATTTTTTTTTTTTTAATTATTTTATTTTTACTGATCAAAATTGAACATTGACTATTGAACTACATTATGTAGAAATATGGCTTATGAATAGAAGATGTTGGGTACATTAGTCAATAAAATATCACATTATTGCTTTCAACTATTCACCTCTTTATATTTTTTTCAAGAAAATATACCACTTTAAATGTTTTTTATAAAAGAAAACTCCATTTATGAGATAATTAATTTTCATTTTAATTTAAGAACAACTACTCACTATCATGAAAATTATACTAGTTTTCAAAATCATCTTTAAAAATTAATAGAATTAAAAAATTAAGTCTTGAATTGATATATGAATAAGATTTACCTATATATAATAATATAACATCAACATTTATCATGTATAATAAGTAAAAGAAAATATATAACAAAATTTTAATCATTTGTAATAATGAATTAAAATTAAAGGAAAAATAGAAACATAAATATAATATAATATTTTTATTGACTATATTCTATTAAAAATAAATGATAAATTGATTATCTATATTTTTACAAAAATTATCTTTATTTTTTTTCTTTGAGTCATATATTTAGATTAAAAATATATTTAATAGTTATGCTTATAGACATAAAGTTATAAATATTCAAAACTAATCAATCTTTACAAAATGGGTGGGACACATTGTATGGACAAAAATTTGTAAATATCTAAAATAAATCAACATATAAAAAAGAAACTAGACACATATTGGCAAAATAATATACAGAAGAAAATTCTAAAATCTCAACCTCTTTGTATAAAATAAAGCAAAAGTATGGAAAAGCTAGATAACAATATTGTATTATAATTATTACCATTTATTAATTTTTTTATTAAAAATAATGAGTTAATTCTTCTCCAAACCTATAGATATTATTTAATATAATATTATTTGATTTAAAAAATAGTTCATTATATATTTTATTTAAATAAATCAAATAATTTATTTAAACCAATTTGAAATGCACTCACCATTTTTATATTTTATTACTTAAATCTAGTAGAAAAATATTTATTTATTAATTAAACATTATACTTTCTTATATTATATTTATTGATTACTATATAAATAAGGAAAAATTATTTTGACCCTCATCCATTCAAGACTTAAATTAGAAACAAAAATTAAAATTAAAATAAAGGTAAATTAGAAACTTGCTTCTATAAAGGATGTCTCCATTAAAAAATAGAGTCATAATTGGTAGATTTATTTTTAAGGAATATTTAAGTTGATTGTCTAATAAAGTTTGTAGTGAAGTTAGCTTAAAAATTGAACTTCCACAATTCAAAGAAGATGGTAGTCTCATTAATGTATTACCTTTGTCTATTATTAGTCTTTCATACTTAAGTTGGAGTTTCCTAACAATTAGAGTTCAATAGTTATTGATCCCATGAATGTAATATCTAAACTTAGATGACAATTTCTGACCCTGCCACATTTTTACCCCAGCCTAAAAATAGAAGCCTAAGAGCCATGAGATCAGATCCTTATTCCATGCCGACATACCTAAATTTATGAATTGGAATCTTTCCTTATGCTATTGGAGTACCAATTGCTTAAAATTTGAAAATTAACTCTTTAAAAAGTTCAAAGCAAGGAGAAATTGTTAGATGATTGGCAGGGGACAATTTCTAGCCTTCCCAATTTTTACATATTAAAATAAGAAAGCCTACAAAATAGAACCTCTTATTTTCTACAATTATTTTAAAAATAATCACCTAAAAATTTTATTTTCTTCACGGAACCTTTTATTTGAAAGAAAAAAATCTCCATGGAACCACATTCATCATCCATTCAAGATTCAATTATGAACAAAATTTATATCATGAGTAAATCAAAAACCCTCTTAAACTATGTACAAGGGACTAGCATCCATTTAAAAAATAATCATGTAAAAAATAAATTCTTCACAAGACCTCATATTTTGAAGAAGTTGAAAGTCCCCATAAGACCCTAGTCATCACCCAAGATCCAATTATGAACAAAAGATAAAACAAGAGTAAATCATAAGCCCTCTTCAACCATGCACAATTATTTATCCCATGGGTTAAAGAGTCTATGCAACTCATGGTTATAAGCTTAATACCACATGGAACCACATCCTTACACCTAAATTTATAAATTGGAATATTTTCTTATGCTAGTGGAATAAACATTGCTTAAAATTTAAAAATTTAAAAGAGTTGATATAAGTAATAATTTTTAGATGATAAATAGTGTAAATGGATAAAGACCTATATTTCTGGTGTCTTTTTCTCAATCATCATTAATGAATCATTGACATGTTTTTCAAATCATCTCAAGGTGTCAGACAGGGTGACCCTCTATCTCATGCATTATTCATTCTAATGGTTGAAGCCCTCAGTTGGATTATTTCTTCTTGGCACTCACAAGGCCTCTGGATTGGTGTTAAATTTGAGAGAACAAGCCTAATAGTGACCCACTCTCTTTTTGTAGATGATACTCTTCTATTTGGATCTTCTTGCATCTCATAAGCAAGGCAAATCAAATCAACTCTGGAAATTTACACAGCTTCTTGAGGTAAAAAAACCAATGCTCTTAAATCCAAGATTTTTATTCTTCAATGTTAACAATGATATTGCCAATAGAATTTGAAAAAAAAAATTATTTCTCAAGGGATACTATTCCTTCCACATACCTTGGAATTCCCTTTTTAATGGGTCCCAGTAAAGCCACATATTGGAAGTCGATTATTGATAGAATCAGGCAACATAACCTTGATTGGAAAGTCTGTTGGTTGTCTATCTTTGGTAAAATTCCTCTTATTAAAAATTCCATGTCTATCATCCTGAAGTACAACTTCTTGATTCTCCTAACTTTGACTGGCTTTATTTCTCAAATTGAGAAAATTATTCAAGACTTCTTATAGTCCAGTAACATGACTGGTGAACCCATAATCCCCATTATCTTCATACAAGGGATCACATAGGATAACCATGAGGGCATGGTCAGCTTCCATGATCTATCTATAAGAAACATGGCATTTGGGGGGAAGTTGGTTTGGTAGTTCTATGAACGCCCCAACAATAAATGGTGCCAAATTATACAACATAAATATCTTGACTCACAAGACCCCGTGTGCATCTTTATTGCTGTAGACCTTGCAAGGAGATCAACAATATGGAATTTCATGGTTTCCTCAAGAGAGATAGTTTCAAAATACATCACATGGAAAGTCAACAATGGGGAAAAAAATTATTTTGGGAAGACTCTTGGAATGGTCTTCCTCTTGTCTCCTCATCCTCAAAATCCAAACTCCTAATTTCCTTAGATGCACACCCAGTATCACTAAGGGATTTTCCCCTAGTTTGAGTCTTCAGATACTCATAGACCAAGAGGAGTAATCCCTCATGAAGGGCTAGGTTAGCGGTAAGTTTCCTCTTAAAACCCTTGATACCCTTGCTTATGGAGGTGAAAAGATAAAAAGGAAAAGATATTTTGATACCATTCCTAAAGTGATTAAGTAAAACAAAATGATGCATTCTGATCCTATCAAATCTGGGATCCAGGGAAATATATTCAATGATAATCCTTAGGACATACCTCCATAGCTTTTTAATTGACTCCATCTTGTAATATGTCTCCACCTTGATGAGCTTATTCAGCTCCTTTTCGTCCTTCGCAAAAACTTTGACAATGTTTGTCAACATTTTCTTGTCTCTAAAGAAGTTACTTCCTTCTAAAGGGATCTCCACAAGCTAGGCTATCAAATCTGCATTGATAGGGTGGGTGACCCCATCAATTTTGACTCTCCCATTTTTTTAGGAATCCACCATAATCTTGGTGATCCCCACATCAAAACCATGGAGCTTCTCTAGGAATCTAGTGATTCTGCCCTTTTCCACCTTATGCCAAACCTTCAATTTCTTCTTCCAGTTCTCTGCCTCCCCTGATGAATCCCTCCTATTCTCTCCCCTACCATGATTTCCTTAGGTTCAATAAGCCCCCATCTGCTCATAGTTTGCTTGCAGACCTCAGCCTCCTTCAAAATCTAAAACTCGAAAACATTTTTGAATTTATTAGTTTTAATGGTTGTATTCAAGGTAACCCATAAAGCATGTTGTATGTACACGCTATCATGGTTTGAAAAGAGTTTCGCATGATATTCATTAACTCCCACTCTGACATGTAATCTTCCAAATCTTCCCATTATTAATTTTGGATTTTTTTAGTACTTCCCTAGAAGTGATCTTGCAGTATTAAATTATTCATTGTTGCCAGAAAGTTATCGCCGACATGCCATGTCATCATTGAATTTTTGGTGACTACTTTCTTTGCAAACTAGTCGGCAGTTGAATAGGCCTCCCTATACACATGGCTGATATAGGTCTTGTTGAACTTACCCAGGTCAGACTTTAACTCCTCAATCACATTCACAATGGTCCAAGAAGGCATAGACTTACCATTTAGGCAATTTATGATATTTAAAGAATCCCCCTCCAACAAGAGGTTCTCAATCCCAGAAGCTAGGGCTAGTTTAACAATGTGACTAGCAACACTGGCTTCTATGAAGTGGTTCGTCTAATGTCCAAGAGGGAAGGAAAAAGCTGCAACTCCTCCACCTTAGTTTCTTCTGATGATGCCTCCACTGCCAGCAGGGCCAAGGTTCCCTTTGGCAGCCCCATCAAAATTGGCTTTGTACCAATTTTCAGGGGGGAAAAACCACCTGACCTCCTATCTTTTCCTATCCCTATACTTTTTCCTTTGTTTGTTGTTCCCACCTTCTTCAATATTTCCTTCCTTTGTGATGGTGAAGTTCTCCTTCATTACCAAGGGTTTTTGTGACTTTAGCTTTGGTGAGTATGGCGAGACCAATAATGTGATGAATCATTTTCTTTGTAATTAAGACTGGTTTTTCTAACCACAGTTGACCATTATGAACTCGGCTTAAGATATACATAATCTATTTAATTTGAAAGTTTTGAGGCAAGTGAGGAATATGGGTTGAACCTTTTTCTTCCAAGTGGTAAGCTCAGGTTTGAGAATTCCATCCACACAGAGTTCACTTAGGGCATTATCCATTTCAAGAGTTCCTATCTCCTGAACTGCACATTTAAAATGAGTTCTAATGTCATTTATGAGAAGTACCTTGGGTGGTATCTGTGACTGAGCTCCATTCGGGTCGATGGTTTCTACGATCGCTGGCACCAGTTTGAAGTTAGGGCCTTTCCACTCAACACCTTGCACCAGCATTTTAGATCCTTTCTTTGCCTTGCTGCTGGATGCCATGATAACTTGGTAAACTGAGAAAATTCTTTGAAAAACTTATGCTGCAAATTTTTCTTAAGATCGTTGGGATGCTCTACAAATCACTCTATTCGCAATATACTGAATTCACGATGAAAATGAAGTCAATTTCCTACCTTTTGATAAAAACTTCCCATTAATGCTCGGTATGATGAGAATCATAATGACAGTGCATGATAGCCTATCATCCACTATATGCTTAGATTGCTTGGTAGAAGCTTGCAACTTGGCAACCAAACATAACCCTATTAATCTCGATTTTGCTCGATAGAGTCCATGACCCAACCTTGCTAATGATTCTTTTGTATCTTGAATACCAATATGAATCTTTACTTCCTTTCAATTGGAACTATTTAAGATGTGACCTTGATAACACAGTTCCAATTCTTCCTTAAGAACTTAATTGGAAATGGTGAAGTCACCCACTTCTTGAGTGACATGACTATCATCACTTGAACTAGCTTGCTTGGTAGATTTAGGAATCCACTGCTGTCTCATCTGCTTCTTGGTGCTATCTGCTTTTTCTTTCTTTTCATCTTCAACTCTACCTGTATTCATGCAATTCTTAGCTATATGACCAAGTTCAATACATGTCTAACATCTTATGGTAGTATCTTTTCTTCTCAAGTGATGTCTAACACAATTTATGCCAATGTGTCCATATTCTCCATAGTAATGACATCTACACCAAGTATTGTAGTCCCAACCAAATATTGCCTTCACAAATTGTTTAGCTGGATTGAATGGTCTAGATCTACATTCAAATGCCTTGTGACCTTGTTTCTTGCATTTGTGACACTTGCCCTCAAACTTTGATTTCTCCTTGCATTCATTAGCTTTGTGACCATGTTGATTGCAATTGTAGCATTTTCCATTGAATTTTTCCTTTCCATTACTCCAACATTTACTTGATGTATGACCTATCTTACCACAATTATTGCAAGTAGGTCTTTGATTCCTTTAAGCACCTTGTTTGGAGGATTCACGTTCTTCTTTGTATCCAAGTCCTGCCTTACCCTTTTGCCTATAAAAATTCTACTCATTTTGTTGATTCAATTGCTCCATGTCTGCTTGGATTTCATTATTCTTTCATTGAGTTGTTTTTCAGTGTTTAAGTCATTCCTTAATCTTTCATTTTCATATCTCAGACTCATGATTTCTTCATTTGCATTTGACAATTGACTAATGATATTTTCTTCCTGAAGGGATTGATTTTGAATTTCATTGTTCCTTGCATCCAAGTCTTGTTTTGTCTTATTTCTCTATTCTAAAATTTCACACAATCTTATTGACTAAATTTCTTGTTCTCTTTTCAATTGTCTTACTTCTTCTTGTAGGGATCCATTCTTTTCAAGGAGTTCTTTGATTATATCATTTTCTTCATCTGAACTTCTTGAGGGGAAAAAGTCTTCAATCTTCTCTTCAACATAATGGTGGTCATTCATCTGATATGCAAGTTCCTTCCTTCTTGTCATGGATTGAGAAAGATGCTCTTTTGCTTTCTTGTGTTGAGTTATGGCCATCTCCAGATCTAGCTTTTTATTGTCAATAGCTTTGTCAAGTCTGAATATCTCCATTGTCCTTGAACTTTGCTCAAGCTGTCAAACTTTATCTTGAGAACCACAATGCTCTAATACCAATTGTTAGAATTATTCAGGACTAGCTAGGTTACTGAGAGGGGAGGGGTGAATCGGTAACTTTAAAACTTTTAACAATTTCAGCACTTAATAACTGTTATCATTTTTTACGCCTTGCCAAGATTCAAATTTCAAATGTTTTACCCACCAATGGCTAGTGTGCAGAGTTAATATTATTTTAAATACCCGATCAAACCTTATAATGTGTTCTGCAGCCCGCAAGTCTTCCATCGTTAGATCTAAAGAATATCTACTGTTGGCGTTATCTCACAATGGGAAGTTGCATAGTGGATACGTTAGCGACATAGCGCCCTTCTATCATGTGTTGGTGGGTCCCAATTATGCAGTCCTACAAAGAGTTTGAGTGTTGTAGATGTGAATTTGATCCGCGGTTGGTGTCATGTCACTATTGAGAGTTGCACGATAGATACTCATAGCAACATAACGCCTTGGCGACGCGTGGCATAGATGACGTAATGGGCCTGCCCTTCTTCAAAGTGATAGTACATCTCATCCTCAGTGACAGTTGTTAGATGGGTCAGAATACAGTGGCATTTTTTCATTGGTCCATTCAGCCAGCTCGAGACACAGTTGTATAGTTTTGTGGACCATCGTAGATCTAAGGCAGATCTACGGTAGGCGCTATCTTGCTATGGAGAACTGCAAAAATTTTAACCATAGCGACATAGTGCCCTTTCACCATGTGAATCAGGGGGCCACGTCTAGCCAAGTATGATGGGCCTAGGTAAGAACAAGCATAGTATTACGATGAGTCTTCACGATCGTCAAATTTTAAGAAGATCGATGGTTGGTGTTATCGCGCTATTGAAAGTTGCACACTATATACCATAGCAACATAGCGCCTCAATGACACATGTTAGGTGGGCTCGTGTTATCTCATGAACCTCAAGGATGATGCCAGGTTGTGCCAGGTAGATACTAGGTGTGCTAACAGCGTTTCGTGGGCCCAGAAGTTGAAAAGCAAAGCGTAAAACACGATGAGTCTCCACGATCGTCAGATTAAGAAAGATTAATGATGGGAACTATCTCGCTATGGAGAACTGTGAGAATGTTAACCATAGCGACATAGCGCCTTGGTGACATGTGTCTCATGGGCCCAGCCAAGGTTGACAATTAACGGTTGGCAGTTAGTGTAACCGTCGCAGCTGGAGTTTGAGGATTTGGCGCGGTTAGTGATGAAGAGATGGTCAACTATGTAGGACTTCCGCGAGGTGGAAAAATAAAAAGAGGTTGTTGGTCCACGTGGTCCATCCTACTTACAGAACAGGTTGACTCGCTGACTTTGTTGATTCACAACCCAAAAATGAAGGTAATCAGTTTTATTGCGCGATATGATCTTCATGATCGATTCCAACTACCATGAAATGAATGCAGAACGAGAAGAACACTCCACCACCCATATTTTGATCCATCTACTGGGTCAGAGCGTAGTTATGGCATCATTTCTGTCTTCTCAGGGCCCTGTTTCAAATCATTATGTCTAGATCTACATCCAGATCAGATTTCCCCTTGATTGTCCTCTACAGAACTTAATGGCAAGTAGTTGTGAAGTCACTTCAGCTGGAAGAGATCTCAAGTTATGCCTGAACTATAAAGGCAACTTTTGTAGATTTTGTTGAGGTCAGACCTTTCTCTGGCTTTTCTCTATTGTTGCTCTATAATTCCAGTGTAAATTCCTTTGTGCCTCTAAACTATATGATTCTCTATTTTATCTCCTTCAGCCATTGGTATGAAAGTGCAAGAACTGTTTGCCTTCACCATTGTTTTGTGAAAGTCCGTAATCTGCATGATTGTATTTGTGTTGACTTGTGAATGGTATATAAGTGAATCTCTCTTTCCTTGTGGCATTCATCTTGATCATCTTGATCTGCATGTGGTTATTTGATTAAAGCAAGTCTGAATGTGTATATCGTTAGTTTCATTCTGGTTCAATAGTGCATATATGGGCAGAGATTGGTCTGAACACTCTATTTTGGTGCATTGCCTCTTTAGATTAGGCTAGGTAGATTTGTTTCATGCTCTCCTTCTCCCTTTTCTCCTCCAAGAGTAGTTAGGTGCACCCTGATAGTAAGAGGAAGTTGGCCTTCTCTGGAGACTCAACTTCACAGTTCAAGTCCCACATCTTGGAGGTTGTTTCCATGTTTCACTAGGTTGTCCTCATGCATAGGCTCTGGACAAGGGTGCAAACCTAAGTGACAACATTTTTTGGCACGCCCGATGGGACAACATCTTAGAAAATTTCAAGTCTACTGGTGTTAAAAGGGAAGATTTCAAGATTAATACTGAAGAGATAGTACTGGCTTTGGTGTTTAAGCCTTCAAGAGGCTCATTCTTCAAAGTACTTGGCAACTCTGAGCTTCAAACACATATCTGGTTCCAGACCAAAGCTGAGTGATTCATGCCCAGAGCTGAGACAAGGACATCTTCTAGAGGTAATTTTCAATACCAAGAGCTTTCACTTTCAAACCCTAGAAGAAGGAAGACTAGAATATCCTTATCACCAGTTAGGAGCACAGTAGTAACAAATACTCCTGCAAGATCTATCTCTACTCCTCCTGCTGTTAGATCTCAGCCTAGACTACCATCATCATGTATCAATAGATCACTTGTCTATATGGCATTTCCTAGAGCTCATACTTTTTCCACCTTTAATGGTGGGAGCCCTCTCTTGTTAGCCCAAAGACATGACATACTAGTAGCTGCACTCAAAAGTATATCGGAATTTATTGGTGAAACTTCTACCTCCCCCTCAGAACACATTCAAGAGGTTGCAAATGTCTGAAATATCCATGGCATTATAGAGGATGATGTTGTAGTTAGGCTCCTAGCCTCATCCTTGAAAGGAAATGTACTACAATGGTATAGAGGTTTAGCTCATGGTTCTATAACAGATTGGGATGGATTAGGAGCAAGATTGTGCAAACATTTTGAGGATAAGAGTGACTATTTGTCACTTTTAGAGTAGTTGACTACTATAAAAAGAGCCCCCCATGAATGTATGACTAATTTTAACTATAGATTCCAAAAGACATGGGATAGAATACCTACTCCAGTGAAGCCTATCCCTGGTAATACCTTCTTGCATTACCTTAGAGCTTTTAATAGCGACATTGCCACTACAATCCAAACTATGGGAGGAGATACCTTGCCTAATGCTTATGACATAGAAATAAGGGCGGAAAACATCTTGATACAAGGAGGTAAGTTAGCTCCAAGGCCTCCTATGCCTTTCTTCCCTAATGTTCCAAATCATCAACCAGCAATGGCTCCCCTTCCCACAACTTCTATATCACAATCCCTTACTCCAGTACCTCAAGCTTCCACATCCTCACATGGGATAGATGAAATCAAGGAGATGATGCAATCTATGATGCAGAACATGGACAAAAGAGACAAGAGCATTGATAAAAGATTGTAGGATCAAGGGAGGAAGTTAGAAGACCAAGGAAGGAGGCTGGAGGATAATTTCTCTATGATGTAGAAAGTGAGCAACAAAGTGGTGACTTTAGAAAGAAAGCAAGCTCAAGGTAGTAAGCCTCATCAATTGCAATATCAAACTCTGGATAGTGGTAGGCCTCCAAATCCTAATCATTGGAACCATTCTTTTGATTAGAGTAGGCAGGGTGGCCAGGCTTCAACCTCAAATGTAAACCAAAGTAGGGCCATAGTCCATCAAAACAATATGGCTCAAGATCAAGATTTTTGTCCCTCCTGTAACTACTCCTATGCCTATTGTATGTGTTAGAAGGCTAAATCTTATTTGGCCTTGACAGTCCAAGAACCTATAGCAAAATAAGCATACCAAGAGGACCAATTTAAGGATGCCTCATATCTGCAAAGACAGGGTGATTGCTCTTTTATGAATCATCAGAAGGAGGAGCATTGTAATGTAAACTAGGATTCCATTGCTCATAATACTAGAAGCAAAAGAAGAGCTATGGAAGATGTTGTCCCTCCTCCTCCCAATCAGGCCTCAACTTTGAATACAGTACCTGATGAGCAAGTAGCAAATAATCAATCAAGTGTCTTTCAGCAGCAAATGAAAAACCATGGGAGAAATGATACAAGTGATCCTCAGGCCATCCCATCAATACCTCATACAGTTGCAGCCCCTAAGGTTTCTACCAAAACACTTGCTATGCCATTTAGTATGGTAGAGCAAATGAAGAAAAAAAATGTGAATATCTCCATGTGGGATGTTGTTGCTACTATACCAATGCAAAGGAGGTTGCTGCAAGAAGAGTTAGAAAGAATTGAACCAAAGGATCAGACACCTAGCATGGAAAGTGCCACAAGCCTAGTACAACCATCAAAAAAGGAAGAAACAAGTAAAAGGGTTAGACCTCCTCCATTCTATGTTTCCCTAATTATAGGAGGCAAATTAGTCCATAATTGCATGATTGATTCAGGGGCCAATAGTTCAGTGATGCCTAGGTGTGTTGCTGATGCTTTGGGAATGAAATATGAGCCCGTTGTTAGGGATGTATTACAGTTGGATGGTAGTACTGCCAAGACTGTAGGGATCCTTAGGAATGTGGAGATGGCCCTACATGCATGCCCTGGTTGTACTATAACCCAAGATATCTCTATTGCTGAAGTCAAGCCATATTTTTCCATCTGTCTATCAAGAGACTTTACTGCCCAAATAGGTGGTTTCATATCTTCTTATTGGTCATATAAGTCTTTTAAAACCAGATATGGAGCCAATGCTTCAATCATAGCAAAGCCTCAAGCCCTCCATCATACTGAATCTTACACCCCCAACCCCATCAACATGAATTTCCCTATTCTAGAGATGGATGAGAATGACATAGTGAAGGAGCCCACCACTCCCCTAGTAGAGATACCTGATTTCTTCTTGGATGAGTGGGCTGACGCATATCAATTTGACCCTATGTTAGAGATCCTCAAGATAGGTCTCTGAACATATTGTATATTGGAAAAGGATGCCCTGGTTCCCAATCTTGTGGATGCTAAAGAAGATGAAAGTGGGATATGGAGTATGTACTTCGATGGATCAAGGAATAAAAATGGATCAAGAGCTGGTGTAATGTTAATTCCCCTGCAAAAATAAGGTATTACTTCTCCTTTAGGCTCCAATCCAGTTGCACCAATAATGTGGCCAAGTATGAATCCTTGATCCAAGGTCTCTTACTTGCTCAAAAAAGAGGAATTCAAGCCTTAAGGGTCTATGGAGACAGTGAGTTGGTCGTTAATCAAGTGAGAAATCAGAATATCACCAAAAATGGTTTGCTCAAGTCTTATAAACATAGAGTTTGGGATTTGCTTGAGGGTTTCAATGCATTTAACATCCAAAGCATCCCTAGAAAAGAAAATAGACATGTTGATAGACTTGCAGCAATAGGTGCATCTTATGATGTGCCAGGGAATCTTGAGGAGGACAAGAAGCAACAAATGAGAGTGGTAGTAAGGCCTGCCATCCCTGACAATAACACCCACTGGCAAGTGTTTGATTCTGATGAGCAAATTGTCAGCTTCTTGCAGAATGAGGCAAAATTTTCACAAAGAAATCAGTCAAGACTGCAAGATCAGTATGGTGATCAGATCATTCATCTCAGTTCTAACAAGCTGCCTAAAGGTTTCATTACTTTAGAGAGTGTTTTTAATCCTGATGATCAAGCAAAGGGCAGTGCCATGAACCTAGCTGCTGATGAGGGTGACCATACTCCAGTCATGGTTGCTGATGGAAAATCCTTAAACATGGGGAAGGTATGTTCTAAAATTGAACAAGAAAATTTTATTCATCTATGTCAGGAATTTAATGATATATTTGCTTGGACATATGATGACTTAAAGGGTTTTGACCCAAGGTTATTTCAGCATACCATAGATTTAGTTGATGATGCAAAACCAGTAAGACAAAAACAAAGACCAATGAATCCCAAGATTGACCCATTAATGAGAAAAGAGCTATCCAAATTGATTGAGGCCCACATAATTTGTCCCATCAAACACTCATCATGGGTAGCAAACCTTGTCCCTATTAGGAAGAAGAATGGGGAAATTAGATTGTGTGTGGACTTTAGGGACCTTAACCAAGCTTCTATTAAAGATCACCATCCTCTCCCTTCTATGGAGCAGATTTTTTCCAAGGTTAGTGGTTCAAAGAGATTCTCATTTCTTGATGGATTCTTTGGTTACAATCAAGTGCTGGTTAAAGAGTCTGACAGGTACAAGACTGTATTTACCACTAAATGGGGTACCTATGCTTTTTGTAAGATGCCATTTGGGCTAACCAATGCAGGTGCTACATTTCAGATGGTAATGGAGATGGCCTTCAAGAAATTGATTGACAAGTTTGTCTTAGTTTACTTTGACGATATCACTGTGTATTCAAAGGATGTAAATGATCATTTTGATCATCTCAGACAGGTATTCTTAAGATGTAGAGAGTTTGGGGTTCCCCTTAACCCAAGAAAGTGTGTTTTGCTACTAACCAAGGAAAATTATTAGGGCATATTGTATCTAAGGATGGCTTAGCCATTTATCCAAAGAGAAAAAAAGCAATACTTGCCCTTCCTCTTCCTAAACACAAGAAAGGGCTGCAAGGTTTCCTAGGCAGGATAAATTTTGTGAGAAGATTTATCCAAAATCTTGCTATCATGGTGAAACCTCTTATAGCTATGCTTAGGAAAGGTATGGTCTTTGCATGGACCAAGGAAGGGAAGGAAATTTTTGAAGAGATCAAGACAGCCATAGCCTTAGCCCCTACTCTCATGAACCAAAAATTTGAGAAAGATTTCATTCTTTATACCTTAGGTGGTGAGTCAAGCATTTTTGCTATCTTGACTCAAACAAATGAAAAGAATGAAGAACAGCCCATAGCTTTCTTTAGTGAAGGGCTTAAAGAGTATGAAGATAGGTACAGTTATGTAGAGAAGAAAGCCCTTGCAGTCATCAGAGCTTTAAGGAAATTCAGACACCTCCTTTCCCATAACAAGATTCATTTGTTAGTACCCCATGCCAATTTGAAGGGTTTCCTTTTGAGAAAAGATATTAGTGAGAAAAGAGTTGGTTGGATTACAAGAGTGATGGAGTATGATGTCAATATCCAGGTCACTAAGCTGGTAAGAGGTAAAGGATTGTGTAAGCAGATGTTATCATCTCAAGAGCCTGATGAAGAAGTTGTCATGGTATTAACAGAAGAACAAGAAGCAAGAAATGATGGCCCAAGGAATTGGATGGATGACATGAAGAATTTCTTATTAGGGAATGGATACCCTTAAGGATTAGACAAAGCTAAAAGGAGATAGTATAGGCTACAGTCAATTTCGTATGTCATGGTTGACGATATCCTTTTTAGAAGAGATTTTAATGAAGCCCTATTAAGGTGCCTTGATATAAACCAGGCTGAAAGAATGATCAAGGAACTTCATGATGGTCCTGATGGTGGCCACTTCTCCGCTAGAACAACTACAATGAAGATCATGAGGGCTGGTTATTACTGGCCATCTCTGTTCCATGACTGTCATAAGCATGGGAAGTGTGAAAAATGTGCCTTCTTCTCTGGCAAACAAAGACTTGCAGCTCTTCCCCTCCATCCTATCTAGGTGGATCAACCTTTTGCTCAGTGGGGGTTGGATTTCATAGGCCCTATCAATCCTCCTTCCAGTTCTAGTCACAAATGGATTTTAGCTGCTATAGATTACTTTACTAGGTGGATAGAGGCAATGACATTGAAGGATGCCATCGAATCTTCAGTTGTTGAGTTCCTTGATGAAATTGTGACCAGGTTTGGTGCCCCTTCAACCATTATTTCAAATAATGCCAAGTCTTTTATTGGAGCTCAGATTTGTGCATGGGCAGTGGATCATAATATCTATATGAGCACATCCTCAAATTACTATCCTCAGGGTAATGGTTTGGCTGAGTCATCCAACAAGAACCTAATCAGGATCATGAAAAGGACAATAGAGGATAATCATAGGTGTTGGCATAAGAAGTTGAAGACTACACTGTGGGCTGACAGGATAACACCTAAAAGATCAATAAGAAGTTCACCATTTGTGTTGGTATATGGTAGAGAAGCAAGGCTTCCAATTTCATTGGATTTCCCAGCCCTAGAACTAGCTCATCAACTGGAGTTGATTGAGGATGATGCCATGACAGTGAGAATGGCAGAACTGATGGAGCTAGAAGAAAAGAGAAATTAGGCCATGTAGACCCTAGAGGCACACCAACAGCAAGTGAAGAGGAGTTTTGACAAGAAGGCTAGGGTCAGAATCTTCAGGGAGGAAGATTTGGTTCTGAAGTGGGATGCAGATAGGGCAAAACTAGGAAGACACTCAAAGTTTGATGTTTTGTGGAGTGGTCCTTATCTAATTATCAGTTGTAAGAAAGCCAATGCTTTCTAATTAAGCAGGCCTGATGGTGAGATTCTGCCCATCCCAGTCAATGGGATTTACCTTAAGCCATGTTTCTGACAGGGTTTGGGGTTCCATGTATATAGTTAGTTTAGTTCTGTTCTTTTTTTGTTCCCTGTTTTCCAAGAAGTGCACGAGCACAGGGTTGTCTCTCTATGAGATAGCAGGTTTTCCAAATTTTGAAGATTGCAAGGAGTTTTGGTCTTTGGTTCCAGTTGCAGAGACAGAGATTTCTGGGTTTTTCTCTCAGAAGTAGGGTTAGGGTTTCATAATGCACAGGATCTACATCTTTTTGACTCTGTATCCCAATGGACACTTTAGGCCACTGGTCTTATGCATAGCAGGCTCGCATCCCCTGTGAGTCGCCAGAAATGTTATCATTTTTTACGCCCTACCAAGATTCAAATTTCAAATGTTTTACCCACCAACGGCTAGTGTACAAAGTTAATATTATTTCAAATACTCGATCAAACCTTATAATGTGTTCTGCAGCCCCCAAGTCTTCCATCATTAGATCTAAAGAATATCTACGGTCGGCGCTATCTCACCATGGGAAGTTGCACGGTCGATACGTTAGCGACATAGAACCCTTCTGTTGTGTTTCGGTGGGTCCCAGTTATGCAGTCCTGCAAAGAGTTTGAACACCGTAGATGTGAATTTGATCCACGGTTGGTGTCATGTCACTATTGAGAGATGCAAGATAGATACCCATAGCGACATAACGTCTCGACGACATGTGGCATAGATGACATAATGGGCCCACCCTTCTTCAAAGTGATAGTACATCTCATCCTCAGTGGCAGTTGTCAGATGGGTCAGAATATAGTGGCATTTTTTCATTGGTCCATTTAGCCAGC
This sequence comes from Cupressus sempervirens, assembly GCA_028749045.1. Lineage (NCBI taxonomy): Eukaryota > Viridiplantae > Streptophyta > Pinopsida > Cupressales > Cupressaceae > Cupressus > Cupressus sempervirens. The sequence continues at coordinate 1,109,305,997 of CM053785.1, forward strand.
TCGAGACGTTGTTGTACAATTTTGTGGACCACCGTAGATCTAAGGCAGATCTACAGCAGGCGTTATCTCGCTATGGAGAACTGCAAGAATTTTAACCATAGTGACATAGCACCCTTTCGCCATGTGGATCAGGGGGCCAGGTCTCGCCAGGTATGATGGGCTCAGGTAAGAACAAGCATAGTATTACGACAAGTTTTCACGATCGTCAAATTTTAGGAAGATCAATGGTTGGCATTATCACATTATTGAAAGTTGCACACTATATACCATAGCGACATAGCACCTCAATGACACATGTCAGGTGGGCTCGTGTTATCTTGTGAACCTCAAGGATGATGCCAAGTTGTTCCAGGTAGATACCAAGTATGCTGACAGTGTTTCACGGGCCCCAAAGTTGAAAAGCAAAGCATGAAACACAACGAGTCTCCACGATCGTTAGATTAAGAAAGATCAACGATGGGTGTTATCTCGCTATGAAGAACTGTGATAATTTTAACCATAGCAACATAGGGCCTTGGTGACACGTGTCTTGTGGGCTCGGCCAAGGTTGACAGTTAACGGCTGGCAGTTAGTGGAATGGTCGCAACTAGAGTTTGAGGAGTTGGCGTAGTTAGTGATGAAGAGATGGTCAACTATGTAGGACTTCCACAAGGTGGCAAAATAAAAAGAGGTTGTTGGTCCACGTGGTCCATCTTGCTTATAAAATAGGTTGACTCACTGACTTTGCCAATTCACAACCCAAAAATGAAGGTAATCAGTTTTGTTGCGCGATCTGATCTTCATGATCGATTCCAACTACCATGAAATGAATGCAGAATGAGAAGAACATCCCACCACCCATCTTTTGATCCATCTACCAGGTCAGAGCACAGTTATGGCATCGTTTCTTTCTTCTCAGGGCCTTATTCCAAATCATTGTGTCTGGATCCGCATTCAGATTAGATTTCCCCTTGATTGTCCTCTGCAAAACTTAATGGCAGGTAGCTGCGAAGTCACTTCACCTGGAAGAGATCTCAGTTATGCCTGAACTATAAAGGCAACTTTTGTAGATTTTGTTGAGGTCGGACCTTTCGCTACTTTTCTCTGTTGTTGCTCTGCAATTCCAATGTAAATTCCCCTATGCCTCTAAACTGTATGATTCTCTATTTTATCTCCTTCAACCATTGGTATGAAAGTGCAAGAACTCTTTGCCTTCACCATTGTTTTGTGAAAGTTCATAATCTGCATGACTGTATCTCTATTGGCTTTTGAATGGTATATAAGTGAATCTCTCTTTCCTTGTGGCATTCATCTTGATCATCTTGATCTGCATGTGTTTATTTGATTAAAGCAAGTTTGAATGTGTATATCCTTAGTTTCATTCTGGTTCAATAATGCATATATGGGCAGAGATTGTTCTGAACACTCTATCTTGGTGCATTGCCTCTTTAGATTAGGCTAGGTAGATTTGTTTCATGCTCTCATTCTCCCTTTTCCCCTCCAAGAGTAGTTAGGTGCACCCTAATAGTAAGAGGAAGCCAGCCTTCTCCAGAGACTCAACCTCACAGTTCAAGTCCCACAGCTTGGAGGTTGTTTCCATGTTTCACTAGGTTGTCCTCATGCATAGGCTCTGGACAAGGGTGCAAACCTAAGTGACAACAATAACATAATCCAATTATCATAGATCTAATCTACTGCATGCATGAGAAACTAAAAGCATATAACATTTTGAACACAATATTTGGTGACCTAGAAACCTTCCAAATAGAAAGTAAAACTGGGGTGAGGATGATACCCACAAAACTTCAATACTACAGTAGAAAGTTGACCTATTAAGGCTTACAATGATCACTTCTAATGATCTGCCATGTTAGGAGCAATTAGGACTACTAGGTCCACCTTGTTAGAGGTTTTACAAACATACAATGAAGTATGCACTCAGTTAAGAGATTTAAAGAAAAGATTGTTAAGTCTACCCTATTAAAGGATTTGAAGCTAATTCACCTATTAGGATGAAACAATAGATCTCTTAATTACAACTGAATTGCTAATTAAGATCCTTGAAATATTGATCACCTTTATGTGATAGATGTAACTCTGCTACTCCTGATATGGCCTTCCAATACACTTTGCTTTGCTGTTGATTCACATTTGCATGCTTTTCATTACATTTGCATTCTCTTATGTCAAAAACATATATTTGGGTGTGATACAATACATCACATATATACCAACCCAATTCACATAATTACAAGGTCGGCCAATACACAAGTTAACACCAATATTACAAAGTTGGCCCAAATGTAGAAACTCGGGTTCTAAAAACTAACTTGGTGAATTTTTGATACACGGCGTTCACTGTCATTACTCGGCATCATCATGCACTTAGTAGAAGTAGAGGCTTGATCCATACTAATCACTTCAATGTAGTTTCAAACTCGGTATACAATAGTGACTTGGTAGATACAGTGTCACTCAGTAGAAACTAAATTCCACGTTTACCATGCCTACACTCGGTAAATACTAATCATCTCATCGCTTAGTTAACACTAACTTCACTTCACAAGAACTGATGACTCGATAGACACTACGAGGCTTGGTAACCACTGAACTGCTTAGTAAGAATTGCTGGACTTCACATTGCTTGAATTCACTTGGTAACCACTAGAATGCTCGATAGGAACTGTGAAGCTTGGTAACCATTTAATTACATGGAAAATACTAGAGACTAATCAAAGAGCTCGGTAACCATACAGAATCTAAATAAGTGTTGTCACTAATAAAAAACTTGACTTAATGCCAACATATCTATGGCAAAGAAAATGAAGATTGAGAATCGATAAATTGAAGGAGATCTAATGGTTGTTTTGAATGCATGTATAAATAGTTCAATAGGCAATTGGAATAATGCTTATATACTTTACCGTTCTTGGGATTTAATGGAATATTTCACTTGAGTCTCCTTTTCTCGTACACTTCACAAAGTCAATTCTTTGGCAAATGCTCTTAAAAATATTGGGTACGACAATAATCCACTAGATTCAATAAGTTCAAGTGTGATAATTGATAACTACCCTCAACTCTAAATAACTATTAACTTGGATAAAGCAGGACTCTCTTGATTAGGTACATGTATTTTCCCTTGATTCTATAATTATTTGTCCTCACTCCTATGAAGGGAAAATGACCATTTTTACTTGTGACAGGTTGTGCCTTGAGTAACGTACATTTGCCCAATTGTCTCCATTTACTTGCTTCCAACTTGCCCCCAGTTATCATCATTCTCTACATATCTGGGTAGTGGTTATCTCCAAGCTTTCAACCGGTTATGATATCATTCCTTTTGTTACAAGTACATTAGGATTATGTGGAGTAAATCACCTCAATTTACTTTTCTCTCTTATCATCCTTTAATGGAATGTTGCTTGAAGGTGGAAAGTATAGATATCATGAAAAAATTTCCTAAAAGTCATTTATGGAGTTTGATGACTAGCATGTGGGTGATGTAACTTGCTTGATGAAGTAGACTTTTGACACTTCATGCTGCATTTTCCAATGTCATTTCACGGTTTCTATTTATACCTATTCCTGTTGGATATTATTCACTCCATCCTGTCTTTTTCCTCTCTCCAACTATGTAATATAGTCCAAGGAATTTCAAATTTCAATTTTCATTTGTTGATTAGGAAAGGGAATTCGAGAACCCCATCTTCAACACCCTATTGGCTTAGATGTTTACAATGCTCATATTCATTCTACTTTAACACTATAAAATGCATAAATGGGGAGGAATTATTTGCTCCATCTGAAAAAGGTTCATCTTGCCAACTCAGCTAGTTTCAATCTATTTATCTCACATGATGGATTGTGTTCAATGTTGGGAGGATCTTGAATTCATAATTGATTGCACAATGTGTCCTCAAATTAGGACCTACATTGTAGCTGTGGAACTTATTAAACAATAGGATCTTTAGAGTGGATGTGAATTGGTTGTTGGCATTTTCCCATGGGAACATTTGAAATTTAATTGGGATTTCAAGATTATTATAGACACTTTGAAGAGAGTTATTCATACTCATCACATTCACCCACTTGGGCACACATTACAAAATGTGGGTTAGGTTCTTTCTTTTGAAATTTGTATTGTAACTTTGTCCAAGCTATAGGTTATTCAGACCATCCTTGGTCACAAATTTCATAGCTAACCATTCACCTAGTTGAGTGTTGCTTCATGTGAATCTTGTATTCCTGACATTAAATAGTCTCATTTTCATGTGGTTGTTTCACATTCCTTGGTTACACCCTAGTGCAAGGAACCTCCCCTTTTGATGCTTTTAGGTTTTCTTGGGTTTGGTTTAGATGTTTTTTGGTGTGTTTAGGTGTGTTGAACAAATTACAATGGGTTGGATGCAAGGTTGGACAACCATATGATTGTAAGAGCCTATAGTGCTCAATCGGTGGAAAAAATGTTTTTTTGGCTTAGGAAGTGGAAAAGTTTCTATTTTGATATAGGATGGGTTTGAGGGGTGATTTAGGGCCCTATGTAGCTTCTCTAGCGTAAAGGTGCTCACACTCAACCATCGAGTTGTCAAACAAGGCCAAATTGTTCACTATGCAAAAAGTTGCTAGCACTCTCAAAAAATTGCTCAAGCAACTTGAACAAATTTTGGTTAGATAGTTATAACCACCCATGCGTGGGATATAAGCATGGCTTAGATTCTTGCAGAAGGCTAATGGAATTTTGGATTTCTTTTACTATTTTTTGTACTTCTATATGGACGTCTATGGTTGTGTTGTGCTAGAACTATATTGTTCCTTTGTTGTTGTACAGATTGTAGTATATCTAGATCCATGGAAATGTAGAGAATTTTACTAGATTTCATTCATATTAAGTAGTTTTCTTTCAAGTTATTGGTGTGTAGAGTTAGGGGTTTTTGAAGGTCATTGTTTGTACATGGAAATGACAATGTTGAATGCACAGAAATGGCTCTAACCTAAGAACCCACTTATGGAGTTGACTAAAACCATGGGGGAAGTAGGACTAGAGCTTATCAATGAATTTTTTGTTTTTAATTTTTTTTTGCAATGGTTTTCCTTGGCCAAATTGGAAGCCCTGGCTAATTGTTGAGAATAGGTGAGCCAGGACAGGGACAACAATGCTCTGGCACATGCACTCATAACCTTGTGGAAAAGGTTGAAAAGAATTTTTGGGATCCCTTGATAGCCTCTTGATAGTATCTAGAGGTAGAAGGAGTAGAACTTAATATTGAAGGTCATTTTGGAGAATGTTTGTGCTTATTGGTCCATAGGCCTAATTAATAGGCTTAAAACTAGGGCCTGGTTGGAATTAGGGTTAGGGTACAATAAAAAGTTAAGATTTTGGAATCTGACAGTGTTTGCTAGTACCTTAGAGATTCTCAAGGTCTTAGGTGGGTTCATTTTGAGAATTGAGGATTTTTACCACCAAACCAAGAAAACAGACCTAATAGACATTTGGGCAATTAGGTCTCTTACTGAAATTGAGACCAATTAGTTTGGAGAAGGGTCCAGAAGTGTGGGTGTAGTTTTAGAGGGACTCTAAATGGTTGAATACACTTGTAAGATTCTAAGGAAGTATGTGGAGAGATCCTAGGCAAACAATTGGAATTCTAGGAGGGAAGTCTAACGAAGAAGACTAGGCATTTGAGGACTAGTTGTACTAGTTCAAACCTTGTAAGCTTGGAATCTTACAAAGATCAAAGATACCTTGGAGGAGAAGTTGATCCCAAGGATCTTGGAGATCCTAATTAATAAGAGAACATAAACCATTGGATGGTTAGAGCAAACAAAGAAGCATATGGGGTGGAGAAATCCTAGGGTACCTAAGTCCTCTACATCACACCTTGGTATGGTGACTTTTTTGGTAGATTGTTTTCTCACCAATATGACATTGTTAGTATAGAAATGACATTCTCCAATCTAAAACTAGATGAGGATGTAGATGGGTTCCATATGATCCCAATGGAAGAATAGATCTTCATTTGCAAAATTCTAGTTTTTGCTATGAGGCAACATAGAAGTCCTTGTTTCATTTGATTATTGGGTGCCTTCTATTTTTGCCTACTACAATGAGTTTTTGTTAGAAATAGGAATTACTGAGAGTGGGGATAAATCATTAATTTAAAAACTTTAGTCACCAACTGAATATTATTTCTTACTTTAAACCATACATAACAAAGCAATAAAGTAATGTTGAACAGTAACCATGCACAAAGATAACTCATAACACCATCTTTTGTTAACTAAGGAAAACCTATCCAAGGGAAAACCCTAGTTGGGATGATACCCACTAGATAACATATTGATATATTAGTTCCTTGTTAAAGGATGAACACTATTAGGAGTCTAGAAGAAAATTCAGTATAGAGAGTCCCTATTAAGAGAATTTGAATCCATGTTAGGAGATTCCAACCCTGTTAGGAGTTGTAGAACAGTAAATGCAAGATGAGCCCACTGCCCAAACATGCACTTCTAATTAAAAGAATAGCTCACTGCCCAAATAAGTAATCAAGTTTCTAGAAAATATATTCTTTCTTAGTTTGATCTTGGATCACAAAATATCTTCACAAACTTTGCATATGTCACTTTCACATTAAGTTTGCATATCACAATACTCACACACCATACATCATAATTACACTTCTCATCGCAAGATGTCCTTTGCCTTATTACCATGCTTTTACATAAATTTCTACTAGGTTGACTAAGCCCGCAATACACTTCTCCAACTTAGAGTAAACATCTAGGATGTCGGCCCTAATTAGACAAGTAATTATTTTGTAAACAAAATAATTCCTTTCCTTTAATTTTGTTGTCATGTTACATTGGTAAAACATGAATATCTCTTTTCAGTATAGTTTGTACTAACTTCTGTGGTTATACACATCGTCATCAACATGTATACTATCTCCATCTAACTTTTCTAGTCAAAATATGGCATCAACAACAAGTTACAAACAAAATAATACATTGACGTATACAAATTCATACTTAGACAATTTTTCGAGTGCCAAAGCTAAGTATCTTTACTCATCTTTGTCAAAACATATTCAGAAGAACAAGATAGTGAAGAGCCTACAGAGAAACTTGATGGATGTTACTGAAAAATTACATAGTACTCTAGCAGTACAACACACAAAGGTAGATCTAGAACAACGGGCACAAGAAATGCTAAAGTCTTTTGATGAAGAATTCACAAATTTGTTGAATGTTGTAGAATCTAACGCACAAATCTCACATGATGCTAACTTGCTTAGCACCATTTATTAGAATATTAAGAATGATTAGATAAGTCTTGATACTTGTATCAAGGAACTTCAGAAGTGTCAACAGGATGGCAAGATATTGTACATCAAGTGTACTCTATCTCACAAATTGACTAAGGATATTGACAGTCAGATTGAAGGAAAGATGAGTGAGCTAGAAGCTCTATCTAGCCAATTACATCCTACTAGTAAAATTGATGATTTTGAAGGACAAGTGGCTAGTTTAAGAGTGACATCAAGAAAGCAAGAACAAATTTTGAAGAGAGTATCAGATTTTAGAGAGTCTATTGCTCTTAAAATATCTTTTGTTGAGAAATAGTTGGAGGAATGTGTCAAGGCCAAGGACACTTATTCTAACTTTTTACACTCTGACCTTAATGTAGTTGAGATTGCATCATATGCCTTATGTGAAATTCTCACCTCTACTAAATCTACCAAAGATATGTGGACAAAAGGTATGGACAGTTTGAAAGAAAATTTTGATGATTGCATGAAGATACTATTAGTTTAAGATAGATGTTTACAAAGATTTTGACAGCAGATGGACACTTTCTGACATTTTAACCTTTGTCATTGATGTCAAAGGGGGAGAAGTACATAAGAAAATTATAAATTGGGTAAAGGGAAAAGTGTGAAATCATATTGTAAGGTGGAGCATATGTAAGATGGACAAATTGTAATAGATGTAATGTTAATGTGATTATTTATTTTTAGTTTTTGATACTTAGCCAATTTTCTAAGTACCAAAAGCTAAGTATCTTTTTGTTTCTAGGGTTTCTTGTAAGCATGTACATCACATGTTTACATAAATGACAACAATTACATATCCTCATTAGCCAATTGTCAACAGTTTTTACACTTTGGAAGACTTTGTCTTATGTTGCTAGTGTAGTACATGTTTTGCATATTGGTGGATGCTTAGATGTGTCTTTTCTATATGTGGGTTTCTTTTGATAAGGATGATATATTAAAAATGATGTTGTCCCACCAAAGTTTGATTTACCTCAATATTATTTGGTTCCTTGCAGCGACTTTCAATGGTGCCCTCCTTTCCCATTAGTTACTAGTTCAGTACTTTCTCACACTCCTCTATGAGTATTACTATGTCCACCAGTCCAACTTCAAGATTGTTACAAACATATTTTCATACCAAGTGCATAGCTTGTGTTTCTTTGCAAATTCAACATGGTTTCAATCATGGCTCAATGTAAATGGTTTCCTATTTTGGTTATGTTTTAACCTATCTATACACAAGCACATTGAGCTCTCATTATAGTTCATGAATTGTTTGACTACTAGTTGAATTAGTTGATAGAAGATTTGATACATTGATTATATCCCATCTAATACGTATGTTCTAGATTTGATTATGGCTTCTCTCCCTTGCTTTCCATTATATTAGTTTCATCTAGGAACCACAAATTATGTAATTTCTATATTTGCTAGGGATTGAGGGTTTTCTTACTGGTTCTTTACCTCATGAACCTTGAACACTAGTGTTATTTATTAATATAATCAATGGCTTACCACTTCCACCAAAAAAGGAAATGCATAAGTGTTGCGCTAGAGCCTACAAAAAAATGGTAAATTGTGAGCCTCTTATCTAGGAGGTCTTGGGTTCCATTCGACTCAAGGTTAACACATATGGTCATCATTATATTGCTTTGTTTTCCTTTACATTCCACACCCATTCTAACAATCTATAAAATTTAAACCCTACAAATCAAAGCATTATAGTTGTATTTTATTTTTCTTTGTACATCAAGACTTGCACATGTTTTCATAGAATATAATAAAATTTTAGCTTTTAAATCAAAAATAATAATATATCTATATTTTGTTATTTTAATTTACAAGATTAATCAAACTAAAAGAATTTTTACCCTAAATTTAGAAGTAATCTTAAATTGTTACTTCTATCATGTCCAATAGATGCTACCTATTCACATTCTATACCTCTTAAATTAAATTATCTCCCAAATAACTTATGTATATTGAAGGTTGTATTTGATTATGTTCAAAAGTAAAGTTTTTGATTAAGTAAAACAAGTTTTACAAGGATCTTGAGACCTAAAAGTTTTTACAACATATCTGAAATAGAAATATTAAGAAAAGTCCAGCTATAGAGAAACTGCTTATCAAAAGCCAAACCTAAACAATAGGCCCGCAACCAGGAAACAAAAAACCAACTACACTAGAAAAAGAAAAAACCAGCTACACAAGGAAAATACGAGACAATTAAGTAGCACTAACTATTAGTTCTCTTTATCAAGAACCTGCAAGGTCTTTGCAGCTTCATTGGTCTTCCTGTCATCTGCATCCTCCTAGTCCTGGTTCTGAGCATCCATCGAGTCCCTAGTTTCTTTTGAATCGTCCTCAACCTACCCAATATCCAAGCTAGCCTTCTCCATCTTTTCCCCACCAAATCCAGCACTCATCAGTGATTTACCCAGACTATTAATGTTCTCATTCAGGGCATTCAAATTAGTAATCACCTGATTAGCTAGGTTCTTATAGGAGAACTCCATTCTTTGGACTCTTTGTTCAACCTTGGTGATTTTTTCCTCCTAGTCAGCTTTGTGTTCCTAGACATTGAAGTGTCATTGGCTTCCAAACTAGCTTCAATCCTCTTCATTGTGCCCCTGGTCACTGTCGATTTTATGGCTTCCTTCTTGGCTTCTTTTCCCCTTGAGTTCTTCAATTTCATGGAATAACCATTTGATAGACCGAAAGTTGTCTATCATGTTGTTCTTAGCATTTTTTGAAAGGTTAAGCCCAGTTTCCCTCACATTATCAGAGATAACAACCAAAGCAGGGTCAATGAGTTCAACATAGTGGGCTTTGCCATCAATGTCCTCCATCACTTGGATATTCAATAACTCCCTGACAATCCCCAATTTCATGGTATTCAAATTAAAATTCCTCCAAGACCTCCTCCCATTTTTCGTTATTACCTCCCCACTCTTTTTCCCTTGAATAGCTATCTTCCCCTCAAATAGAGAGGTTGTGGGGCCAAGGCCTAAAATCTCAAGAATCTCGTTGTTGGTTTCAAAGGCCTCATCTACTTTCCTTTTCTTCGAATTCCCTAACATGTCAACTAAATCCTCTGCCTCCTTTTCACTTTCCCTCCCCCTTTCCTCCTCCTTCTCATCATCCTCTCCCTTCTTCTCTTCCTCTAAGTCTGTATCCTCATCATCATTATTATCCTCCTCCTCCTCCTAAGGCTCAAGCTTAGGGGGAATAGGGGGTAAGCCTCTAGGCTCTTTCTACAGGGAATGCGGGCAGAGGGAGTGGCTTTCCTTTCTTCCTTGGGGGCTTTACCTTTAGAGGAAACATTGTCCTCTTCTTTCAATTTTATGTTATACACATCCTCAAAATCCAAACTCCCAGTTTCCTTAGATGCACACCCAGTATGACTAAGGGATTTTCCCCTAGTTTGAGTCTTCAGATACTCATAGACCAGAAGGAGTAATCCCTCGTGAAGGGATAGGTTAGCGGTAGTTTTCCTCTTAAAACCCTTGATACCCTTGCTCATGGAGGTGAAAAGATAAATAGGAAAAGATATTTTTATACCATGCCTAAAGTGATTAAGCAAAACAAAATGATGCATTCTAATCCTATCAAATCTGGGATCCAGGGAAATATATTCAATGATAATACTTAGGACATACCTCCATAGCTTTTTAATTGACTCCATCTCATAATACGTCTTCACCTTGATGAGCTTATTTAGCTCCTTTTCATCCTTCGCAAAAATTTTGAAAAAATTTGTTGGCATTTTCTTGTCTCTGAAGAAGTTACTTCCTTCTAGAGGGATCTCCACAACCTAGGCTATCAAATCTGCATTGACATGGTGGGTGACCCCATCAATTTTGACTCTCCCATTTTTTCATGAATCCACCATAATCTTGGTGATCCCTGCATCAAAACCATGGAGCTTCTCTATGAATCTAGTGATTCTGCCCTTTTCCACCTTATGCCAAACCTTCAAATTCTTCTTCCAGTTCTCCACCTCCCCTAACGAATCCATCCTATTCTCTCCCCTACCATGGTTTCCTCAAGTTCAATAAGCCCCCACCTACTCATAGTTTGCTTGCAGACCTCAGCCTCCTTCAAAATATGAAACTCAAAAACATTTTTGAATTTATTAGTTTTAATGGTTGTATTCAAGACAACCCATAAAGCATGTTGTATGTACACGCTATCATGGTTTGAAAAGAGTTTCGCATGATATTCATTAACTCCCACTCCAACATGCAATCTTCCAAATCTTTCCATTATTAATTTTGGATTTTTTTAGTACTTCCCTGGAAGTGATCTTGTAGTATTAAATTATTCACTGCTGCCACAAAGTTATCGCCGACATGCCACGTCATCAATGAATTTTTGGTGACCGCTTTGTTTGTGAACCAGTCGGTAGCTAAATAGGCCTCCCTGTACACGTGGCTGATATAGGTCTTCTTGAACTTACCCAGGTTAGACTCTAATGCCTCAATCACATTTGCAATGGTCCAAGAAGCCATAGACTTACCATTTAGATAATTTATGATATTTAAAGAATCTCCCTCCAGCCAGAGGTTCTCAATCCCAGAAGCTAGGGCCAGTTTAACAATGTGACTAGCAACACTGGCTTCTGTGAAGTGGTTCGTCTGATGTCCAAGAGGGAAGGAAAAAGCTGCAACTCCTCCACCATAGTTGCTTCTGATGATGCCTCCACTGCCAGCAAGGCCAGGGTTCCCTTTGGCAGCCCCATCAAAATTGGCTTTGTACCAATTTTCAAGGGGGAAAAACCATCTAACCTCCTATCTTTTCCTGTCCCTGTACTCTTTCCTCTGTTTGTTGTTCCCACCTTCTTCAATATTTCCTTCCTTTGTGATGGTGAAGTTCTCCTTCATTAATCCTTCAATTTTCTCAGCAATAACAAACTCAAGGGATTCCCTATCTCTGAAAATTTGGTTATTCCACTATTTCCAAATTCCCCAGCAAAAGTGCAGGAGGGACTAGGAGAAAATTAGCTAGGTGATCATAACTATGTGTGAACTCTTCCATTGGTTGAAGAATTCTTAAATGTTGGTCAGGGGATACCAACTGACCCCAAAGTCCCTGGTCAAGAGGTTCCAAACTTTGGAGGAATAGGAGCAATGAATAAATAACTGATTGACCATCTCCAAGTCGTGCTTGCATAAGATGCACCTATTGGGGATAATCTGACCTCTCTTAGCTAAATTATCCAAATTAAGGATTTTTTCTTGGAGCAAAAGCCAGAAGAAGATGTTGATTTTTGGGGTAAGGCCAGGAATCCATGCCTTAGCCCAGATGGGTTTCTCCATTCTATCCCACAATAAAAAATACCCAGAGGCAACAGAGTATTGCCCATTCAAATTATCTCCCCACATGACTTCATCCCTCTTGTTATTTAATAAAATAGCATTCAAGCTAATCATCAAAGATTTAAGGTATGGGGATATCATAGATAGGTCATGACATCCATTACCTGTTCTATAATCACTAGCATTCAAACCATATCTTCTTATGCATGGCTCTGCCCATCTACCATAATTAGGGTGATCAATAAGAGGTCCCTGGCTCGTCTATTCATCCTGTGAAAATAAGATATTCTCACCTTTACCAATTTTCCATTTAGCTTTGGATTTAGCCAAGACTTTTTCCTTTAGGATCTCATTCCATATGTAAGATCCTTGATGAATCTCAGTCTCATAGAGTAAAAATTTGAAAGACTGCCTTCTCATGTATTTCTCAATCATAATTTTCCTTCATTCTCTGGCACTCTAAAAAATGTGCCAGATCTATTTGGCTAAAAGGGCATTATTGAGATGTCTGATTTTTCTAATACCAAAGCCCCCATAACCTTTGGGGAGGCAAACATGATCCGAGGTGACAAGATGATATCTTTTGTGCTCTTCAACCCCTGTCCAGAGAAAGTTCCTCTGAATCTTCTCCATTTTGTCAACTTGCTTAGTCAGAATCCCAAAGAGGCTTAAGGCATAAGTGAGAGAGATTTTGGAATATTGATTTCACCAAAGTGCATTTACCTGCCTGGCTGAGGGTAGCACCTTTCCAACCAGCTAATTTCTTGTTGAATCTACCAATGATGTTGTTTCAAAAAGATTTTGGGGGTTTGGACCCCAAATGCATACTAAGGTAACTTGCAGGAAGGATCCCAATACCACTACCCAAGATACAAGAAATTTTCCTTTGTCTCCCCAGTGGAGTATTGATGAAATAGACCAAACCCTTATCCCAGTTAATAGCCTGGTTAGAACCCCTAGTATAAGTATTTAGCAAACCCTTAAACACTCTAGCCTCCTTGACTGTAGCCTCTCCCCCTAGAATAGTATCATCCACAAATTGCTAGTGGGTGAAAGAAAGATGACCAGACGAAGGCTTGAGACCTTGTAGACTCTGGTCCTGTCTTTTTCTTATAATTAGCCTTCTCAAACAATCAACCAAAATGATGAAGAGAACAGGGGAAAGGGGATCACCCTATCTCAGCCCTCTTGAATGGAAAAATAAATTTGAAGGGGAACCATTAACTAGAATAGACAAAGAAGAGGAAGAGTCAAGCTGAAAGATGAGTTTACAAACCTAGGAGTCAAAACCAAAAGCTTGGAGGACCACTATCAAGAAATTCCAATCCACCATGTTGTAAGCTTTAGACATATCAAGCTTGAGTAGAAAACCTTCCCTCTTGCCAACTTCAAGAGAGTGAATCACCTCATGCACCATGATAATAGAGTCTAGAATCTGTCTCCCTAGGACCAAGCCAAGTTATTGAGGGAAGATAATCAAGTGAAGAACTCTAAGGAGCCTAGTAGTAAGGACTTTGGATATGATTTTGTAGAAAGAGTTGCAAAGACTGATGGGCCTGAACTTGTCCATCGAATCTACCCTCGAGGTTTTCAAAATGAGAATCAAAAAATTGGTATTGAGTTCTTTCAAAAGGTTTTTGTCCTAGAAGAATTCTTGCACATCCTTCACAACATCCCCTTTGACCACCTCCCAATATGCTTGGAAAAAGAAAGTCAGGAAACCATCCGAGTCAGGGGCCTTATCATCCGGAAGGGAATTGAGAGCTTGAAAAATTTCCTCTGGGGATGGGATAGCTTTCAACATAGAGTTGCGGTGGGCTTGCAGCAAAGAAGGAATAGTAGAAAAAATATCCTCTCGATCAGACACCAAGAGAGAATGGTCCTTAGAAGAAAAGAGAAAAATTGCACTACTTTATCCGCTATCTCATTATCTTTAGTTAATAAAGTCTATCCTTTCTTGTTACTGGAAATCTTGTTATTGGCCCGATGTTTTAAAGTAGATAAGTGGAAGAACCTGGTGTTCTAGTCCCCTTCTTTGAGCCAATTAACTCTTGATCTCTATTTCCAAAAGTGTTCTTCCCTGGAGATGATGTTATGGAGGTCATAAAGAATAGACCTTTCCTCCAGCCAATTCTGATCATTATATCCATCTTGTTGAATCTCTTCCTAGATTATGTGGAGTTGCTCAATCTTCTCATCCTTGTCCTAGAAAATGTGGCCAAAGTCTGATTTGTTCCATATTTTAATATGTTGATTTGTTCCAAATTTTAAAATGTGGCCAAAGTCTAATTTGTTCTAGATTTTTTCAACAATAAAGTTAATGTGCCCACTTTTCTTATATATGTAACCATAAACTAACAAACCAATGATATTTATATTCTATTTTATGTTAGTCTATTTATGATATTTAATTCATTTTAAATTGGTTTAATTATTTAACATAAATCCCCTAGATGCATACATTAATCTCATGCAAGATATATTGTTAGTTAGTGTCAAAAGACTTAGTCATAATGAAAAGACAGTTGCAACCGAGTTACTAGTATGCAATGTTAACAAAGCTCACAATGGATTCAAGCAATAAAGTTAAACTTATAGAAAGTTGGAGTGTCAATCGAGTTGCATTGGCAACCAAGTTGACAATTCACACCAAGCTCTAGTGTCAACCGAGTTGACTGTGTCTACCGAGTTCCAATGTGAACCAAGTTAGCCAAGCAGTCTTGTTCCAAGGTAATAATCAAGATGGAAGATCAGTGCAAGCCAAATCAAAAGCATCTACCAAGTGATCAGTATGAATCATGCACCCAACATCTACAAAGTGCCAAAGCTAGCCAAGGAGACAATGGTGACCGAGTGTTTCCATTATCACCTAACTATAACATTGACCCAAGTTATTGCACTAAGCCAACTTGGTGATTATTTTTGGAAATATTCTTATTGTATCCAACCTATGTAACAACTATTTGGATGGATATAAGTAATAGATATTTTTCTTGTCCAAAGTGTGGTAGTAGCATTATTCATTATATCATTCAAGCATTAGTGAATATGGAAGGGTCGATTGTCTAGAAGGCTACAAGCATCACAAGGAAAGGACGAGACTCATCTATCACAATCAGGTGATTAGTTTACTTCAAAGGATCTTCATCAGAAATCATAGTTACATTTCAAAGATCATCCACAAATGCATCAGTCCCAAATTTTTTAACCAGGTGGACCTAATAGTCCTGTGCAGAAACTCTTAAGAGAGTACATACTTAATTGTATTGTATAAATCTTCTCACAAGGTGGAACTAATAGTCCTTATTACTCCTAATAGGGTAAGATCATAAGAAGTGATCATTTGTGAGCCTTAACTAGCCAACTTTATTACTACGTGTAGTAGTGAAGCATTCTGGGTGCCATCCCCGCCCCAATTTTACCTTCTACTTGGAGGGTTTTTAGGTTACCAAATATTGTGTCATGGTTTTGTTACTTCAATGCTTTAATATTTCATACATTTAAGTGGATTAGACAAATATAAAAAAGTTGTTCAAGTGAAGAAATTTAATCACCCCCCCCCCCAATGGTCACCTTGTTTGTATTACATTTCCAATAATTGGTATCAGAGCAAGGTTCTCTTATCAAAAATTTTAGCAACTTCAGAGCAAAGATCAAACACAATGGAGGTGTACAAGATAGAGAAGGCCATTAAGAATGAAAAGTTGGATCTACATGTGGCCATGGAGAAAATAAAGAAACTAAACGAGCAACTCTCTCAATCCCTATGAAGAAGAAAATAATTGGAAGCACAGATGAATGAAAATCCCTACTTAGAAGAGAGAATTGACGATATTTGCGAAGAAAAAAATTCAGATGGAGAAGTTGTAGCTATAGAAGATCTACTTGGAAGGAACCTTATTCTTCAAGAAGTCAAAAAATTGAAAAGGGGACAAGAGATCCATTGAGTCAGAATATGTGAAGTCATGGAACAAAATAATCAAGTTGAAAATGAAAAAAATATGGTAGAAGAAGATAGAAGACTACTCAACACTAGGATAGAAGAAAAAGACAATGAAATCCATGAGCTTTCACTATATCAAGCAAACTTGGTAAATCAGTTGAACAATTCAAATCAAGAAGTCATCCATCTGAGGACAGAAAATGAAAGACTCATGAATAATTTTAGAGAAGAAAAAGAAACCAATGAAAGAATGATGAACTCACAAGCAAGCATGGATTTGTTAGTTGAGATATCCTATAAAAGATAGAAAGGTAAAGTAGGATTGGACTACACTGAACAAGGAGAGTCATCATTGCAAGGAGCTCAAAATAATAAAAGACCTACATGCAATCATTGTGGAAAAATAGGGCATAGTTCAAAAAAGTGTTAGAGCAATGGAAAGTCAAAGTTTAATGACAAATGTTACAATTGTAACAAGTGTGGGCATAGAGCAAGTCACTATACAGAGAAGACAAAATTTGAAGGAAAATGTTTCTCATACAACAAATAGGGTCATAAATCTTGAAAGTGTAGAACCAAGAATTGGAATCCTACTTAGCAACTTGCTAAAGCTATCTCTTGTTGGGATTACAACACTTGGTGTAGATGTTATTTATGTGGAGATTTTGGGTACATTGGACCAAACTGCATGAAGACTCACCTCAAAAAAAGAGATCCTATCAAAAGATACTATGTATGCAAAGATCTTGGTCATCTAGCGAAGAATTGCATGAATAGAGGAAAAGTTGAAGATAAAAAGAAAGAAAAGGTTGACATAATCAGAAAAAAAAAAAATGAAGCGGTAATGGGTAAAGAAGTCTCCAGAGGATTCAAGTGAAATCAGTGAGGTCATCAACACCCAAGACAATGGATTGGGTGACTCAATCATCTTTACATAAATATGCAAGGATATCACTAGAGTTGTGATAAAATTCACATTCCACATCAGCTCCAGTCATCCAAGCAAATAGTCCAAAACAACATATTAGATGCACTTGGATAGATGATAGACTTAGACCAGATCAAGCTATTAGACCTAACTGAGCATAGGTAGACTCGACCAAAACATAAACTCAAATGAGCATGGAAAGATTGTTCTAACCGAGCTTTAGACCAAACCAAGTATCTTTTACTTACCCAGGTACAGAGCATTAAATGAAGCACTAAATTTGGAAATTTTATAAAAGGTAAAGATCAAAGCTTTGTTTTCATCGCATTTTCAAAATTCTCTTTGAGTTCAATATTTCTTAAGCCCCCCAAAGCAATTCTCGTGCAAATTATTGAAGGAGATTCTTAGGCAAAGTCATCATCAAGAAATTCTTCCTTTACTGAGCAATATGGCAACATCTTCCAGTTCCAAGATCATGAAAGGTTCAGAGATTTTGGTGAAGAGTTCAGATTGCACTCCTCCAAAATTGCATCTCTATCCAACAATTGCAGAAGAAAATGATCCTCAAGGTGCTCACTCTTCCATTCCTCCAAAGGTATTACTCATCCATGATATTGGATCATTTTATCATTGTTCTATCCAAGAGCTAAGAATTCTTGAGTTAGATCAGACCTATGCAACTTTGTGTGAAAATGATGTGCTTAAGCCAGATCACAAACATCTGGGTGTCAAGGGGTTGAACCACATCATCCAAAAACCTAGGAATTTTCAGATAAAGTGGATCAAGCTTATACTAAGTTGAGTTCACGATATGTCATTTTGGTTGGAACAGACCTACCTTATCACTAAGAAGATGATTTATAGGATAACATGGTATCCTATGACAGAGAAAGCCAAGTCTTGGAAGACATCAAATAAATATTCATAGATTCTCTATCTATAGAGGTAAATGGAAAAACTCTTATCATTGATCAATTAATTGATATTGTACACAAGTTCAATGGTGATACTAATGGGTAGGACAAACTTCTCATGAAAACTAAGAGAAAGTTTGAGAATAAAGTGCTAGATAATGTAGCACAAAAGAAAGCAATTGATCAAGTAGAACTATCTACTTTGATATCTTCATTAGAAAATGTTGTAAATAATGTTGTATCTTTATTTTTAAAGTTAAGTGATTCCATTAACTTTACCAAGGAAATAAAAGAAAAAATGGCCAAGATTGACAAGGACTTGTAGGATAGTGCAAATCAATTGGCACTTAATCCAAGCTCCAGTTCCAATCATTTTTCAAAATCTAGATTCTTGGTAAATCTATAAGCAGAATTGCTAAGGGAAGAGGCCAGAATAAGGGCAACATTGATTGATATTCAAGGTATGATACTTCCCCATATGGACATTATGCAAAAAATGATAGATCATGCATAAACATTAGTCAAAGACACAAATTTGTCAGTTGCAGATCATATGTATGAGTTATCAATAGAGATTACAATTTATCTACATATTTTGTAAGTTCTACAAGAAAATTGGGATAAGACGTTGTCCATAATTTTGAAGGTACACCATGATTTTCTTTCTCATTTTAATGTAACCTTGTAAATACGTTAACATTTATAACAAAAAAAGGGGGAAAGAAAGTGTGCAAAGGGGAAAGCATATCGATAAAGTAGATGTACATATATGTAAAAGGAAATATATATAGCGACAAGATATGTATAAAGCAGAAAAACAAAAAACAATTTTGATAAACCAAAAAAGAGTTTTTAGTTCTAACCGAGTTGTAGAGTCTTCAATGCAAACCGAGCTACCAAATCAAGCATATTCCAAGGGGGAGTTTGACTAAAGAATTTTTTTTTAGGTCGTGTGTATGATAAGTGTTTTTGTCACTAATGCCAAAGTGGGGGATTTTTAATCTCATTCAAGATATATTGTCAGTTAGTGTCAAAACACTTTGTCATAATGAAAAGATAGTTGCAACCGAGTTACTAGTATGCAGTGTTAACTAAGTTCACAATGAATTCAAGAATTCAAGTTAACCTTGCAAAAAGATGCAGTGGAAACTAAGTTGATAGTTCACACCGAGCTTTAGTGTCAACTAAGTTGAATACGTCTATTGAGCTTCAATGTGAACCGAGTTAGCAGAGTAGTCTTGTTCCAAGGTAATAATCAAGATGGAAGAACAGTGCAAGCTGACTCAAAAGGGTCTACCAAGTGATTAGTGTGAACCATGCACCCAGAAGCTATTGAGTGACAGAGCTAGCCAAGGAGACAGTGGTGACCAAGTGTTTCTAGTATCACCCAAGTATGACATTGACCCAAGTTATTGCACTAAGCCGACTTGGTGATTATTTTTGGAACCATTCTTATTATAGCCAACCTATGTAATTACTATTTGGATGGATATAAGTATGACAAAAAAATTTTGTCCAAAACATGGTAGTAGCATTATTCATTGTATCATTCAAGCATTAGAGAATATGGAAGGGTAGATTGTCTAGAAGGTTGCAAGCATCACAAGGAAAGGAAGAGACTCATCTATCATAGTCAAGTGATCATTTTACTTCAAAGGATCTTCAACAAAAATCATAGTTGCATTTCAGAGATCATCCACTAATTCATCCTAACAAATACATCAGTCCCAAATCCTTTAACTGGGTGGACCTAACAGTCCTTTGCAAAAACTCCTAAGAGAGTACATACTTAACTATATTGTATAAATCCTTTCACAAGGTGGACCTAACAATTCTTATTACTCCTAACAGGGTAAGATCATCAGAAGTGATCATTTCTAAGCATTAACTAGCCAACTTTATTATTGCAGTAGTGAAGCATTATAGGTGTCATCTCCACCCCAGTTTTACCTTCTACTTGGAGGGTATCTAGGTTACCAAATATTGTGTTATGGTGTTGTTACTTTAATTGTTTAATTTTTCATGCATTTAAGTAGAATAGAAAAATATTAAAAAGTGGTCCAATTGAAGATGTTTAAGTGGTTCTTGATTCACCCCCCCCCCTTCAATCACCTAGTTTGTATTACATTTCCAAGAACATAAATCCTTTACATTTGTAATAGGGTTATGTTTCTAGACAAAAACCTTAAAGATATTGACCAATAATATAGATGTAGATACTTATGAATATGATTGAAATATGTGAAGATGAGGCAGAAATAAAATTTCTCATGGAAAAGAGAGTCACAAATCATAAAGGTTGAACTTCCATGAGCCACATGCTCTCATGTTCCTTGCAAAAGATGAAGCCAAAGCCATAGATATAATAGTAAAATATGAAAATAAGTTAAAAAATTATAGAACACAAGGTGAACAAAATGTTGATGATTATCCTAATGAGTATCAATGAGAAAGATGAGGGAATACTCATTTAAATTGCACAATCCTAAGTAAGGATGATCAAATCATACATTGAATCCTATCTCCAACCATGGCTTCATGTTTTCATTATGTCAACAAAAACTTCAAGTAGTTTCCATCCCTAATATGAGCCAATTACTATTTAGAGGGTAGGTCAATCCCCAAAATGTGATTAATCTAGGAAGTGGTGTTTAATCTTCCACAAAACTAGATCTTCATTTTGTATCATCCTAGAGGAAGAGATGTGGAGTAGGTACAACAAATGAGAAAAGTCTTAATAAAAAAACATAAAAATAAAATGTACACAGTGATATAAATAGGAGTATCACATAACATCCAAAGGCTAGAGGATTGGACATGTCCTATTACATTTGTAAATTCTTTACTTGCAATAGTGTACCCAAGGGAATAATGATCATTATTATTACTACAATATGATGAGAAGAAGAAATACAAGGAAGACTACCAGTAATCGCATTTACTATTTTTGAATAAATAAGAAATAAAGGTGTTGTTCCTTATAAAACTAGAATATGAAGGTACTAACACTTTAGTGATTCTGCCTTCCCCAACAAACAACTATTTAGGTGATACTTTAAAAAGAGACCCTACCATAAAGGTGAGGTGGTGGAACCCGTAATGAGAGAGAATCAATTCATCACTAGAAATGAAGTCTTGAAAATGTTGAGCCTCAATAACCATAGATTAGGATAAAATATGAGCAAAAATAATCAGAGAAGGGATCATATTGCCAAAGGGCATATAATAGAAGAAACATCACCCTTTGTGGGGGGGGAGGAGAACTTCAGTAGAAGAGAGTCATCAAAGGAACATTCAAAGGTCAAGATACACAAATGATCATCATTTCCATCCTTCCATCAAGTGGTATCACCTTTACGACACAAAAGAGAACAATCTATAACAAGATGACCAATAGACAAGCATCACCCACATCTTAAGTGTAGGCCCTCTAAATGTAATGATTGGGTCCATGATCCATCCTTGACCATGAGAATGGCATCTCATAGAACAGATCTAAAGATGTTGATGTCAACTAGAATGCACAAAAATGTAGATCAATTCACTATAGTTGTAGCCTCATCCGCCTTTAAGAAATGACCAATAGAGTGGCCTATATGGCCTTAAAGAAATAATTATCCAAAAAACTATAGGGAAAGATATGGAAGACAAAACCACATTGGATGCATATTTTAGTAAGAGGGTTAAAGGAGATATTCCAATGATAGGTCGAGAGAGAGTGACCCACACCACCCCCCCCCCCCCCCCCCACAAAGCCATAGTTTTCTTAATATCAAATTGTGTTCTTTATTAGAAGTAAAAATTACAAGATAAAGACCCTTTTCACAAGGGAAGAACTCAATGTTACCAAAGACTAACTAGCTCCAAGAATCCATCATCTAACTATGTAGATCCTAAAGGAAGGGATATAAATCAACAAATCCAAAAACCAACCCACAAAGTTGGTAGAGATCTATATTTTACACCACATCTGAGTCACAAACTTCCACAAGTGAGGTCTTGACATAATAATGAGAAACTCACTTTTGAAGGAATGTATTTGATAACTTGAGCATAGCATTTCCACCAGCTACCAAATTCCCAAACAACACATGATTGGAAATCCCACCACTACTAAAGAATGAGGAATATTATCCAAATCCCCCATGGAAAAAACTATAATAGAGGGCCCAAACAACAACATACCACCATACAATACACAGGGAAAAATCAGTCTAGACAATTCCCACTAGAGCCCCTAGACTACAAGTAATTGAAGTTACGATACAAGGAATGGTTGAATTAAAAAAAATTATTGAGCGAGAAACAACACCGAGAAAAGAAAATGACTTTTTTCATTCTATCAAATGTAATGTTATTTATCTTAGTTGTTGCCTAATTAATTTCTATATTAAGAAATTAATTTTACTTTTAGCATCATCCATGATTCTTGTGAGAAGTGCTAGAGTGGGATTGTCATTGCACCAAAAGACTAATTTGTTAGTGCATGATATAATAACTCAAATTATAGTACACGAGGCGGTTAAGCCCTTATCACAAATCCTGAGGGGAGTGTTGAACATTTTTACAACAATCTCCTTCTCATCATTACCCAATGGTCAAAGGATTTGAACTCGTGACCAAGCTCCAATACCACTTGTTAGAGTGAGGTTTTTGTTGCACCAAAAGATGGATTTGTTAGTGCTCGATACAACCACTCAACTTATAGTATACATTAGGCTGTTAAGCCCTTGTCACAAACCCGATGGGAGTATTGGACATTTTTCCAACAAAGAATAGATAGCTTATTTTCATTCTACTTTAAATTCATTTGATTCATTGGTTAAATTATCAATAATTTTTTTCTTATTCATATAGAGGAAGAACATGAGTAGTCAATTGTGTTACAATACCTCCTAATTTAAAAAAATTGCATGTATCAAATTGTTGAGACATTTGTTCATAAGTATTGATAATTTTGAGTGCACAATTATTAGGACTAAAATTTAAGGTAACTAAGTTTGTACAAACATAGAAAAAATAATTAAATATTTATTTTATTTTTAGCGATCAAGATTGAACATTGACAATTGAACTACATTATGAAAAATTATAGCTTCTAAATAGAATATGTTTGGCACATTAGTCAATAAAATATCACATTATTACTTTCAACTATTCACCTCTTTATATTTTTCTCAAGAAAATCTTGTTGGAAATTATTGAAATGATCATAAGAACAATTGTTGGAATAATATATGGAACTGGTAAAGAATGTCCTCAATCATTGTTTTGTCATTGATGTCAAACTTGCTAATTGCAGGGATGACAGTTGCTTTAGTGATCCAAATACTATCAATTAGTTGATTGTCAAGGTGGAGGCAATCAATAAGATGTAACTAGAACACCTAGAGAAAGGTTGAAGTTATGATGTTGTAATGAAGTACAAGGATCAGTCAAGCCATTAATGAAACAGTGTATTGGATGACATACTAAAAGATACAAAGAATGAGCACACTGAAACATATCAAAGATCTAAAGTTTTAGCTAAGTCTTTTGTAAAGCTCAAATGAGTTTATTAGAGAGAAGGAGCTGAGCAAGCTAGTAAGTGTCGAGCAAGCTAGTAAGAGCCGAGCAAATTCCTAGTTAAGTGTCGAGCAAGTTCAAGTGTCGGGCAGAATCAAGTACCGAGCAAAACCAAGTGCCGAGCAGAATCAAGTGCCGAGAAAAACCAAGTGCCGAGCAGAATCAAGTGCCGAGCAGAACCAAGTGCCGAGCAGGTATAGGTGTCGAGTAACACAGAGGTGTCGAGCACCAGTAACTCAATAATGCCGAGTTGTTGCATTATTTAGGAAATCGAAGATTCACCAGATCTAAGCCAACAAAGTTGTTATCTAGAAATTTGTGAATTAAAAGGAAGATAAGAATGATGAGTTGGTGGCACAGAACACCATGTAGAATGTTTCAAAGATACAATTGGCGAAGTTTCAAGAAAAAAAACAAGATATGGGGTAGATACATTGTATCCTACCTAAATCCATTTTGAAACCCTAAAATTGGAGAGGGAGAATTGAGCGGCAAAGGCAAATCAGACTTGTATATAAGAAGACATAAGTTAACGAAAAATAGAGTGGAATAGAGGGGATAGTGAGAGAGAGAGTCGTGGTCAAGCATAAAAGCATGAAATGCTGAAGAATAAGCTAAGGAGAAGATAACACAGGAACTCTGTTTGGATAGATGACCACAAGGATGATTGCATTGGCAGAATGAGTAGGAAGACTCAAGGAGACGAAGCTTGAGAGGGAGACAAGTAGTCTGAGCTGAAGTTATTGAAGCCAAGCATAAGGATTGAACTGAAAGAGTGATTTGAAATCTGCAAAGTATGTTGTAAGTTAAGTCAGATCAAAAGACCATTATCGTTACTTTCTAGCAATTGTAACAGTAAGATAAATCCTATGGACTTAGGTTGGTTTAACAGCCATTAGATAAATCCTTTAACAGGGTGACATTACAAGTGAATGTTCTAAAGACCTTGAACCAGGCCCATTCCTAACAGTTTGGTGAAATCCTCTAACAAGGTCACATTTAATAGTGTGTTGTAAGCCTTTAACAGGGCAGGCTCTTAACAGGGCATCACTTCAGAAGAGTGAGAATCAAGTAGCATGTTACTGGTGGTTTTTTCCAAATTGGGTTTCCACGTAAATCATTGTGTCATGTGTTGATTTTGAATGTTTTACCTTTGCATGTTGATTTACAGTAATTTGCTTATATGACTGATTTAAGTTTGAACATATGAAAAGGGTATTAATAGGGCATTTGGACCTTGAATAACTGATTCACCACCCCCCCCCCCCCCCCCCTCTCAGTTATTCTAAAGAATTCTAACAAATCTACCACTTTAACCAATTTTTTATAAAAGAAACCTCCATTGATGAAATAATTAATTTTCATTTTAATTTAAGAACTACTCACTATCATGAGAATTTTCAAAATCATCTAGAAACATTAACATATACCACGTATAATAAGTGCAAGAAAATATATAATTGTTATACAGATTTTGATTTTAAAAAAATTAATCCTATGTACTAATGAATTAAAATTAAAGAAAAAATAGAAACAAAAATATAATATAATATTTTTATTAAATATATTATATTAAAATAATTGATTATTTATATTTTTACAAAAATTGTCTTGAATTTATTTTTCTTTGATTCATATAATTGGATTTTAAAAAATATTTGATATTTATGCTTATAGACATAAAGTTATAAATATCTAAAATCATTCAATAAGAAGAGAAGTGGGACAAATTGTATTGACAAAAACTTATAAATATCTAAAACTAATCA
This sequence comes from Cupressus sempervirens, assembly GCA_028749045.1. NCBI lineage: Eukaryota > Viridiplantae > Streptophyta > Pinopsida > Cupressales > Cupressaceae > Cupressus > Cupressus sempervirens. The sequence continues at coordinate 1,109,331,729 of CM053785.1, forward strand.
ATCTTTACAAAATGGCTGGGACACAATGTCATGACAAAAAATTGTAAATATCTAAAACAAATCAACATATAGAAAAGCAACTAGACACATATTGACAAAATAATATGAAAAAAAATTCTAAAATATCGACATCCTTCTATAAAATAAAGCAAAAGTATTGAAAAGCTAGATTATAATGTTTGATTATAATTATTATCATTTATTAACTCAAATTTTGTTAAAAAATAATGACATAATTCTTCTATAAACCTATAAATATTATTTTTCAATTACATTATTTAAATAAAAAATAGTTCATTGCATTTTTTTTATAGGTAATGGGTCTAAGCCTATGGATTATTTATTAATATTGATTATTATTATGCGTTAATCTTAAATAGATTCAAACCCAAGACCTCCCAAATAAGAGACTCGCAATTTACCTTTGTGGTGTAGGCTCTTACCTAATTCATTTTGCATTTTAATTAAAGAAATCAAATAATTTATTTAAAGCAATTTGAAATGCATTCACCATTTTTATATTTTTATTACTTAAATTTCATAGAAAATTATTCATTTATTAATTGAACATTATACTTTCTTATATTATATTTATTATTCAACATATAAAGATCTAGAATTTATGAGATCCATCTTTTTAATTAAAAAAATAAGTTTAATTCATTGTTTCAAATTTAATTCTATAAGGAAAAATCCTTTCCACCCTCATCCACTCAAGATTTAAATGAGAAAAAATAATGCAAATAAAGGTAAATTAGAAACTTGCTTCTATAAAGGAGGCCTCCCTTAAAAAGTAAAGTCACAATTGGTAGATTTCTTTTAGGGCCCGTTTGGTTGCTAGAATAGGAATAGAAATTTTGGAATAGGTTTTCTATTGTGTTTGGTTCGTCATATGGAATAGGGAATAGGAATACATATTCCCATTTTACCTCTAAAATGAGCTTATACCCATTCCAAAAAATAAATGTCATTGGAATAGTCATTCCTATTTCCAATATTACATCCCTATTCTCCATTCCTATGCCTGCAACCAAATGGGTCCTTAAGGAATATTTAAGTTGATTGTCTAGTGAAGTTTGTTGTGAACTTAGCTTAAAAGTTGAACTTCCACAATTCAAAGAAGATGGCGGTCTCATTATTGTATTAGCTCTGTCTATTTTTAGTCTTTCATATTAAAGTTGGAGCTTCCAAAACATTAGAGTTGAAGAGATGTTGGTCCCATGGATGTAATATCTAAATTTAGATGACAATTTATGGCCCCGCCACATTTTCACCCCAAGCTTAAAAATAGAAGCTTAAGACCCATGATATCACATCCTTATCCTATGCCCCCATGCCTAAATATATGAATTGGAATCTTTATGTATACCAGTGAAGTACCTAGCATTGTTTAAAATTTGAAAATAAACTCTAAGGTTGAAACAAGGAGCAATTGTTAGATGATTGTCGTGGGACAATTTATAGCATTGCCAATTTTCATATATTAAAATGAGAAATCCCACATAATAGAACCTCTAATTTTCAACAATTTTTTTTAAATAATCGTCTAACAAAATTATTTTCTTCATGCAACCTGTTATCTGAAAGAAAAAAGTCTCAATGGGACCACAATCATCATCCATTTAAGATTCATTATGAACAAAATTTATACCACGAATAAATCACAAACCCACTTCAACTATGTAGAAGGAAGTACTATCCATTCAAATATAATCATGTAAAAATAAAGTTCTTCACGAGACCTCCTTTCTAAGAAGGTGGAAGTCCCCATAAGACCCTAGCCTAATATGTCATCACCCATTTAAGATCCAAATATGAACAAAAAATAAAACTAAGAGTAAATCATAAGCCCTCTTCAACCATGCACAATTTGTTATCCCATGGGTCAAATATTCTATGCAACTCATGGTTAGAAGCTTAAGACCCCGTGGGACCACATCCTTATACATAAATTTATAAATTGGAATATTTTCTTATGTTGGTGGAATAACATTGCTTAAATTTTAAAAATAAAAGAGTTGAAATAAGTAATAATTGTTAGAGGATTCAGAGAGGACAATTTCTAACCTTGTCCATTAAAAATATGACTTTTTCTATCTTGAGGAAAAGATTTTAAATAATCACCTAACAACTTTATTTTCTTCATGGAAGCTTTTATTTCTACGAATAAAGTCTTCATGGGACCACAACCACCATCTTTTCAAGATTAAATTATGAACAAAATTTAAAACAAGAATATATCACAAACCCTCTTTAACTATGTACAAGGAGCTATCATCCATTTATTATTTAACTATGTACAAGGAGCTATCATCCATTTAAATAATAATGTAAAAAAAAAATCTTCACAAGACCTCATATTTCTAAGAAGGTTAAAGTCCCCATGGGACCCTAGCCTAATAGGTCATCATCCATTCAAGATTCAATTATGAACAAAAATAAATAAAACAAGAGAAAATCATATGCTCTCTTCAACATCACTATCATCAATCTTCAAATAATCACGTAACAATTTATATTTTTCATAATGAGATCTCTTATTTCTAAGCAAGAAGCTTAAAGTCTTTATGGGACCCTATCTAAGAGACTATCATCTATTAGAAATTTCATTATGAATGAAAATTACAAAATTACTACAAAAGTAATGGACCATCATCCATTCAAAATTCAATTATGAAAAAGGTAAATTGCTATAAACAAAAGTAAATCAAGAACCTTTTCGAGGACTTGCCCCATCCATAAAACAAGAGCAAATCATAAAACTTCTTCAACATTGTACAATTCACTATCATCCATTTTCAAATACTCCATAACAAACAAAAAAATAATCCTTGATGAGACCTCTTATGCCTAAGAAAGAAGGTTAAAATCTCTATAAGACCTTGTTCTAAGAGATCGTATATTTAAAAAATTCTATTACGAACAAAAATTACAATAAATTAAATTAAAAACCCTCTTCACCAATACACAACCTAGGTACCATCATCCCTTTAAAGTCCAATTACCCGCAAAAATTACAATACTTTTTTCAACCATATCATCCAACACATAATTAGATATCCATTCAAAATTAAATTATAAACAAAACGAAAAAAAAAAAAAAAACAACCAATCAGAAAAAAGAAACAAAAAGTAAAAATTAAGATTAATAGTAAATTATTACAATATATTGAATTAATACGAAAAATGCATTCAAATACTTTAGTATCCTGTCTTAAAGAGAGGGACTAATTACTACAAAAGTAATGGACCATCTTCCATTTAAAATTCAATTATGGAGAGATAAATTATCATAAACAAAAGTAAATCAGGAACCTTCTCTACCGCTCACCTCATCCATCCATAGAAGACCAAACAATGAGAAATTTTAACAAAGTAAATCATGTCTGTTTAAAGTCGGTCTTCAGCAGGCTTTGAATTTGAAAGGACAGCAGCTCCACATGACAGGACACGGATTCTTCACTGCCCAATTGCAGAATGCTTTTCGGCATTTCATCAAGCTCCCGTCGCATCAATTGCATCATCACACTCATGAATGCCTCGACTACTTCGGCCCACAACACAGCCCTGCTTTTCAATAATGGCCTACAAGATGCCAATCTACATTCATAGTTTTCCGGTTTCGTGTAAAGTTCTGCAACAGCGACTGCGACTATTAATGGATGGCAATACACAACACCATCTTCGTGGCCCCCCCGTACAACACAGCTAGTCCATATCTGATTTTTATTACCAAGATGCTCAGACCTTAAGTCTACGCATCTGTCATGTCTTCAAATAAATTAACTGTAGATTGGTGCTCAATTAACTGTTGAAATGCCCCACTGGCTGCCTATAAATGCAACCTCCACAGCCCCAAACATTTCAAAGCGTCTTTTGGTGTTCATAAGTCATTTCATCCATTGCTAGATAGCTCTTATTTCCCTTCCTTCAAATATGTCTTCTACCTGTGATAACTGCGACTGCCAAGATAAGAGCCAGTGCACGTAAGTCTATTCATGTTATCTCTTTTTTGACTATTTAACACTTTTAGTGTTAGAATGAAGCTTAGTGTATTATGTTTAAGCTGTCCGATTTTTAATTGTTGGTTATAATTTTACTCTGGTTATTGGTTTGATCTGCTGATCTATCGATTTTCTTCATTGTGATGATACAGCAAGAAAGGTTACACTTTTCAGGTGGAAGGGATTGTGGAAACCAGCTTCAATATGAGGTGTGTGTAATTCTAGTTAAATTTATGTGATTATAAGGCAGGGGTTCCATGGAAGGGGCTTGGGCTCTATTTTTGTGGAGTGGGTGGCTCCATGGTAATATTTTAGAGGGGGCTAAAGCTTTAATTGGAATCTTTCCTACAAAATAGGAGCCTTGGATTTTTAGCCCTCTCAATTTGAACAGGTGAAAATGGGGCTGGATTTAGCCCCACCAGCTTAGGGAAGATTTCTGCCATTTGTGAATCCTACTCTTCATTTTCCCACCAAAAATAAAATAATCCCACTAAACAAATTTATGAAGAAATATATTTATTTTATTTTCAAAATTCATGAGACAATCATCTTCCGTTAATTTAGGGACTAATTTTTAAAGCAAATTCACATATAAATCTATAGGACTGCTTTGCTTTTTACATAAGCCTAAAAAATCTTAGCGGCACCCGCTCTACTTTTAAGGAAGCGGGTGCCCATGGGACCCCAGCCTAAGAGCGGTTTGATAATAGTGGGATTCGAACAGCTGATGTTGTGGTTGTTACAAATGCTATTACAACTGATAGTGCTTATAATTTTACATCATATGTGACTGTTACAATGCTTTTACAAGTGATAGTGCTTATAATTTTACATCATATGTGATTGTTACAATGTTTTTATAAGTGATAGTGTTTATAATTTTGCATCGTCATCTTCAAACATACTTTATGATCTATCATCATGATATAAGAAAAATTATGTAATAGCCCATTGTCTTCTAACATATTATATGATCTATTATCATAATACAAGAAAAAATATGTGATCTATCAGAATATAAGAAAAATTGGGTAGTCAAAAGTGATCCACTCCTTGATTTCTCTTACATCCTGATGCAATCATTGATGTTAAAATTTACACACCATCTGTTTCAAAAACATTTGTACCATATTTATAAATTATGAAAACCTGATGGATCTTATTATTGTTGTGATTGTTGTGATTGCAGCTTCTCTGACTGCGAGACCGTTCAAGGAGAAAATGATTGCAACTGCGGCCCTGGCTGCACTTGTACCAGTTGCCCCTGCCACAAATGATGTGAGGAAACAAATAAATATATATAGATAATATGTAAATAAATGCAAGACGCATAGGTTTGAGTTTGTCATGAAGTTTCAGGTTATGCAGAAAGGGGTTTTCAAAGGATTCGTGTAGCTTTACCCTGCAGACCTGAGAGAGTGTAATCAGTAGTAGATTATACTCTGTTGTTGTGTTGGTGCACGTTTCTTAATGAATTAAGTGTTTTACTTTATTATCTCACTTCTTTTCAGATTGGATCACCATATGCTTTGGTTCTGCAACATGAGTAGATATGTGTACACAATTCTTATGAATATCTATCTATTCTATGTTAAGTAATAATTTGGAATTAACTTTATAATACTGTGAAAAGATTCAATTAGGCAGTTTTCCACTATGATAGAGGTTATAATAATTTGGAATTAACTTTAATGGTTGAGAAGAATTTATCTTTTATAAAAAATACTTTAATTTATTCTTGTAAATAAATAAGTAATTTTACTGAAATTCAAAAGTTTCTATTTGGGATTCAATATTTTTTACAATATTGTTATCACTTAAATTGTTATTGTTCATAATGGCTATCTATTATTGAAAATAACAAATCATGTAATGTTACATCAGCACACCAATAAATTATGTCTTAGCATACAAGTATTAGTCTTGCCTTTTTCCTTCTGATAACATATTGATAGGCAATCATATTTTTTTAGACTGGTGATAGAACATCATATTTGATGATGTGGTCTTGAAACCTTACTTATAAGCAAGGACTTGCAAGTAAGGTGCTACAAAATTTTACAAGTGATTCAAAATTTCCATTTAAATTTTTGAAAGGTTCAAACTACTGTCCCAACTACAAGATCTTCCAATTATGAAATATAGTCACCATATTAGCATTAAAATTTTATTATTTTGACTTTCATTATATTTATGTCATGAACTCTCGAAACATACAATTTTCTAATTGTTCATCTATTAATAATTTACTTATTCATTGTTATAAATATACAAAAATCAGAATAGTTATTTTATTTTTATTGATGATTACGTAACATTTAAAATAGTAAATTATAAATATTGAGGGTAAAATTATAGTTAATTCTTTGATTACAAAAGCACTCAAACATGCACATATAAACACTAAATTTTTAAAAAGATTGTTGTTATAATGCAATAACAATTTTTTTAATATAAAATAACATACAAAGCTCTAAAATGAAACTACATTGGCAAGTGCTACTAAGATTCCATGTCTGTTTTTTAGGCAAACTCATTCAATCATATTTCATGAATAGTAGTTCACAAGAACCCATCTCCCATGACAAAAATTGAACACTTAGCACTCGTTGCATTTAGGTAATGCTCACAAATATGGCATCAGGAGTTCCCAAGAGGCCACAAATACAGGTACTAATCTAGCTCAAGTGTGTTTAAGCATGGAGTTCCCTCCAAAGTTAAGTGTACTTTACTTGCAACCTCATTTGTGAAACCTTACCAAGTGTTGTACCTTATGAACCATTCATTATAAACCCCTTGTGCTCATCAATTGCTAAGAAGAAAAAAAATTATGCAGCAAGTCAAATTCAGATATTTCTATTGGGGATCAACTATTTAGTTTTTGAATCAAACTCATTCACCCATAAATCATGAGTAGTGGTTTAAAAGAACATCAAACTCTAATGAGAATGAATGGAACACTTAGAATTCATCGTGTCCAAGGGAGCCTCGCAAAGGCGAAGTATGAGAACATCCCAAGAGGTCAACCATCCACATACTACTACATCTCAAGTGCCTCAATCACAAAGTTTCATCCAAGAATAAACCCACTTTGCATGCAACCTCATTTGTAAAACCTTCAACAATTATTGTGCCTTTGGAAAGCCCCTTAAGCTCATGAATTGATATTGATATTAGGATTCAACTCTATATTTTTTGAGTCAAACTCATTAACTCATGTTTCATGAATATTTGTTCAAAAAATCATCTTTCATGAGAATGAATATATTACTTATAATGTATTGCATCTAGGTAATGCTCAAAAAGGTGAAGAGGTGATTCTTCCTCCTAGGTCACCCATCCAAATACTACTCCAGCTCAAGCGAATTTAACCACAAAGTTTCCTCCAAGGTTAAACTCACTTTTCTTGCAATCTCATTTGCAAAGCCTTCAACAAGTGTTGTGTCTTATGAACGATTAATTAGAAAGAACCTTAAGCTCACCAATTGATAAGTAGAAGATATTTTTCATAGAATGTCAAATTGGGATATTTCTATTAAAATTCAAATGTGTAACTTTTGAGTCAAACTCATTGACTGATGTTTCATGAGTAGTAGTTCATAAGAACTCATCTCTCATGAGAATGAATGGAAGACTCTGTTAATATACTTAAGGTCCTATCAAATAATGATCAACCAAAATAGATCTTTAACTATATATAACCTCACACCACATGCATGCAATGTAAACTTCTAAAACTATTAATAAGACAACTAACAAAATATTCACACAAGTAACACAAAGACAGCAATTATTTTCATGTGCAAACCCTTGGCCAGAGGGAAAAACCATAGTGGGAATTAGTACCTAAAAGTATTTTTCACTCTTCTAAAATGGATTTTGTTAAAGACTTAGCCCTATTAGGACATTATAATAATGCTTTCTCAGGGGATTACCCTACTAGGAGCCACTCAATTCAAGGACTTGCATCTAGCCCAGTAGCCCTATTAGGAGTAACTTCATTGAAGGATTTCTAACTCAAGCTAATGAGCCACCCGGTCAAGGGAGCTAATCTTCAGACTTGTTAGGATCTTGCTCATCATGTTAAGAGATACTTGGTTAAGGGATTTAGACTTGAGAACTTGTTAGGATTCAACAAGGTAAGTGATATGGTATAACACTTCTTAATTGCTTGTATAGATCTAATTTAGCTTAACATATGCCTTTGATTACAGGAATTCATCTACCTGCTTGATTAAACACACCATTCATGATTATCACACTTGCCAATATAACATTTTGTCACATAAATACACATCTTAATCTTCAGGGAGGCCACCAGCTTAACCAAAATGTATTACACTTGAATTTTACCTTAGGCTTGCCCAAAATGTATTACTAAGCCCTAGTGTGTACTTTACCAAATCAACTCGATCACCAATTTAAACCGCACATCAATTCAACGAAGAAGATCTTTCCTTATGCACATTTTCCAATGAACATACATAACTTCAAGAAAATTGATCACAATGACCAATGTATGACCAATTCTATATAACCCATTAGTTCCACATCATTTACACATCATCACTTATCTTTACATTATGAAATATCTACCAGACTCATCCCAAATCCTACTTTTTGAGGATCAAACTTAAATTGTTCTAAGTGTTCTTTCTTTTTCTCCTAAATATATTCCAATTATCCAGATCATGTCTTCATGTAAAGAAAATCATGCATAGTTGTAGAAATGATCACATAAGAGAGTATTAGGAGCCACTCAATTCAAGGACTTGCATCTAGCCCAGTAGCCCTATTAGGAGTAACTTCATTGAAGGATTTCTAACTCAAGCTAATGAGCCACCCGGTCAAGGGAGCTAATCTTCAGACTTGTTAGGATCTTGCTCATCATGTTAAGAGATACTTGGTTAAGGGATTTAGACTTGAGAACTTGTTAGGATTCAACAAGGTAAGTGATATGGTATAACACTTCTTAATTGCTTGTATAGATCTAATTTAGCTTAACATATGCCTTTGATTACAGGAATTCATCTACCTGCTTGATTAAACACACCATTCATGATTATCACACTTGCCAATATAACATTTTGTCACATAAATACACATCTTAATCTTCAGGGAGGCCACCAGCTTAACCAAAATGTATTACACTTGAATTTTACCTTAGGCTTGCCCAAAATGTATTACTAAGCCCTAGTGTGTACTTTACTAGATCAACTCGATCACCAATTTAAACCGCACATCAATTCAACGAAGAACATCTTTCCTTATGCACATTTTCCAATGAACATACATAACTTCAAGAAAATTGATCACAATGACCAATGTATGACCAATTCTATATAACCCATTAGTTCCACATCATTTACACATCATCACTTATCTTTACATTATGAAATATCTACCAAACTCATCCCAAATCCTACTTTTTGAGGATCAAACTTAAATTGTTCTAAGTGTTCTTTCTTTTTCTCCTAAATATATTCCAATTATCCAGATCATGTCTTCATGTAAAGAAAATCATGCATAGTTGTAGAAATGATCACATAAGAGAGTATAGATAATAAATCACGAATAGCAATATTTGGATCATCACAAATTCGATGAACCAATCAAATCATTCATTGTCTATCACAAAGTATGAAACCCAGTTAAACTATCTCACTTCAATAAACCATAACTTTGTCCATACTTGTGTACATTACATGAAATAGCATATACATCATCTTGAGATATCTTTGAGGCTCTCATATCAACCACACACTCCAACTCAACGCATAGATCAACCACACATTAGATTTATATTTTTCATCTCGCCTAAAACAATGCTCCCCAATAAATAGTTAATAGACAACCTTCAAGTTGACAATAGTGACAAGATAATAACTGATCAATTGACCATCATTCTTCGCATCAATACAATCCACATTAGTTATGCCAACACATTTAACACTCACTGCATTTGAGTGATGCTCATAGAAGTGAAGCATATGGACTTCCTGAGAGGTCACTCATTCAAAGAGTTTTGTGCCTTATGAACAATAGAATAGAAATCCCCTTACACTCATATAATTTGATAAGTAGCAGATATTTTTCACATTAAGTCAAACTCATTGGCCCATGTTTCATAAGTAGTGGTCCACAAGAAACCATCTCTCATGAGAATTTCTAGTACACTTAGCACTAATTACATTTATGTGACGCTCACAAAGGTGAGGCACCAAGACTTCTTTGGGGATCACCCGTCCTAGTTTTTGTTGAAATTGAGGAAAGATCAACCCATAGCTCCCAAGAATCACTTGCATCCAAACACCTGTCATAGAAAGTGTGAAGCAAAGCTATGGAGGCTTGAATTCAGAGATCCACATAAGATGAGGCATTCTTGATTTACAAAAGATAAATTGGGTAAAAGTACAAAGTTGTGTCACCTTTCAGGCTGACTCATCAAAACAACTAAATTTGAGTATTTCTATCTAAAAATCAATTTTGTTAAAACATATTATCTAAACAAATTTGTTCTAGCTAAGTTATATATGGTCTCACACTTTTTCAATTGGAAATGGCTATTAAATGCATAGTTTATACTAGTTTGTGTCCAATTACTAAAGAAATAAAATTATTTCAAAACAGTGGTGTTTCAATAACTCTTACTATTTTTTAATAACATATAAACACCATTTTATAGAGCTTAGAGTCCAAAATATTGTCATATAGAATTTATAGTGTTTTAATTAGATATATTATATTGTAATTAAAAAATTCTACAAGCACATATTTTAACACTTGAAAAGATGTCAATTTTGAGAAAGAAAAAATATTAAATCATATCAAAAAAATCTAAAAATTATATGACGTTTTAGAGGAGAGAGTCATCTTCTAGAATACATAATTTTTCTCTTAGATAAAATAGATTTGTTTTGAAAAATATGGTGGGAGATGAAAACTATCGATTTTAGGTGAGTTGAAATTTGAATCATTATAAAAAAGAAAATATAGGTCTAAAGCTGATTTTTATTTTTGATTGCTCTAACTATATATGTTATCTATAATATAGTCTAAGATCAAAAGGAAATAAATGTATTTTCCTATAGTTTTGTGGTGGGAACTAGACCCCCAATTTTCAACATTTTTCAATAGCTAAAAAATTATCTATAAAAATTAGAAAAATATATCAATTCTTATTTCAAATAAATTTTTAAAATTATAATCCTAAACTTCATCTATTTCTACACATTTTTTTAGTTTACTTCATTTTCAAATTCAAAATAATAATACCAATTTTATGTCATTGAAGGTGAACAATTATACTTTTGTTAGCTTTTTTTTTTTACAAAAGCGTGACACAAGTTTGTGCTTTCACCCAATTGTATTTGTATTAAATGAATGGTTTAAAAAGAGAGGTCAATCTTTGAAAAAAGAAATAAAAACCCTTAAAGGTAACTAACCTAGGTTGCATGATAGTAATTAATAAAGGAAATAATTATTATATGCCTAAAGTTTAAGTAAACTAGAGATAATAAGAAAATATCTTATTGCTTTAACACCCCCCTCAAGATAAACTTAGGAAGTAGCTAAAAACCTAGAAACTACTACTGAAAGTAAATTTGGGTCCCCCCAACAAGGCTAGATAAGAAATCTAAGCACAACCAAATCTTTGTAAAGAGGAGAAATAGAGAAAATCGCATAGAAAAAACCCTACTCCAAAAAGAGATGGAAATAATGTTGAAAGACTAATGGACAAAGAAGCCTCCAAACTAGAGAATCTCCCAAAAGATACGAATAAAATAATGATCACAAAGAACACTACTTAAGCATATAGAAGACGCAAACATTTTTGAAAAATAATTTATGATCTAAAAAACCTCCAGTGAAATAAAACCTAACCAAGTAGAGAATATAATTTGCATGAGTTCCCTCAAATGACACTTCTTGAATTAAGAGGGACACAAATGAAAACAACTGAACTTGAAGATGCAAATGGCATAAAACACCAAAACCTGAAGAGTTCATCAATCAAACATGGAGGGTTGCATCCAAAGTAGAAATGAAATGAAAAGTGTCCATATGGTAAATTATCCATCTCCTCAAATGAATAGCTACCCAGCCATTGCATCCACCTAATACATAGAAACAAATATTGAATACATAGCTGACTCCATCGAACCAAGGAAGCATAAAAACCAATAGGAAAAACCCCCCCTAATGCAGACAAATGTGAGGTGAGAGGCAACTGAAAAAAATGGGCCAATAAGAAATGCATGTCAAGGAGCAACAATCAAGATGCACAAAAGAAAACATAATAGTATCACGAGGTGATCAATCTTGGACACGTCATTATAGGCTAATGTCACAGAAAGAACACTCACTGGACAAAGGTAGATGGCAAACAAAGACAAACATCAATTGCCCATGGCACTTAATCAGAGTAGTGCATGTATAATAAGGCACAAGATATGGGTATGTGTAGGATCATGGTGGACTAAAAAAGGGTGATGCAAAAACAAAACAAGTCTAAAAACATCCAAAAGTGCTTAAGAAATTGTGTTGACTTTTTCTTCCCAATCCTAATACCAAAGCAAAAAAACCCATTACCTGAACAAATTGGATACCTAATATATCATGTACCCAATCCTTTGTCGCTCATACTAGAGGAATCCCATGGAAATTGGAGGGTTTGGATTCAAACTTAGAGAGCGGTTGAGATTCTCTCATTCTTGATCCATGTGATTAAAATTCAATTGGTCAACGTTATGCCTCTTTGGTTATTACAGAATCAACAAATAAACAAAATTGTCTTTTAGTTCTCTTTTCAATTACAGATTGTTCCATGTATTTAATATTATGAGTTTATAACATAAACTATATAGGATAGTATTATAATATATGATAGTATTATATCATATTATATATTATATAGGATATAAGATATTATATATTATATATTATATAGGATATTATATATTATTGTATATAATATATATTTTAGCATATATAATAATTATATAGCATAAATTTAATATACTATTGATATTTAATATATTATATACAGTTATTATATAGTATGTATATTTAATTATATTATATATTTAATTATAGTTTATATATTTAAGTATAGATTATTTTATAGTATATATTAAATTAGTGTATTTATTATAGTAATTATAAATTAGTAATTTTATATAATATATTATAATAATTATATAATGACATCTCATTTGTTCGAATGTATCGAAAAGGGTCATAGGGTATCCTATGACCCCTTTCAACCCATTCCATAAAAACATATGCTCTTACAGATCCTAAGAGCCCCATAGACATATATAATGTGATTAAATGGGTTGAAAGGGGTCATAGGGTAACTTATAACCCCTTTTGACTCATTCCATGACAACATATGTCCCTAGGGTTCCTAGGATCTCTAGGTATATATTTAATTTGTTTAAATAGGTCAAAAGGGGTCATAAGGTATCATATGACGCATTTCAACCCATTTCATGACAACATATGTCCCTAGGGGTCCTACGAACCCTAGGGACATATCTCATTTGTTTGAATGGGTCAAAAGGGGTCATAGGATATCCTATGACCCCTTTCAACCCATTCCATGACAACATATTGAATTATAGTGTATATATTATAATAATTATAAATTAGTAATTATATAATGTATATTCTAATAACTATATGATGGCATATCTCATTTGTTTGAATATGTTGAAAGGGGTCATAGGGTATCTCATGACCCCGTTCAATCCATTCCATGACAAGATAAGTTCTTAGGGGTCCTTAGAGCCCTATGGACATATATAATGCGATTAAATGGGTTGAAAGGGGTCATAGGGTAACTTATGACCCATTTTGACCCATTCCATGACAATATATGTTCATACAGGTCCTAGAAGCTCTAAGGACATATCTCATTTGTTCAAATGGATTGAAAGGGGTCACAAGGTATCCTATAACCTCTTTCGAGCCATTCGATGACAAAAAATGTCCCTAAGGGTACTACACACACTAAGGACATATCTCATTTGTTCGAATGGGTCAAAAGGTGTCATAAGGTATCCTATGACCCCTTTCAAACCATTCCATGACAACTTACGTCTTTAGAGGTCCTAGGACCCTTAGGGGCATATCTCATTTGTTCAAATGGGTGGAAAGGGGTCATAGGACTCTTTCAACCCACTTCATGACAACATACATTCTTAAGGATCCTAGGACCCCTAGGGACATATATAATGTGATTGAATGGGTTGAAAGGGGTTATAGTATATATTATGACCCATTTTGACTCATTTCATGATAAGACATGTCCCTAGAGGTCTTAAGAGCTCTAAGGACATATCTCATTTGTTTGAATTGGTCAAAAGGGGTTAAAGGGTATCCTTTGACCCCTTTTAAATCATTTGATGACAACATATGTCCCTTGGGGTCCTAGGATCGCTAGGGACATATATTACATGTTCAAAAGGGTTGAAAGGGGTCATAGGAAAACCTATGATCCCTTTCGCCAATTCGATGACAACATATGTTCGTAGGGGTCCTAAAACCTAATAGACATATTTCTTATGTTTAAAAGCATCAAAACCCTATGACCCCTTTCGACCCATTCAATAACATGTCCTTAGGGAGCCTAGAACCCCTAGTGACACATCTCATATGTTCAAATGGATTGAAAGGGGTCATAAAGTACCCTATGATACCTTTCAACCCATTTGATGAAAATGTACATCCCTAGAGGTCCTACGACCCCCAAGGGACATACCTTGTATGTTCGAATAGGTCCAAAGGAGTCATAGAAAAACATATGGTGACTTTTGACTCATGCACTGACAACATATGCCCTAGGACCCCTAAGGAGATATCTCATATGTTTGAATGGGTCAAAATGGGCCGTAAAGAAACCTATGACCCCTTGCAACCCATTTGACGACAATATGTGTCCCTAAGGGTCCTAAGACCCCTGGGGACATATCACATTTGTTTGAATGGGTCGAAAGGGGTCATAGAGAAACTTATGACCCCTTTTGATCCATTTGATGATAATATACGTTTCTAAGGGTCCTAGGATCACTAGAGACGTATTCCACGTGTTCAAAATAATCAAAAGAGGTCATAATAGGGAAACCTATTATCTTTATTAACCCATTCGATGACAATATATGTCCCTAGTGGTCTTAGGACCCCTAAGAATATATCTCACGTGTTAAAAATAGTCGAAAGGGGACATATGGAAACCTATGACCCCCTTTTGACCCTTTCAATGACAATATATGTCCCTATGGGTCTTAGGACCCGTAGGGACATATCTTGTTGGAATTACAAGTGGGAAAGGAGTAAACTTTTGAGAGGGGAGGTGAATCAAGAGTTTAAACTTGGACCCATAAAACTTTCACCTTTCATACATCACATGCATAATAAATTGAAATAACATATAAAGCATATGCATCAATCATGTAAACATGTAATTAAACACACACACTTAACACTAGATATGATTACTAGAAACCCTCCAAATGAGAAAGTAAAACTGGGATGGGGATGACACCTACAAATCTTCACTACTACAGCAATAAAGTGTATCCAATTAAGGTTACAATCATTTGATTATGAATCATGATTTGCCATATGAAAAGCCTGCCCTGTTAAAGGCTTACAAAGACTGTTAAGTCTCACCTTGTTAGAGGATTTCAACACCCTATTAGAAGTGTGCCTTGTTAGAGAACTTCAACTTACAATTAAGTAAGCACCCTATTAAAGGATTTCATACAGCTTGTTAAGACTACTTTTTTAAGAGATTTAAGGGAAAGGAGTAAACTTCTGACGAGGGGGGCGGTGAATCAGGAATTTAAACTTGGACCCATAAAAATATCACCTTTCATACATCACATGCATAATAAACTGAAATAACATATAAAGCATATGCATCAATCATGTAAACATGTAATCAAACGCACACACTTAACACCAAATATGATTACATAGAAACCTTCCAAATGAGAAAGTAAAATTGCGATGGGGATGACACCCACCAATCTTCACTACTGCAGCAATAAAGTGTATCCAATTAAGGTTACAATGGTTTGAACATGAATCATGATCTGCCCTGTGAAAGACCTACCATGTTAAAGGGTTACAAAGACTGTTAAGTCCCACCTTGTTAGAGGATTTCAGCACCCTATTAGAAGTGTGTCTTATTAGAGGACCTCAACTTACAATTAAGTAAGCACCTTGTTAAATGATTTCATACAGCCTGTTAAGACTACTCTGTTAAGAGATTTAATTGAAATCGCTTGTCAAAATGTCTCAGCATAGATCCTGCGGTTGGCACTTGCTTGCCTGATAACATATCACCTCTATTCAATATCGGATTGATCCTTCATGATCTAATGTATCAATGCTATATCCTTTATCCTCGGTTCTTCACTTAACTGATTCTGCAATTCACTCTTACTACTAAGTCACTTTGAATGCTTCTGCAAACTGTCTTGTTCACTCCTCCAATTCAATCATTCACCCCTTTGCAATGCTCTCAACATCGCTAAAAATTTAGGGCTCCATCCTCCTTAAGAAGACTTAGGTGGCTTAGGGTTAGGTATGAATCTATCGTTGAGATTCATCTATTTTCATGCTTAAACTTTCCCATTTTCTGATTGTTTGCATGTAATTGCATAGGGAATCTGCATATAGATTCATCCTTATCTCCAAAAGATCAAAATCTATCCTTAGCTCAGCTGAAAAATGGTTTACATAGTTGTTTGTGCCATAACAAACAAATATGTCCAATTTGTGTCACTCAACATATGTAGTCCCTAATGCTCGGCATACACTATTCTAACTCAGCACTTGAACTACTCTGCATCTACTGTTGATTCAGCACTTGAATCACTCGGCATGGTCTATCTGCTCGACACTTGAGTGACTCAGCACGTGAGTGACTCGGCACTCATTGCTAGCATGATCTCATGTTTACATATTGTACTCGATATGCATTACTAGTTCAGCATGAACTGAGTAAATGTCTTAAGTGTGTTGACACTCACTTGTCAAAACCAATCTGAGATCAACAATCTCCCCCTTTGACATGAGTGTCAAAAACACTTGAATATACATAATCAATCTAATCTACTTGAGTATAACATATCATGACTCGACTTATATACAAGACTTCAAAATTTCAAAATTTTGCAATAACCTGTATACCTCAAAATTTATAACTCCCCCTGAGTTAATATGTCTGTTTTGTATCCAAAATCTGTTCTCCATTCTAAGTAGATTTGTCCCTATTAACTGATACTCTTTGACTTCAATGCACTTATACTCTTTCATGCTCTCCCTTCGTTAATATTTGTTCTGCTTTGTTTCTATCTCTGCATTGTATTCCAAAAATGTATAACTCCCCCTTTCTTTATTCTTCCTCATAGGATATTCTCAAACTTTTTGTTGTCTCCCCCATTTTATATGTCTCCCCCATAGGATATTCTCCCCCTTTTTAACACTTATGTCAAATGGGCTATACACGTATAGTGTGTTTGTCCAATAATGATTTATGTGCCTTCATTATAATTTTAAGAGTTGCATCCCAATTGTCACATGCAACATCCAATGACTTGGATGGCAAGCTTGGCAATAAGGTGTACTAGGCCATCTAGAGTAGAATGATTAGGGTCTTTCTTTAGCAAATTTTTTGCATAGCGTAGCTCCTTGTGCAGTATCTCCATATGAGGGGTGAGAGACACCTGTATACTTGTCAATTTGGCTCTTATGCTAGCCTCTTCTGTTGTTAATACAACTTATTGAATTTGTGTTTGAATCAATGTGTTAAAATGCTTCTCACTCTGAGCTGGGTTTTGAGGTAACCTTGTACCTAATATGTTTAGATTTCTCTTAAGGCTCAAAATATAATGTTTGGTCTCTTGGGTGAAGAGTGTAGGGTCACACAATTTGGTGTACAATAAGAATACGTTCTCAAGTACCTTCTTCACATCCTCAACCTTTGTTGCTAATGCAACTTGAGTCAATGCTATCTCACCAGATATCTTCTCATTGACCTTGCTCTAGAATTTCTTTTCTGACCACTCTAAAAGTTTAGCACTTGTATCAATGTCTTCATTGTTGACCTTTTCCACTATGTCTGACAATTATTCTAGTAGTAGCTTGGTCTCTTCAAGAGTAGGCAGACTAAATGCATCCAAAAAGATGTCTTTTATGTCTTGAAGAGCTTGCTTCTACCTGTATTCTCTCCTAAACATTTCTTGATGGTTCTTCTTTTCTAAAGCTTGTCGCAAAATGCTTATTTGATCTAACATCATTGTATCATAATCAAACATTGGAATAATAATCTCTTCATCAAGAGTGATATCACCATAGTGAATTACCTTTTCAGCTTTTGAAGAGCTTGAGCCTAGCACTAAGATCTGCAATGGTATAGCTTCCATGCTCAACTTTTTAAGATCTTTTGTAGGAGAAGTGCGAGATGTTGGTAGAGTTACCAGTGCCTGGATGGCTTCTTGCTCCTTTACCTTAGGTGATTGCTCACCTTCTTCAGATTGGCTCTTGTCTAATACAATGACTTGAATAACACTTTGTCCTTGTGCCTCAGGTACAAATGAATTTATCTGTCCTGCTTCCTGTTGTCCATTTGTATCTTTCTCTTCTGCTTGCTTCTTCTCAAGAGTAACAACTTTCACGAGTGTATCAACCTTAGTGGGTGTATCTACTATAGTTTTAATCAAAGGTTGCACTGAAGTAACTGAAGGGATGAAAAAAGATGGTTCTTGTGGATTCACCTTATCCCTTGTGATATTAGTTACTGCCTTTTGGAGCTCATCTACACTAACCAAGACTGGATTATCACATAACTTAGCATGTAGTGTAGATTGGTCCAATATTTTCTTCGAGTCATCTGCAGTTAGTGGATTGATGTTCCAAGTTGATGCACTAGGAACATCCTTGACAATAATTGTTTCAATTGACTAGATTGTGTCATGTGGGGGACTAACACTCGGCACTTGTGTGTCCTGCACACTTTATTCATCTTGTTGTTATTTAGTTGTAGCCGTGTCATCATCTTGCTTTTGTGTTTCTTCCCCAACTGTATTATCTTTATTCTCATCTTCCTGTTTGTCATCATCTTCTTTGTCATTTTCATCTTTATCATCATTTTTACCCTCAAAAGGATCAACTTCTCATTTCTTTACAGTGGTCAACCCATAGATTAGTTTTCATATTTGGGTAGACTTTTTTACCACATCTTCAATATTATTTTGAAGTATGTTGAAGGATCTATACTTAGGTGTAAACCTAACTCCATATTTCTTAGTAGCCTTACCAATCTTCCCTTTTGTCAATTATGATAGAACTTGCGCCAATGTAGTTTCCTTTATTTGTTTTTTTTTTTTTCAAATTTAAACAATAATGCCATTTTTGCTCAACTAAATCATATAATTTCTTGGGTATTGAGTTAGCAAATTCTAACGGCATAGTCTTAAATTTAGACATCATCACATATAGGGCATCTTCTACTAACTTTTGTTCTTCTTTCTCAAGTTTCTCAAAATCACTATGCTTAAATCTAGACAAATCTACATTATTTCTAACATTTTCACACACATTTTCAATATCAGAAAGTGGTTTGTGACTTACCACTTTGAATTGACATAAACCATATGATTCAGTCTTCTCTTCATCTAAGTCAAGCTGTGCAACATACTTTCTTCTTAGCTTCTTCTGCACTTGGCCTCCTTGATCTATAGCCTTAGTCTTTTCCTTGGCTTTTTGTGTATTTGAACGTGTGTTGGCTCTGGTGGTAGGAGCAGTAGGCTTGGTTGGGCTAGATGTGACAACTTTCTTTGCCTTGACCATAGGTTGTACCTTAGCCTTTCTCTTCTTTGGCTCGACTTGTGTAGGTGCTTCCTTGGCTTCTTCTTCCTCAGCACCTTCTATTTCTTCTTCTTCCTTGCCCTCTCCCATGCCTTGGGTTAATGCAAGAGGTCCTTTTGTTTGTTCTTGTTCTTCCTCTTCATCTTCTTCCTCTTCTTCCTCACCTACACCTTCACCAAATTTGGATTTAGCTTCTTTACCGGTTTATCTTTCTTCTTAAGTGTGGAGGCAATTTTCAACTCCATTTTAATCTTTGATTTCATCACATCATAGTTTCTGAAGATTTTTGCAATCTTGTCAACTTCCTCTACTAGAAGTGTAGTTATTGTTGTTGATGCTTCATCAACATTGATCTCATATCCAAGTGGTCTTAACCATCTGACCCTTGGTGTAGCAGCTTGTATAGAAGTGTAATCAGCATCAACTAGAAAGCATATATCATTGTAGTGTTGCTCAACCAATGAAACAGATATCCTCATTCTTTGCTTCATTGACTTCTTAAAGTCATCAAAGTAGCTAGTCATCAATGTTTCAAAATTTTCTCCCATTTGTGCAATATACTCATTGATCTGCACTGTTATTGACCTATTGGTCTTCCATCCAATTGTACCAAATGAGGGGAATGTATTTTGTACATAAAATAATATACAGAAAAGTATTACACCAAATTTGCATTGTGCACTTTTGGTTTTCCTTATAGCTCCTAGGTTCTCCATCAATTCTTGTAATTATAGCTCACCTAGATCATAAGTATGATCTTTTTTCACAATTTTATAGCCAACATCCACTGCAATACATGGTACACTATTCAATCTGCTAGATTGATAGAATTTGTGTGAAATTACTCTAATGGCAAAGTCTAATAGTGGATCAATGATAGTATCAATTGTCATTCCTCTCTTGTTCCACTTTGCCCCTGTGTTTCTCTCTATCACTTCTTTGGAGTCGCTCCTTAGAGTCTTGGGCCGATCTAGGGTTGGGTAGCGAGTCACCCTGTGAATTATCCTCTTTGATATCTTAATTGGTCCTCCTTCTAGCCATAGGGATCCATCATGTATTCAACTTAAAACAATTTTGATCCATTCGGTCTTGAAAACAATAGGAAAATCTAGGGCATGGGTCAAACCCTTTCTCTCAAAAAATTTATATTCTTCTTTTAGAACACCATTATCACATAATCTATCATAGGCTTCTCTAATTTATAGGTCTCCAATGATACCAATCTTACAATTGTAACATTTCCTAACATCCTAAACCACAATAACATTCGGCGGGATCATTGAAAGTGCGCCAAAGGGATCTTGTTTGTATGTTATGTTAGGGATACCCTTGAATATGGGTTGTTTGACCTCGCTACTAACTAGCTAAACATTTAAAACCTCTTTCCCTTCTACTTTCTTCGAGCTAGATGTCATTTTTCAAACAAAGGTTTATGCAAATTAAAAATTGTGTAGCTCGGCTTGCGATAAATACCTTATAAAATTTGTATACTGGTGTGAGATCATCGTTGAAATCTTTGCAAACATTTTGAAAAAGTTTTTGAATCGCCTTCTACTCTATTTGCTCTTGCTTGAATTTGAAATGACAAAAAATGAGTGGAAAACAACCATATACCCTTCAAAACCCTTGCATTTAATGCTTAGTGCTTGTATGGCTGTAAACTTGGCATTAACTTTATTTCAAAATCATTCGGCATCCACTGATATTACCATCACTCGACAACTACTACAAACTCATCATCAACTAGCTAGCCTGGCAGTTCGACATCAACTAGCATTCCACTCGGCATCCATTGAATACTTTCCATGCTCAGCAACAACATGAAAACTTAAAGATTTAATCTTGAATTTTCAACATCTTGCATCTTCATTCATGCTAATGTAATCCTTTCAATAATAACTTCTTTTGGAACTAATGCATGATATAACACTTTAAATATTAGTCCCACATACCTCTTGATTGCCTAGTTTCATGAGGTGTGATCACTTGACCCATTGGGTGAAGTGATCCCTTCTGTATTTGATGTGTTACAAACATCTTTCTTTTTCCATGTCTTGTTCATCTCATCTTTGATGTGTTCAACATTTGCCTTACCTTTGCCTTTATCAAATTCACAACTTGGTGTCTTTGGCCTAGTTGGACAATGCTTACTAATATGACTAGCCTTCAAACAACTAAAGCATGTGGTTTGACTCAACCACCTTTTGTAATTACAACTGAAGTGTGTCCTGATACAATTCTTAGGAATATGTTCATATTCTTAACAATAGTGGCAGCTATATCTTGTATTGTAATTCCAATTATAAGAGTTTCCATAGCTTCTTACCTTTGTTGGCTTGTTTGACAACCACATGGACTTGGATCTACATTCAAAGGCTCTATGTCCATACTTCTGACACTTGTAGCAATATCCTTCAAATTTTTGTTTATGCATGGTCCTAGTTCTGCATTCATGTGCCTAATGACCTTGTTTATTGCACTTATGACAATGAACCATGTTCTTAGGCTTGACATTTTGATTTGTATTGTCGCTCCTACACACATTAGCAATATGTCTTTTCTTTCCACAACTATGACAAGTAGGTTTGGAATTCTTACCTCTATTGTCCCTTTCTTCAGCAACTTTAGATGATTCTCCTTCTTCAGTGCTTGTATAGCCCAATCCTGATGTATCTTTGCTAGATCTAGGGGATCTTAGTAATTGCTCAAAGTATTTGATGGCTTCATTTGGTTTATTGAAACTTTCAACAAATTCCTTTTCTCTTTTCAGATCATTCTGCAGTTGTTCATTCTGCAACTTAAATGTGGTTATCTCAATGTCCTTAACATTCAATTCATAGTTGGCATTCATCATTTGATATAGAGTATCCAAATGCATGTTGGAGATCTTGGTTAGCTCTATTGACTTTTCCTCTAATATGTTTGCCAAAATTATTTTGTCTTCTTCAGTCATGGCTTTGTCTTCTATGGCTTTCTTCTTTTGTTCAGTCACCTCACATAGTAGTATAGCTTGTGATTCTTGCTCCAACTTGAGATTTCTGATTTTTTCAGCTTGGATTCTGTTCTTCTCCATTAGATCTGCAACTGTTGCATCAAACTCATTGGAGTTACCATCTGCAAATAGCTCGGTGGTGTCTATCTCTTTGTATAGTGTGTCATTTATTGCAATAGAAATTTCTTTCCTTCTCTTCAAGGAACTCTTTAAAGCATCTCTAGCTTCATTCAGTTGATGTAGTATAAGATGTATTTCAATCTCCTAGTTCTCAATGGTCTTACCCAATCTGTAGACTTCCATTTCAAGATCATTCCTTTAAGCTGCAAAGCTTCTCTTTTAGAGAACAAGTCTCTGATACCAATTGTTGGAATTACAAGTGGGAAAGGAGTAAACTTCTTGGGGGGTGGGGGGGGGTGAATCAAGAATTTAAACTTGGATCCATAAAACTTTCACCTTTCATACATCACACGCATAATAAACTAAAATAACATATTAAGCATATGCATCAATCATGTAAACATGTAATCAAACTCACACACTTAACACCAAATATGATTACCTAGAAACCCTCCAAATGAGAAGCTAAAACTAGGGTGACGATGACACCCACAACTCTTCACTACTGCAGCAATAAAGTGTATCCAACAGAGGTTAATAGTGGGGTTTTTTTTCTTATTATAATGAAGTAATAGCTTCTAAATTTATATAATATAAATTTCCTTTTCCATTGTGTTCATTTGTGTCTCGAGTTGTCCCCTCATCAAGTGGTATTAGAGGAGGAGTTCCTTGGTGTGGAGACAAAGTGCCAATTGTGAGAAAGTTTGTGCCAAAAGTACAATTGTAGGTTAACATATGAGTGTGAAAATGGTTCAATGAAGGAATCATGATGGACAAGTTGTGGGTGTTACAAAAGAAGGTTTTAGAGCCCTCTAAACGAAAGCAGAAGCCTTGAAAGCACAACTACAAAGAGGGATAGATATTGGGGCAAAAATGAAAGTGAGAAAGAATATGAAGAAGGGTAGGTCAAAAATTCAAATAGGTGGATAGGGATCTAGAGGTTTATAGGTCTTTTAGGGTTATTTTCATTATTGGACAAATACCAAAAATTAAAGTGTCCACATTTTTTGAAAACCTTAATCCAAAGGAGATGATCGATACCAGCTCAATGATATCAAGGAGTATTTTGAGTATGAAGATGTAAAAAATCCTAACAGGGCCAAATTTGTGAAGGCCAAATTGAAGGTTCATGTCAAAATTTGGTGGATAGGAATCGAAGAGCAAAGGAGAAGATGACAAGAAGAGATCGGTGATGGATAATTGAAGAGAAAATTCATTTATGTTAACTATGAGCTTAATTCGTTCAAGAAGATACAAGGGTTGAAGAAAGAATTTTAAAAACTATCCAATAATATATAGAGGACTTATGTTGAGTCCTCATAAGGATAGGTCATGTAGAAGCTAACACAGAGAAGGTTTTCAATTACCTTAATGGGTTAAGGTTGAGTATTCAGGAGGAGCTAAGTCTAGTTAGAATGACAAGTATTGAAGAGGCATACATGTTTTCCTTCGAGCTCAAGGAGAAGCTAAACAAGAGATTTGAAGGAAAGCAAAGAGGGCAAGACCAAGGAGAAAAGGGGGTGGTAGGTCCTTTGGAAGTCAAGATGAGGACCAGCATAAAAATGAATGTGTAGGTGCCAATCAAAATTAGAGGAATGATGGTTTTAGTTGCTCGTGTTCTTAAAATCATGACCACCAAAGAGGAAGACGAAGACAAACGGTTGAGCAAGGACCAAGGAGAGGCATTTTTAGAGGAACTTGTTTCTATTACGACAAAGAAGGGCATCGAGCCTATGAATGTCATCAATGCCAAGGAAGGATAGATAGAGTAATTGAAGGTCATCTAAGAGTTGCACATTTCCATTAAGAAGCTCAGTCCGAGCACTCAAATGATGTTGAGAGGGGAGAAACTCTCATTTTCAGACGAACCTTGACAACTAAAGAGGAGTTAGATCAATGGAAGATTTTGTTTCGTACTAGGTGCAAGTGTAAGGATAAGTCTTGTGATGTGATTACCAACATTAGGGAGGCCGATAATTAAGTATTAGAGGTAATGTTCACGAAATTAAATCTCAAGAGAGAAAGACACTCACAACCATACTAAGCTTCCTAGTTGTAAGATGACCACAAGGTCATGGTCAACGAACAAGTTTTTGTAAAGTTCAAGATTGGGAGCTATTGTGATGAGGTATTATGTGACATCATACCTATAGATGTAGGTTGTATGTTGTTGGAGAGGTCATGGTAGTTTGAGGATATACATGTTAGTGTAGTTTTTTATTTTTCCTATTTTGCTAGATTTTTCCTACACTTTTAATAATCTTGCTTAGGTTAATAAAGCATGTCTTATTAGGTGAATGGTTGTGAGGTGTCACCTTCCTACATGTGAGCATCCATTAGCTATCTTGGGAAGATACTTTGCTATCTTTAGTCTGATAGATGGTTGCTCCTCATTGGTTGGTGTTGCCACCTCCTCCCTCTTCCTAGCCTATATAAGCATGCTACCTGGCTTGTATTTGTATCTCTTATTTTTGCATCCTCTTAATGCTATTTTGCTTCCAGCATTTGCATTACTCTCTTGGAGACTAACTCTATGATGCTATTTTGATTTTGTATCATTTGCATTCATAGTTTAGATATTTACTCTTTGCACTAGTTTTCTGGGTTATTAATCTTCTCAGATTCTAACAATACATAGCGGTTGTACAAACACCTATTCCCACAAAGTGATGGAATTCATCATAAGCTAGAACCCCCAATGAAGGAAGAAGCAAACGTACATTATAGTGTTGTGGTATGCATTGTTGATTGTAGAAAATTTTTGGGTGGCATGAACCATCAATAATTGTGATATGCTTTAATTCCTAGGGTGGATAAAGAAGAAGGTAGATAAATTCCAATAGAGATTGCAGGTTTGTTGAATGAGTTTCGGGACATCATATCTAATAATGTCCATGAGAGGGTTACCATTAGTAAGGAAAATCAGTCATCAATAGACTTAGCCCCTGGAGCTATTTTGCCTGACAATGTTGCTCAAAAGATGACACCTACTAAGACTAAGGAGTCGAACTGACAAATTCAAGAGTTGCTAAGGAAATGCTTGATTTAGGAGAGCCTACATCCATGTGTGGTACCTAAAGTTTTGGCACCAAAGAAGGATGGAGAATAAAGGATGTGTACAAGCTCTAGGGTGATAAACAAGATAAACATCAAATAAAAATTTCCCTAACCAAGGTTAGATAATCTTATGGACCACTTGAGTGGAATTCAATACTTCACAAAGATAGACCTCAAGAGTGGGTATCACTAGATTTAGATTCGAGAGGGTGATGAATGGAAGATTGCATTTAAGATAGACAAAGGTCAACATGAGTGATTACTAATGCATTTAGGCTAACCAATGCATTCAACACCTTCATGTAGCTCATGATTGGGGTACTAAACAAATTTAAATAATATTTTGATTTTTCAATAAGGCACGAGATTAGCAATTAATAAGGCCTAAGGAAGGAGAATCTTTCGATTAATCTAAAGAAGTGTAGCTTTGTAAAAAGGGAATTACTCTATTTGGGGTCTATTGTCTCACCTAATAGTCTCAAAATGCACCAAGAGAAAGTGAAGGTCATCCTAGAATGGCCTACCCCAAGGTCTGCTACTAAGGTAAGGTATTTCTATGGTTTGGCTAGTTTTTACAGAAAGTTCATTCAAAAATTCAATAGTATTTGTGCACCTCTAAGAGGGACAACAAGGGTGGATGGAAAAGAGTTCAAATGGACTATAGGAGGTACAAGGAGTTTTGAATTTCTAAAGAAGGTGGTGACGAAGAATTCTATAATAGCACGCCTTGATTTCAACAAGGTGTTGTAGGTTGATTGCAATACTAGTGGCAATGCCATTAGAAATTAAATGATGCAAGGAAGAAGTATTTTGCTTATGACAAGGATCTATGCAATAGTTTGGGATTTAAAAAAATAGACGCTTTATATGTTTCCAAAGGGATTTTTTTAATATTGATCATCAAGCATTAAATTGCCTATATAGCAAAAGTGAATTGAATTAGAGGCACTTGAAATGGGTAGTGTTTTTGTAGATATATGCATTTGTATTGAAGCACAGATGTGGGCAATCTAATAGGGTTGGATATGCCTTAATAGAAGGTAAATGTTGCTAACAAAAATGAACTCAAGACTTTGTACCCTGAGGATCACGATTTTGGGAAGGCTTGGAAGGCTTGGAAGGCTTGGAAGAAACTTGTTACTCTAGATAGCACAAGGTAGCTAAACTATAATCCAAGACGGTATTCTAGTCAAAGGGAACCAAGTGTGCATTCTGACAAGTTCTATGAGGGGAAATTTGACCAAAGAGAAACATAGTTGAGGAATGGCAAGACACTTTGGTCGAGATAAAACCATTGCCCTTATTAGTTAGCCTTATTTTGGCCTCGGTTGTCACAAGATGTGGATAAATTTGTGCAAAGTAGTTAAGTGTGTTAGATAGCTAAAGGAGTCCATCAGCATACAAGGTTCTATCAACCGTCATTTGTTCCATCAAGGGCATAGGCAGATATGAGTATGGACTTCATTCTTGGCTTCCCATGGGCACAAATGGGCAATAATTGAGTGTTTGTGATGGTTAATAGATTTTCAAAAAATCCTCATTTTATTCCTTACCACAAGACCCATGACGCAATTCTCACTGCTAATTTATTCTTCGGACAAGTGGTGAGGTACATGGTCTTCCAAAAAGTATAGTTTCAAACCACGATACCAAGCTTGTTGGGTATTTTTTAAGATCCTTGTGGAAGAAATTTAAGATAAAGTTGAAGTTTAGCTCTACACATCACCCACAAACTTATTGGTGGACTGAAGTAGTGAATAGATAAGCCCAAAGGATAGGACCTGATTCTACCACAGGCACGGCTTTCTTAAAATAATTATATGAACAAAAGTACTAGTAGGTCATCACTATAAATTGTATATGGGGGTGGTCCAAGGACTGCACCAAAACAAAGAAAGACGGATCAAAGAGGCAAGACTAATGTTAAGGCAAAAGACTTCGTTGAAAATGTCAAGAACCTACATGAAGAGTTGTGCAAGCATATCACCAAAATCACTATGCCATATAAGGGTAAGGAAAATAAGAAGAGTAGGCATAAGGAATTCTAAGTTGGGGATAAGGCTATGGTGTACTTGAGAAAAGAATGGTTTTCGACAGGTACCTACAACAAGCTTACCATGAAGAAAATTGGTCCCTATAAAATTTCAAACAAGCATGATTTAGATAATGCATATTAGGTGGAGTTACTAAATAAAATATATATTTCCCCTATTTTTAACATTATACATTTAAAAGAGTACAAGAAAGGTGGCATAGAGGAGGAACTTGTACTTGAGAAATGTCCAATGTCCAATTCATACCTTTGAGGAGGATATTGGAGTGATTCTGGCTAGCCATGTGGGAAGGCATGCTAGAAACAACCAATATGAGGAATACCTAATGAAGTGGAGAAGGCAACTTATGGAGGATTCAACCTAGTTATCTAAGGTGGAGATTGACCACTAGATAAGAGGTGATGGTATCACTTCTCAGATCACCACGGGTGTATGATGCATGAGCATCTAGCAATGTCAATCCAATCGTACATCACCTAAAAAATGTCTAGTGATAGTTTTCAATTAAGGAAAATAGGTTTTGACGGGTGCCTGAAACCCTATTACAAATCGAAATTTTCTCAATGAAGCCAAACACAAACTGAACTACAAACCAAAGGTGAAACAGGTCACCAACCAGAAGAAGGTGATCGTTGTGGCAACACAAATAACACAATACAACTCAGCCACAAAAAATAGGTTTTGACTAGGCACCTAAAACCCCATGGTTAGCAAAGAATATACATTAAGTCCCTAACCATAAAAAACTACAACGGACAGCAGGCCAAAAAAGCCAAGAGATCCAAAATAGGATAGGGACTCAAGATTTCCCTTTCGGTCCCAACTTTTGAGAATGCAATCCCATATCAAAAGTTGGAGTGGAGGGCTTGACCTTTTTCCTTTTTACAGTTTTCCATTCATCCTCCACCAAACATGTAGCCTTCTCCCATGCAAAGTTGGCAACACCACAATCATCCCCCAGAACCTCTGCGACCCATGAGGGACTTTGGATTGTAGCAAAAACAACAACATCATTTAGGGACAAAGCCACAAGAGGGACCCCATCACCAATGACAAAATCCGCAGGAGGGAGAACAAGAGAGGTCACAACTACAGAATTCAAAGGAGAGAGAACAGGAGAGGTCACCACCATTAGGGCAGCCTCAACACTAGTCGAATCAACCACCAAAGAGTCCTAAGCTGAGCCACAATCCCCAACAAGGGGGGCTTTCAGAACCGTGTAGTGATCGTCTGAAACCCCTTTCCACCAAGTGGGAGACTTCTTTGATCTAGATTTTTCAGATGAGCGACAGGCAACTAGGTGGCATGTCTTGTGGCATTTCCTGCAATGAAAGGGGATGCCCTCGTAATCAAGCATCTAAATCCAAGAGCCAAGAGGAGAGTCCAGTGATTGTTTCTATTTGATGTTTTTGCACTTATGGATACCTATTTACGCAACTCAGAGAAAAGTGGGCTATTTCATACAAGAGCCATAATTCTAAAGAATTGGGGAATGTGAGTTCAAAGAAAGGAGGTAGTTATAATTTGAAGCAATTTGAAAAAGTAATAAGGTCAATATATTTTAATATTTGAAAGTTATTACATTTTTGAGTTTTCAAGGACCTCCTAAAAGACCTCCAAAGTCAAATTTGAGACACTAAACAATCTCGTACGACATCAAGAAATTAGGGATAGACATAGATCAATCATATAGCTATAGAGAAATCAAAGATATTTTCAATGATGTAAACATTTTGTCAATCGAATTCCCAGAATAAAGGTTGTGTTTTGCCGAAGTTGAAACCCTTTTTTGCAAACTTCCTATTTTGGCACCTACTTCTAATTTGAATTTTAGATCATTTGTTTTGCCACATGATTGCCAGGTTTAGAAATGTAATTTTCATTCTTGGCTCCAAATCAAAAATAAGCTATTTAACGCCCATCTGGGTAATGAAAAGTCAATTTTGGAAGAAGGTATTATGAGAAGTGCTTTCTCTAGAATATAATAACATTGTAGGCCACAAGGCATATAGTTGGATTTGTTTTTTATTGTAATGAATGCACTAGCTTCTCTTCAGATAATTGAAATTTCCTTTACTAATGTGTTCATTTTGTTGGAAGTCTTATTCGAAAATGAGATACTGAGAGGGGAGATGAATCAGAATCTATAAAACTTTTATCCTTCAAAACAACTTAATTGCACTCACCACATTAACCATATCATATCTAGTTTAGGCATAACATAACTTTAAATATCAAATGTAGTATTAAATCTAGCGAAGTATCACATCCATGAAATGAAAACACATAACACAAAAAAATTGGTAACCCAGAAACCCTCCAAAGTGAAGGTAAAACTAAGGTAGGGATGACACCCACAAATCTTCACTACTGCACTAACAAAGTTAGCCTGTTAGGACTACAGCTTTGATCACATTTGATGATCTACATTGTGAGGGGTATGCCCTGTAAAAAGCTTTAAGACTATTAGGTCTACCTTGATTAAAGGATTTTACACTTACAATGAAGTAAGGACATAGTAAAGATATTTACAAACGTCTATTAAAACCACTATGTTAAGAGATTTGCCCTGATTCTGTCAAAATTGATTTAGTGCCTGATCCTTCGATCTACACTTAAAATAATTGATTAAGAATCTCCTCCTTTCAATCTCTAATCTAATGTAGATTTGCTTTTTCCTTCACTGCTTCATTAGGTCGTTAACTCTGTTTGCTTCACAACTTTCTTTAGCAGCATCCAAAACTTAACTCCTTTGCAATTTTCACACAATTCGCACTATCATTTGCGATATCACATTTGTACTCTATGCAATAGGGTTTGAATCTACCCTTCTAAAGACATGTTGTCTTCTAGACATTTTAGTTTTTGCCTCTTCATATGCTTGGTCGTCCATTCTTTGTAGGGATTGATGATCCATGTAAAAACGTCTAACAACCTTTGTAACAAACTCTACGATCATTAAATGTTGTGTACAAGTTAGCTCAAAACAGTTTAGCTCGAAGTTTGTACCATTCCAGACATTTATGTTCACTCTGTGTTACTCGACACATACTATCTTTGATGCTTGGTCGTAATTGTTCTTCCTATTGTTGTTCAACCTTAACTGACTCAACTCATTCTATATAACTCAGCATCTATGTGCTCTTGTCTTCTCAGCACACACTGTATTCGGCTTATATTGAAAGTACTTGGTGACCAAAGCCTTGTCCGACTCCTATAGAGCTCAACATATACATGATTATTTACAAGTCTTTACATGACTTAGCCTATATCGAGTAATTCGGTTGCAATGATAACCAACTAACTCTGCCTTATTTATGACTAAGTGTTTGACACTAATCGACATCAAAACTTAGAGATACCAACACATTTGTGTTTCGATTTATGCCATCATCACAATAGGAGGAGCTCTAATTGGAGGTTCTTAACATTTTGGGAGCACATCAACATGTAGATTTCTATACTTACCCAAAGAATGGTACAAATACTAGGTATGGTGTTCATTTCTTTGTAATATTCATCAAGAGAATCTAAAACATCCATATCCATATTCTAATAGATAACATTAATCACTTTTGTCCAAGACTATCCATCATGTGGAGGACTAGTATATCTATCCTCATTCAAATAAGACAATAAATTGTGCTTACTAAGATGAGCGAGATTTAAATCACTCGATTCATTATAAGTTCCTTTTGTCAAAATAATTAAACCATCCATGATGTACTTCTCACATGAAAAATGAGATTAGAAAATCAATGCACCCCCTAAAATACGATGAATCAAAGAACCCCCCAAAAACACAATGATTTTTGCACTTCATATTTAGTATGCGTACATTTGCCCCTTGTCAAAATGGACAAAAGTGGACTTTCGATTTTTATGATTACAACTACAAAGATGAAGTTATAGCATGCTTAACAAAAATAAGACACAAGAGTCCAAAATAGGCCAAAATAGACCAAATACTAAAAGTATTATGTCCACTTCAAATTTCTCTAAATTGGTACCACATCTAGAAAGTAGATAAAAAATCAAGCACTTTCAATAAATATTGCAACTAAAAATGTCTCTTTGTGAGCTTGAACGAAGCCTCTAAAGTTGCAAAACTAGGGTTATTGGGCTACAAATGTGAAAAAAAATGATTTTTCTAAAAAAACTATGTATCAAAATACAAAACTAATTCCAGATCTAGGACAAGCAAGAAGTTTTCCCTAAATGAAGAAGAATACATCAAAAAAGTTGAATGTGTAATGCCTCTCCCATTTGATTTATGTAAATCATTCTAATAGATGCAAACTTGATGCTCTTGCTCTTTGAGTGATCTTGTTGGGACCCATCAATGGTCTACACCCTTGTGGTGATTTGATTTATGATACTATACAGCAAGATTGATTTTGTTTATCTAGTTTATGTGATTATGATGTATTAGATGGTTTCACTGAGGTTTGTTTCAATGGTTATCTGAATTTATATGATATCATGACGTTATTCCATGATTACCCCTGTGATATGAACAATGGTTATACTCTGTCATTTGATTTGCTACAACTAACTTGGTTCCTACAGCACTGTTGATTATGATATTTTGACCATGCTTGTATGATGGTTCTACATGATGTTATTTAGGGCATATTATATTTGAGATTTTTAATGTTACTACAGGATGATTATTTGAGATTGTGTTTCATATCCTATCTTATATGTTGTTTGTGTATATTGTTATTATTTTCATATATAAGTGCTTTGAATAATTGGAAATGAGTTATCCATATTGGATTCATGGGTTTATGTGCTACGAATATTATCATGTTCTTATAGTAAACTTATACAATGTTGGAATTTAATTATCAAATAGAAGTAAATTAGAAGCTTTATTACACAATTACGTGTACTTGTTTCGGCTATTATATATTGTGCATCTACACTTGATCTTGTTTGTTTGTTGTACATGAACTTATATCCCCAAAAGTGGCACATGGAGTTCCTCGAACGAGCGATGTACCTTCATATTTGATATTATTAACCCTCTCGTAATTGGTAAATCCGGATTCATAATGCATTACGTGATTAGACCTCTAAGTATGTATGTGCATTTAAGGTTTTGCAATTGCCGCCAAAATTATGAAATTAAATGTTGATTTGATGGTGTAGAGGATTTTTCATTATTTATTTTATTTTATTTTATTTCCCAGCTAATTTGTAGCAATTGAATTCCAATTTAATTTGAATTGCCTGATTTAATTTGGGAAAGGACCAATTAGCTTATTAAGTTATTTTAATCTTCTAAGTTACAAGCACTTTTATGATAAGCCACTTTCATAAAAGTGTTTATATTAGCCAAAAAGTGAGCTTTCATACTCATTATCACTTTTTTACTTCATGGTTTTGGAGGAAATTCTTCAAAACTCTTTTATTAGAATTCAATGTTATGCTCGTTGTGAGAGCTTGTCTTGGTGATCTTCTCAAGATTGGTCCAATTGTATCTGTGTCCGAACTGCTCCACTTTTTCTAAGGTTTCATCCAATTCAGTGTGGTCTTTATGGTATTCCCTCTGTTCTAGGTTTTCACCAAATGTAAGAGATGTGGCCTTCTTGTTTATTTAATTTTCCTTCATTTTAGTTTCTATTTTCAGTTGCTAAACGTTAAGAAGTGAAGAATTAGTGTTTCTCTTCGTTCTTATGTGATTCCATCACCCAGTTGAACAAGTGTGAGAATTTCTTCTTCGTACGTTTTAAAAAATGCAAGTCTCAGCGATGTTGTGCCACTGGTTTTTGTGTGTGGCTGGAAGTCAACTTTTATTTTATTTTCCTTAGTTTAGGCATGTTTTCTCAATGGCTTTTAGATTTCTTTGAATTCCAAGATGTTTCAATTTTGGATATTTGTAGCATCACCTCATTTTGTGTGTCATCCAATTTTTGCATGTTGCTTTGTACAACGACAGTCTGCTTTCGATTTTGGGCCAGGAGATTGATGTTCACTTGGATTCTTTGGCCTTCCACTGTATGTTTCCTTGTGATTTATGTTACAGCTTTGATGCTTTGATATCATGTTTAGATGATGTATCTTATAATTGTGTTTCCTCATTGTGATGTTGTATATGTATTAGATGAGTAGTTGAACTCTCCTTCTTATGCATTTACTTGGAGTTTAATGCAAATGTTGTACTTGGTGTTTAATTCTTAACCTTGATGTGGTTTATATTGGCTTAGAGTAGGAATGTGCATATGTTTTTTTATGTTATGCTATAGAAATCCTTTTAATGCTCTTGAGTGTTCACTATTCGACTTTCGTGCTTCTAGTACTCCCCGGTGTGGAAGTTCTCCCTTATTTCTAGCTCTTGTTAAGTGTTTTAATGTTGTTGTCCTATTAATGTTGTATGAGATAACAATTTCTTGTATGTCAATGCAATCTCTCGTCCGATAAAGGCAATCTATGGCATAGGCGTACAACAACTCGTACAAGTGTTTGTTGAGCTCATACAAGTCTAGCATCAAAACACCTAATTCATGGAGAATACTCATATAGGAGCCAATCCTAGCTTGTATAAGCATTCAACTTGATTTTTACATGTAGCAAACAAAGGATGTTTGAACCCACTTCGAGAGGATGCAATTTGTACTTATTGATACCCTTTTAAGTCTCACATCTACAAAGACCTTAAAAGATCAGATATCGAGTATTTTGGGAATTGTCTTTAGGGTTCTCAACATGTCCATTGGAATGAAGTTGTACGTTGTGTAATGCCCCGCCAAGGAACCCAAAAGAAATTAACCTATAGTTTCATTATGTTTGTCAAACATTTTTATTTTGAAAGATGATAACAACAATAGATAACATAGCGGAAGCAATAACAACAAGAGATAAAATAGTGGAAGCAATAACTCACATACAACCATCATAATCAAATTACATCTCGTAAGGGCCACATGACGTTGAATCACATTTAAATTTAATTAATACTAAATCCAGTATATGACACATCCACATTAAAGAATAACTACAAGAACGAATCCATTTAAATACTATACAATTATCCTAAATGCCACTTGACAATAATTAGAATGCACAATTATCCACTGTACAGGTCACAAGGTATGAAAGGCTGAAAGAATATACATCATAAAATAGATTACATCATCTCTTAAGATCCATGAAATAAAATACAATACAATAGGTATAATCATCCATCATAGTACACAAGAATAGAATGAAAGGAAATAGAGAACAAGGAACTCCAGCCGCAGCATCGAACTGTCAAATCTCAATGGTAAAAGTAAAAAGCACTACCACCTAACCTCGTGGTAACCCAAAAATGGTTCACTCCCACCGCACTGAGGAGATAGTCTCAAGTCCCACACAGGATAACAATCCCAAAAGTCAAAAGCAACATCTAGGTCAAGGAAAACCTGAAAGCAATCTAACTCAAGGTACCAAGACACAGATGACATCTAAACCCAGAGGCAACAATGACACGTAGGAAATTTACTATGTAAGTGGGCAGGTGTCATCGCATAAGCCAACTCTAAGGTTACCTTGGCAACCTCACTAGACTCCGGCCCCCTAGTATCTCTATGTGACCTCAGTATCCTTTCATACAGACAAGGCATACAAATGAGTCAACTCTAACGTTACCCTGACAATCTCTCAAGAGTTTGGCCCCCTAGTGATTTTATTTGGTACCAATATCTTATTAATTCATTTTAAACCCATTTAATGAAATGTTATCACTTATTAAAACAACCTACGATGGGTTACCCAAGCAACCTCTTTAGGTCTCCAACCTCTATTGCAAGTCACTTCCTAACATGACATGCAGATAACCTACCTTAAGCTCAGCAAAAGCAGGTCTCATATGACCATACCACACATCAGTTCTTAAACAAGCAACTGGAAAGCGTTGAAATATCAGTGCTCAAAATCACAGATTTCACCAATATAATCATCCTAACAGGACATATCCAAAATCAAGTACACATATACCAACCCATGACATCACCAAAAACAAATCACAATAATCACCCCTGTGCTATACAAGCAACTAGGAAGCAATCCAAAGATAACTGATTGACGACTCAAAGGTTATACCAGAAAGGTCATATCATTCACCTCAGTTCTACACAAGAACTAGAAAGCACAATAAAACATATTATCAAACTGATCATGTAACACTCATGACACATCATCATGGTTGGGTATAAAAGATCGTAACCAATAATAAGCCATAATTTCATTACAAAACAAAACCCCCACGCCTCTGGTAATACAACCTGATTGGTTAAAACACTAAGTCGACCCTGAAACCCGACATGAAAAACCACACATCACATAAAGTACATAACAATGTCACTTTCATAACTCAATAGGTTCTAAAAACACAAAAGTTCAATTTTCACTATAGATAGTCAAGCTTTCATTTTCATTTTCAAAACAAAAAGACTCGATAACGGACAATGTTTCAATTTTCGTCTTTTCAAAGTATTATAACTACTAAACTTTTCGAATAATAAAATTTCCTTAGTATTACAAATCATTTTCATATACCTAAACCATATAAACACATCCAAGCTTATAAAAACAAACATGAACTCTCCCAATTTATTCTTTGATTTTCAAATTACTTTAAAATTATATTTAAATAATAAAGTAATAAATCAAATTTTAAAATTTTAACAATACTCATTAAAATTATTCTTAATAATAATTTACCAAAATAATTTTAAATTTATTAAACTTCAAAAAATCTTTCCCAAAAAGGAAACCTGCTAAAAAAAGAGAAACTTTCCTTAAATGGAAACCTGCTAAAAATGAAAACTTTCCTGAAACAAAAACATGCTAAAAATGTAAACTTTCCAAAAATGGAAACATGCTAAAAATGAAAACTTTCTGAAATGGAAACTTACTGAACGCATAAACTTTCCCAAAATGGAAACCTACTAAAAATGAAAACTTTCTTGAAATGTAAACTTGCTAAAACCATAAACTTTCTTGAAATAGAAACCTACTAAAATGAAAACTATCTTGAAATGAAAACCTACTAAAAATGGAAACCTGCTAAAAATGGAAACTTTCTTGAAATGGAAACATGTTAAAAATACAAACTTTCCCAAAATGGAAACTTGCTAAAAATGGAAACTTTTTTGAAATGGAAACATGTTAAAAATACAAACTTTCCCAAAATGGAAACCTGCTAAATACAGAAACTTTTCTGAAATGAAAACCTGCTAAAACCATAAACTTTCTTGAAATAGAAACCTACTAAAATGAAAACTATCTTGAAATGAAAACCTACTAAAAATGGAAACCTGCTAAAAATGGAAACTTTCTTGAAATGGAAACATGTTAAAAATACAAACTTTCCCAAAATGGAAACTTGCTAAAAATGGAAACTTTCTTGAAATGGAAACATGTTAAAAATACAAACTTTCCCAAAATGGAAACCTGCTAAATACAGAAACTTTTCTGAAATGAAAACCTGCCAAAAAATGAATACATTTATGAAATGGAAACTTGCTAAAAGGAAAACTTTCCAAAAATGAAAACCTGTCAAAAATGAAAACTTTCCCAAAATGGAAACCTGCTAAAGATTTACAAAACGCGAGTTTCTAATTCTTAATTCATATACAAATTTTTCTCAATTGAAGAACGATAGTTTGTATACAAGGGTTTCAATCTTCATTTGTTTACAGACGTTTTAGAAAAAAAGCCAATAGATTCACAAGTGTTTCAGATTAAATCACAGACAATTCAATAACGGAAATCAAATATTCAAACAAGGGTTTCAACCCAACTAAATTCTGAAACAGATTCATGAGTCACAAAGAAGACAGAATATTTTAACAGAAGAAACTAATGGACAAAATTCACAGGATCCTACTTGGATTTGATGTTAAACGACAGACGCACAAAACTCACAAACAAATCTTTTTTTTTTTCGAAAACCCTCTTCTCAGAAAATGACTCCTCCAAAACTCTGTGTAGAGAAATGAACTCCAATTTCCTAATAGAGTTTTTCCCCAAATTTAGGGCTTCAATCGTGCAATCATGAGAAACCCCTTTATCTTTTATTATTTAATATTTTAATTTCATGCACAAACTTTATGTAATTTAATTAAAATAAACTTTATTAAATTAATGCTTTCTCTCTCTTACTAAATTACGACGCGTTTTAAATAATATATTTATTAATTTAACTAATAATATTATTTAGAGTTTATTCTTAAAATAAAACTCCAAAATAATTATCATTAAATTAAATAAATATAGATACGCCAAAATTAGAACTTTAATAAAAACATTTAAATTTAATTCTTTTATTTGATTAATTTCTCAATTAATTAAATATAATTAAATATTAAATTTTCTTTATAAAATTTTCATTAAATTAATTCATTAAATACTCTTTTAATTTGATTTAGTTATAACTGAAAATCACAATAGACCCACAAAACTAAATACGACAACTCGATTAAAGACAAAGAACATAATCAAACTCCAGAGTCAGAATCACAAATTCAAGTCACTTGATGACTTTGGATGGGTAACCAACTTAGATACTTGTCCTACTTTCTAGGACAATTGGCTTAGATTAGGGTTTGGACTCAAGAATTATCTCCCCACGTATACCATTGAGATATTACGATAGGGTACGCTCATCCTAACAATTCAGGGAAGTCGATACCCAGTACCTGCAATCTGCATAAAATCCACGAATGTACATACTCATATTCTAAAATAAACAAGAGATGGTGGGAAGTGGTGCATCGTGTAGATCTCGACTAGCAAGTGACTATGACTCCCTCCCTCAACCACATCAGAAACGTCAAACATAGAGTAAAACAGACAAGTACACTATAAACATGCAAGTATGGGGTATGTAACCATAGCAACTACATATAAATAATCCATCTATCTATCATCATGAGACAACTGAAATCACTAAATCAACATACATATATCATCATCAAAATAATCATAAACACATGAAATAACTAAGTAATTCAACATATATATATCACCTAATTATGAAATAACATTTACTCAAATCTGGTACCCAAGTACCAATATAGAACATGCCTAAAAGAATCCAGCAATAAAACAAAAAAAGTCAACTAGGGGTAGGCATTACATCCACACCCCCTAGACTGAGGCTTACTCCTACAAGCCTACAAGAATCCGACATTACAATCTAAAAAGTAAACTAGGGGTAGGCATTACATATTTAATCATTTAGGAATTTGCTATATGGGTATTAAAATGAACATTTAATCAACTCTTGTAGTTGGAAATTTATGTGTTGGTAAGTGATGAACGTTTGGGGATCTTTGGTCAATTTGTTAGTTTTCCTTTGTGAATCGTTGATTATTCTATGATTGTATTTGTGCTTTAATTACCAGAAACAAAAACAATATGCTAGTCTACGTTTATCCTTGTTTCCAAGGACCTCTGAGCGAAGCATTACCGTATAAGGGAGTTATGGATGCTTGAATATTTATTTCAACTCAAATAATCAATGGTGAGGAAGTGCCCAAAATAATTACTGCACATTGGTAAAGCCACAAAAGTTTTAGCTTTGTATATACCTTGGTGCCCACAACAACAAGTGACTTCAGAGCAAATCGCACATGTGGTTGTTAACTGTGAAAGGCTGGCATATCGTAACAATGTAATTAGTTGTGTCAATTGTACCCATTTGCACTTGTTATGTTTGTTGATGTGGCAAGGGTAGTCACCTTTATGGATGTACTTTCTAGTCTGAAGGCAAGAAGCTCTTATATTTTGCATAGGAATAGGGTCTATTTATCCCATATTCAATGTATGGGTAAATTAACAATATACAAATACCAATAGGTTCTTTCTTAAATCAAACAATTGACATAGAAACACTATCGGCTACCATGCTAAAAATATGGCATCATATCGATTATGTGGTTGTTGGAATTGATATGCAAGTCAAAGGTGTGATTAGTCATATTTAATTACCGTAACAATTGATAGGTTTACCTAATAATTTTATTGTTAGGTTTACGAGGGATGGAGCCTAGCACAAGCTAAACCCATTGAAGTAGGAAAAAATGTATGTACTAATGCTAGAATGTGTTTAGTTAATAGAAGGAAGTTTCTAGAAGGTATGAGGAATGAGCATATGTGTTTTATTTTAATTCCAAAAGCTAGTAGAGAGGAAGTAGAATGTGTACCTGCATAAGTTGTAGAATTATTGGATCAGTTTCAAATATACTATATCTAATAACAATCCAAATGGATTGCCATCAGTGAGAACGATCAGTCACTAGCCTAACTTGATTCTAGGGGCCAATTTGCCAAATAAGACATCACATATGACTCCAATACAAAGTAAAGAGTTAAAAAGACAAGAACAATAGTTATTGCAAAAGGGGTTGATTTAAGAGAGTATGAGTCCTTGTGTTGTACGAGCAATATTAGATCCAAATAAAAATGGAGAATGGAGAATTTGTACAAATTCTTGAGCTATCAATAAGATCACTATCAATTATAGATTTCCCTTGCCAAGGATGCATGCTATAACAAAAATTTTGAGAAGATCTATGTATTTCAAAAAGTTAGATTCGGATAGTAGATATCACTAAATCTAGATCAAAAAAGGAGATGAATTGAAGACATCCTTCAACAGAAAGGAGGAACTATTTGAGTGATAAATCATGCCTTGTTGGCTAATAAGTTTGTCATTATTTATTTGGATGTTATTTTGATCACCAATAAGACATTGGAAGAGCGCATCATGCACATTTGCATAGTGTTTGAGAGGTTAAGAGAAGACAAGTTGTTGATTAGTCTAAAGAAGTGCAATTTCATAAAGAAGTTAGTGTATTTGGGATTGGTAATTTTCATGGAACATCCAAAAATGGACCCAAAGAAGGTGAATGCACTTCTAAATTTTAATAAAGGATTTCAAGTAGACTGTGATGTTATTGGTGATGTCAAATAAGAATATTTTGTTTAAGATTGGGAATTTTATGCTATAGTTCAAATATTGAAGAAATGTAGAAATTATCTTTTACATAAAGATTTTATTTTATTTACCGATCATCAAGCTTTGCAATATTTGAATACTTCAGAAAAGTTTAGTTAGAGGCATTTGAAAAGGGTTGAGTTCTTGCAGAGCTGCGCATTTGTTTTAAAATACAAGAGTGTGAAGTCTAATATGGTTGCAAATGTGCTTAGCATGAGGCAAATTTTGTTGACAAAATTGCTAATTGAGATTTTTGGGTTCACAAAACTCAAGAGTTTGTATCTAGACTATCCTAATTTTGGCAAAGTTTGAAAAGCTTGTACTAAACCTATTACTCTAGACATAACTAAATAGACTTCACAATCTAAGATGGTATGTCATTTAAAGGTAGTTAGTTGTAAATTAAAAAGAGTTCTATGGAAAATCTAATCAAAGAGAAGCATAGTGGAGGGTTGGCTTGGCATTTTGGTTGAGATCAAACTATTCCTCTAGTTAGAATTATTTTTGTTTGAAATTGCAACATGATGCTAAGAAATTTGTATAGAGTTGTAGAATATGTTACATGACAAAAGAAGCCAAGCAAGATACACAATTCTATCAACCGTTACCTAAACCAGGGAAGTCATGGGAGGACATCAGTATGGACTTTGTTATTCGAATTTGTGTAGAGCTGTAGAATATGTTACGTGACAAAAGAAGCCAAGCAAAATACACATTTCTAACAATCATTACCTATACCAAAGAAGTCATGGGAGGACATTAGTATGGACTTTGTTATTGGCTTACAAAGGAATCAAAAAGGACATGACTCGATTTTGGTGGAGGTAGACAAATTTCTGAAGATTGCATATTTCATTCTTTGAACGAAGACTAATGATGCATTTCATGTGGCCAAGTTTCTTTTCAGAGAAGTGGGGATATTTCATGGTGTATGAAAGAGTGCGATTTCAAATTGAGATACCAAGTTTATTGGATACTTTCATAACACTGTGGAAGAACTTAAAGACATTTGAAATTCAACTCAACGCACCATCTAGAAATTGATGGACAGATAAAAAGAGGTGAATAAGAATTTGAGGAATCTATAGCAATGCTTAGCTGAAGATAAGCCAAAGGGATACAATTTGATTTTACCATAGGGACAATTTGCATACAATAACTTTGTCAATAGACATGTTACCATGAAAATATTTGTAAATGTTTGATTTGGAAATGCAACGAAGGTATGAAAAGATTAATGTACTTTAGACTTAGGCAACGAAAAGTATGTTTTGGATTTTTTTGATTTTTAGAAAACGAAAATGTATGCAAGGTATCCATGTTATTGTGAAAAATACAAGTTGGAAATATGATATGGTGGATTATTCAGTTGTTATTTAGGATTTTAAAAAGGTTTAGGGACTTGGACAAATTTTTATATGCAAAATGCAACAATATTTTTTTAGATTTCTAGGAATTAATAAATGGGATGCAAGACTGAGGGTGCAAAGTTGAATGTCGGCATTTAAATTTTGAGAAAAATCTTTGGAAAATGCAAAGCTAAGAGTTTAACCTTAGGAAGATGAAATGTCCCTTTTCTGATTTTATATGATATTCCCAACCTCTAATCAGATTTTCAAGATCAAACAACTAATATCACAAAGATCCACCAAATTTCTCAAGAAACCCCAAATCAGGTATGCCAAAAATTGTGCCAAAAGCTTCACAGCTTCACCTATTATTAATAAATCTGAAAGTTGACATTTTTACAGAAATTTCAGCAACATAACAGCCTACAAAATGACATTTCTAGATCCGTATATCCTTTACACAACAGTTCTCAAATGTAGGACAAAAACTATGCTCATCGGGCTCCCGAAATTAACACAAAAATGCCCAGAAACACCACAAAAACACTAATAAACTATCTCAGATGTTTAATCACATCCCAATTCATATATTCAGCTCTATTTTAACAACTTAAAGTCTGAAATACAGCAGCAACCAAAACTGATATGAAATGCTCAACTGAAAACACCAAACT
Organism: Cupressus sempervirens; assembly: GCA_028749045.1. Classification (NCBI taxonomy): domain Eukaryota; kingdom Viridiplantae; phylum Streptophyta; class Pinopsida; order Cupressales; family Cupressaceae; genus Cupressus; species Cupressus sempervirens. The sequence continues at coordinate 1,109,374,852 of CM053785.1, forward strand.
CATGCAAAAAACACACCCAAAAACTCACAAATCTACACTGTTCAGCACAAAGGCAAACTCTGTATGAGGATGCACATGGAATGGCTTCAAACTCCCGTCCTTAGCCTTCCTAGAAACCTGCAAACTCCCGTTCTTGGGTCTCCCTGGAAACCTGCAAACTCCCGTTCTTGGGTCTCCTTCTCCACAGGTTTGGCAGCCTCTGAAGAATAACAAAGAATGAGCCAAAAATCAAGTTCTGTAATCCGCCTAAAATGCCTCCAAAACCTCTTAAAAGAGGGCATAACTGTAACTCACGTCCAAGAGAGGTTAATGAAACATATTTTAATAATAATTTTCATTTATTAGTCCAACGGTTTCCAAAGATTAACCCTCTTTTTCCGAAACTTCACTTTCTTGGGCCTGCATGCCTTAGCAAAGATTATTATTTTTTTTAATTATTTGAAAAGGGGACATGACAAGTCCTCCCCTCTCAAATATTGCTTGTCCTCAAGCAATGGCTGAACAATAACCCAATCAATCCACCTGGATCCCAAATGTAGTCATGAACTATACTACTACCAATTAACACAGGCTCCTGCAATATCCTCTGCAATATGACCAAGATGAATCCATAATCAAACTGACAATTATAGCTCAACCAAACTCCAAAATCACAACTTCCATAATCAAAAACCCACGAGAGACAAACTCTAAGAACATCAAAACCCAAGTAAAGTGGACTACCAACACAGTAAATACCATCAATGCATTCCACTGGCCTATACGGAATGTACAATCCAACTCTGCAACAATGGTGAATGCTCTCAAATGAAACTATACCAAGTATGGAGAATCCACACACTGTACAACTCCTGCAGTCAACACAACTCTGTAGATCATCGACCACTGTCTCATAACCATAACTCCCATGCACCCTTAATGGTGAAAAGCCATCACAAGATAAACAACAAGAAATGGAACCCAAACTAAATTTTCCTGCCATCAACTCCTCAACACAAGGATCAATTGCTAACTGATGTACATACCCTGCAATATAATGTTGATTAAAAAAACCAACCTCAGTCAACAGCTCACCATGAACAAGTGATATAACCCACTGTGACTGATCACTAGCTAAGTCAGGAGATGCCATAGCCAAAGGAGTAGAATCAATAACAACACCTGCTGAAGCATCACTCCAAAACTCCTGCTCTAAGTCATGTATTATCAAGCTATCAACTGCAGGACCTATCGCCATGTCATGCCGATCACAACTCTCATCCCGAGGCATCAAACTATTTCATAACTGATGATAAGCTCTAGGAACCAAAGTACATCTTTGTATCATAATCTCATCAACATGGTCATCAAAGGTAAATTGATGAGCGTACCTCATAGTGTAATGCTGATAGAATGCGCCAATCTCAGTCAGTGGCTCAGACTGTAATCCGGATGAAACTAACTGCAATTGATCATTAACCATGTTGGAACTGACTACTACCTCCAAAGATATCACCAAGGGAGTAGAATTACTAGCAGGAACCATGCCAACTGTCGACTCTCCAACATCACACACGATCTTTGATACATCTCTAGTCTCTGTTCCATCAGTACTAGAGGCCACCACCATGTCAGGCATACAACAATCTGCTACAACACCCAACTCAACTGAACCTGACTCTAGTGGGAATGAACCTGATATGCCAATGTTAGTATCAAGGATGGATGCATCCCCATCTCCACTGTCTCTGACAATCTCGGCCATGGTCATCCTCGGATCGCCAAATACCATAGCTTGTGACTGTATAGAATCAGGTAAAGACTGTAGTCGCTCTAACTCCATGGTCACCTTAGCCAAATGAAATTGTGACTTCTTGAAAGCCAACCGTGTACTCTCAAGAATCTCGGAAGTCACCTCAAGCTGCTCAGTAAGCTCACTCACCTCATCTTCCTTGGCCAACAATGCATCATATATTGTACTGCCCCACTCCATAAGATAATCTTTGTCGGCTACCAACTGCATATAATTCTGTCTCAAAATTCGAATAGCCTCCCATAAAGAGTGGATCTCTGTCAAGGAAAGATAACTGCCTTCCTGCTCATCACTAGTAGGAGAACCCCATCCATAAACTGCTAACAACTGACGAGCAGCATCAAAATGCTGGCAAGTGATAGCAATGTCTCGGTCACTAACTCTCAACTGATTAGACACATGATGGCACTGGCTTGACTGTCTCCTACAAACCTCCTCTAATGCACTGTCTAAAGGAGTATCCTCAAAGTTACTAGTCTCTAGAGTATTACCATCCATATCCTGTGAATCAAATCTAAAGCTCATATCAACATATGGAGTATCAAAAACATTAGCATTGATGTCCAACTCCTCTATACCCAAGGAAACTAAGTCTTCAAAACTGCCCACTGCATCCTCCTGGATGTCATCAATGCCAATATGATCCTAGGACTCATCTATACACACTGCCAAATATGAAATATCATCAACACATTCTACCAAGTATGGTCGACTGGATATATGAACAAAGCCCAACATCGGTGTATAAAAACTAATACCAACATCGGACAAGATACTGGCACAAGAAAAGAAAACACCGCGTAATCTGCCAATCAAATCCACGATAGCACCCAAACAAGCACTGCTACCAAAAAGTGTTAAAGATCTCCAGTCAACTGAATCCCAAACACCAATATAACAATCTCGAGTCCATATCCGTAAACTAGAATCAACAGGTAACTCAAAACTCCTCACCTGAGTAATATGACCAATACCAACTAACTGCACATACCTGTCATGATGAGATAATGAAGTCACAATACTATCTTTGTTCACCTTGAGCTGGATCGAAAAATCATGTGAAGTACTACCAGCCTCAACCTCATGTGATGAAGCATCTAACTATGCCTGGTACTCTCTCTCAGAAAAGTCATGAATGCTCAATGTCTGCTCATCTACACCAAGTATCTCACCATCATGCACAACAACATCCTCATAATCATCATCCTTGAGGTCAAATCTATCTATCACTCTTTGACTAAAATCATCAAATGTAGTTACCTGATCATGACCTTGAGTAGTCATTCCATGATACCACCAATCATAGGCTACATCTTCCAAGTGTAGACTTGCAATTTGAACAACATCACTCTCCTTCATGGGGTTAAGTGTGAAGAAGGTCTGTAATTTTTGTAGCCATGCTCTAGCTGAAATTTTATTTGTTCCATCAAAAGTAGGTGCTATAAACTTGCTTATTTTATTTTTGAGCTCTCTTCCACTTATGTCATGCACCCTTCTGTACTCTTTCTTGGGCATCGAAGTGTTCATCATATCCACATATTCTCTAAAAGGAACTGAACTACGAAAGTCATCATCTAAGCCATTATAAGTAGCTCTTAATGTAATCAAGTTACCTGTAACCTCTTCCATAGGATTAATGGTTGGATTTGGTACTGGTGGCTCATCTGCATGCAAGAAAATAGTTTTGGTTGATTTAGATGGTGTGGATTTCAGATTTCTTGGCTCCTTTGAAGTGCTCCCTTTCTCATTAATAGATGCAACTCCTTGTAGTTTTTCTGTCAATATTCGCAAAGCCTCTCTAGTTTCTGCCAAACTATCCACTGTTTGCTTCTGAGTATTTTGGATGTCTTGGAAGAATTTCTTTGCCATCTCATCTAGATCAGCCATACTTTTCCCTTCCTTGGATTTTGTACTTTTACTTTCAACTTGAGGTTTGATCAAAATTTCTTTATTCTTTTCTCATTGCAAATATCTTTTTTCTTTTTCACTTAGTTGCATGCAACCATAAATTTTGACATGCAGTTGATTAGAAGCAACATGCAACCACCAAATTTACCAAGAACTAACATGCATATGATTAGAAGTAGAATGCAACCATAAATTTTGACATGCAAGATTTGGGTAGTTGTCAGTTTAGATTTGGGTAGTTATCAAAACTGACATGCAAGATCTTGGTAGTTGTCAAAATTGACATGCAAGATCTGGGTAGTTGTCAAAACTGACATGCAAACTTCTACAACCACCAAATTCACCAAGAACTAACATGAAAATGATTAGAAGTAAAATGCAACCATAAATTTTGACATGCAGCTGATTAGAAGCAACATGCAATCATAAATTATGACATGCAAGATATGGGTAGTTGTCAAAAATGCAAGATCTGGGTAGTTGTCAAAACTGACATGCAACTTCTGCAAACCCTCAAGCTGGCAAGATCATGGCTCTGATACCACTGAAATGTCCCTTTTCTGATTTTATATGATATTCCCAACCTCTTATCAGATTTTCAAGATCAAACAACTAATATCACAAAGATCCACCAAATTTCTCAAGAAACCCCAAATCGGGTATGCCAGAAATTGTGTCAAAAGCTTCACAGCTTCACCTATTATTAATAAATCTGAAAGTTGACATTTTTACAGAAATTTCAGCAGCATAACAGCCTACAAAATGACATTTCCAGATCCGTATATCCTTTACACAACAGTTCTCAAATGTAGGACAAAAACTATGCTCATCGGGCTCCCGAAATTAACACAAAAATGCCCAGAAACACCACAAAAACACTAATAAACTATCTCAGAAGTTTAATCACGTCCAAATACATATATTCAGCTCTATTTTAACAACTTAAAGTCTGAAATACAGCAGCAACCAAAACTGATATGAAATGCTCAACTGAAAACACCAAACTCATGCAAAAAACACACCCAAAAACCCACAAATCTACACTGTTCAGCACAAAGGCAAACTCTGTATGAGCATGCACATGGAATGGCTTCAAACTCCCGTCCTTAGCCTTCCTGGAAACCTGCAAACTCCCGTTCTTGGGTCTCCTTCTCCACAGGTTTGGCAGCTTCTGAAGAATAACAAAGAATGAGCCAAAAATCAAGTTCTGTAATCCGCCCAAAATGCCTCCAAAACCCCTTAAAAGAGGGCATAACTGTAACTCACGTCCAAGAGAGGTTAATGAAACATATTTTAATAATAATTTTCATTTATTAGTCCAACGGTTTCCAAAGATTAACCCTCTTTTTCCGAAACTTCACTTTCTTGGGCCTGCCTGCCTTAGCAAAGATTATTATTTTTTTAATTATTTGAAAAAGGGACATGACAGAAGATGGGCATTGGACCTTTAACCAAAGAAAAAAAAAAGTAATGATCAAAATAATGAGAAGGAAGGACTAAGTCTAATCCATCCAAATGGTAACATTTGACATGAAAATGTACAAAGAGACAAAAAGATTGATAAAAAAAAAAGAACCAAGGCCAAGATCTTTTGATCATCAAGTTAATGAGACACTCTAAATTTCAATTTCGTTTGGATTTTCAACTAAATTCAAAGGTCTTATTTAATAGGGACTATACTATGAATGATTATGAGGAATATGTAAGCGATGATTATGAGGACGATGCAACGTGATTATGCAAAATGCGAAGGACTTAGGTGTAAGATGCAAAGGGTCTAACTACAAAGTGAGGTTTATGCAAAGGATCAAAATGAGGGCTAGGAAATGCCAATTTAAAAGGTTCAAAGTGCAAAATGACATGTATGCAAGGACTAATAATAATGCAAAGGTACAAGAGTGATATACAAGATGAAATCTAAGGGTCATGTCATGATGCAGGAGCATCTTGCATCACAAAAAGGGGGTGTGAAAGTTCCTTAAGTCATGCATTTAATATTTTTTGTGATCCACAAAGGAAATGCAATTTTTTGATTGACCACATGGTGGTGCTTAGTTGTATTTAGGTGGGAATTTAATATTTGTTTTAAGGTACCTGTATTTACCTTTTATCCCACATTGGTTGTGTTTTTAATATCTTGGATGGTAAATGCCTATTTAAGCAAGGCTTATGATCATTTATAATCAAGCTCTTCAAGTGCAAGCTCTTCAAATGTGATCTCTTGTAGTAAAGCTCTTCAAGTGTAAGCTCTTGTAGTGAAAGTCTAATGGTGTAATCTCTTGGTGGAAGCTCTTGGTGAAAACTCTTCTTGGGGAAGCTCTTATTTGGGAGTTCTCTTATGTTGAAGCATTTGTAAACTTCTTTTGGAAGAAGTAATAGCTATGATATCATATTGTTGATGTTGTAAGAATTTTCAAGTAAAATAAAAGCATGCTTTGCGAAGCATTTTGTCATCTCTCTGTCTCCTTCGTCAAATGGTATCGAAGCAAGAGTTCCTGAGCATTTGGACAGATCGTCGAATGTGAGGCAGTTTGCACCAAGACCTTGGGTTGGGTGAAGTTTGTCAAGTTCTTGATTGTGTAGACAGATCATCAAATGTGAGGCAGTTTGCTTAAGGATTGTGATTTCACAAAACTGTGTAGACAGATCACCAATTGAGAGGCAGTTTGTACAAGGTGCTTGTGTTGCACTAAATTTGTCTTATGAAGACTTGAGCATGGAGAAGAGAAAGAAGAAGATGACTTTTGTGACTGGATGGACTATGAGGATTTTCTAGACTTCAGAAAATTAGAGCAAAAAATTGAGAGGCAATGCGAGTTGCATTCTTTGATTTTCAGAAGCAAGAGAATGAATTAGAAGCTAAGTTATAGAAGAGGGGAGTGTCTCACCAAAAAAGAGATGTTGATAATGCCTTGGATGCGGAAAAGAAAGAAGATGTAGTGGAGTATCACGCATGTGGTACAAAAGAAGAGCAGGAGGATGAAGATACATATATTTGTGAACCTAAAGTTGAAGAAGATGAAAAGATTTGTGAGCCAGAAGCAGATGAAGATGATTTGAAGACTGTAACAGTAGAGGATGCATACAATTCCTTGGTTGGAAGTCAAACAAGTGAAGTAGTTGCCTTGTTGAAGACATGGAAGAAGAAATCAAAGATGAAGATGTGAAAGATGTAAATTTCTATGAATCATGGGACGTAGAATATGAAATGAGCTTGAAAAATAATGATGATGGTTTGCATGATGATTTTGTTAGTGATATTTGGAATGCAAAGGAAGATTGGAATGGTGTTGTTGAGTTTATTACAGGTGTGATTAATTCAACAAGATTGGAAGTGTCTGAGAGTCATACTTGGACGTAATTCATTGTGGAGGAGTATTTTCAACAACAGACACTTGTTCCAGCTAGGTTTTGGAAAAGAATAAAGAAGGAAATATATCAGCAACAGATACTTATTCCAACTATGTGTTGGAAGAAAAGAGAAAAAAAATATATCGACAGTGGCTACTACATTTTGTGAATTCATATCCACAAAATTTTTCCTACCATGGATGTTTGATACAAGAGCATCTTGCATCACAAAAACAGGGTGTGAGCAAAATTATAAATTTAAAAAACAAAAATTGTGGAGAAGAGATAAAGTAACGAAAATTCGAGGAAAAATAATAACATAATAGAAAAAGGGAGAAAAGAGGATTTTTTATTTTCAAGGTGCATAGGTGGCATAAATTTTTTAATTTTTTTTTAAAAAAATTGTCATTTCATTTATCGAGGTGTGTAGGTGGCATCTAAGAAGTTTGTGGAAAGTTGCTTAAGTCATGCATTTAATATTTGTTGTGATTACAAAGGAAATGTAATTTTTTAATTGGCCACATGGTGGTGCTTAGTTGTATTTGGGTGAGAATTTAATATTTGTTTTAAGGTAGTTGTATTTACCTTTTATCCCACATTGATTGTGTTTGTAATATCTTAGAGGGTAAGTGCCTATTTAAGCAAGGCTTATGATCATTTATAATCAAGCTCTTCAAGTATAAGCTCTTGTAGTGAAGGTCTCATAGTGTAATCTCTTAGTGGAAGCTCTTGGTAAAGACCCTTCTTGGGGAAGCTCTTATTTGGGATTCTCTTATGTTGAAGCATTTGTAAACTTCTTTTGGAAGAAGTCATACCTATGATGTCATATAGTTGATGTTGTAAGAATTTTCAAGTATACTAAAAGCATGCTTTGCAAAGCATTTTGTCATCTCTCTGTCTCCATATTGTTGTGATTTTGGTTGTGAGTTGGCCCTTCGTCATGTCACAAGATCATAAGGCTACAAGATTAAATTCCCATGTTCACAATGTTTATGACAAGGTTCAAAACTTTCTAAATGTTTGCAAATGTTTGTAGGTTTTGAAAGTGTTTGTCAATGTTTTGAGAATTTTAATGTATCCCAGCTAAGTGAGAACACACGTGCAAGACACAATAGCCAGAATGGTCATTGATGAAGTGAAAAGAGATGCCACAACCTACACCAAAAGGACTGTACCCACATAATTCCCACTCAAATAAAGTTCAATCGCACTTATCTAGGTCAAGCATCATAGAAGCTAGTGGAACAGGCTCCCTTTTACAATGCACTCATTTCTCAAGCATACCAAGCTTCGATTCTAAAGGGTCGTCACTTCCCAAGGGACTATTCTCTCTACTAAGGACCGCAAGAGCATGGAATGTCTTCGTGGGCATGAAGAGAGGATATGTCCATATAATTCTTAAGAACTACAAATAACAAGACACGTCAAACACTTTAAAGGAAAAGTTTATTTTTAGTACCAAATGAGGTGTTTGCTAACTCTTGAAAATGAACACATGAAAAATAATGTCTTTGTCTATGTCATGTGTCAAATACATTAGCAGTTTATGATCAAGCCTCCATCCCATGATTACCAAAGAGAGAGAGAAAAACATTAGTAACACATAAACTGACTATGCTAAGTATAGGAAAAGAAGCATAAAAAAAGACTTGCAAAACTAAGCCCCAAAACCCTGAAATTCCAAGTGTGCAGGAAATAGTGACCAAATCCACAGCAAAGTCACCAAGTTCACAGGAACAGTCACCAAGTGTGTAAGACCTAAAATAGAGGCAAGAATGATTCAAAATGCTTGCAAGACATCTATAGTGACTTAATTTGCATTACTAAGCATGTTTGTTTCCATGAATAGGGTAATGCATAAAAATAAAAATAAAAAAAACATGAGTAACACATAAACCAACTATGCTAAGTGTAGGAAAAGAAGCATAAAAAAACACTTGCAAAATTAAGACACAAAACCCTGAAATTACGAGTGTGCAACAAATAGTGACCAAATCCACAGCAAAGTCATCAAGTTCACAGGAATAGTCACCAAGTGTGTAAGACCTGAAATAGAGGCAAGAATGACTCAAAATGCTAGCAAGACATCTATAGTGACTAAATTTGCATTACTAAGCATGTTTGTTTCCATGAATAGGGTGATGCATCCATTAACAACTTGATTTGAAAGGACTCTGAATCAATATGAAACCCTAATTAAACAAGATGCAAAATTGAAGTGACTAAGAAATAACTTAAGCATATTAGTAATGAACCCAAACTAGGTAAAAGTTCATTTTAGGCTTCCAAATCAAATGTGAATGTTCATTTTAAGCTCATTTTATGCTTGATCAATCAAATTATGAGAGTTCATTTTAAGATTCCAAAACCAAATATAAGATTTATTTTAAGTCATATCGTCATCTTGTTTTTATATTTTGGATGCATTTTGTCAATGTAGGAGCTATATCCATACAATTGGAGAAGCAAGAAAGGTGATTGTTGACACGAAAGTTTGTACCCTTGCCTAAAGTTTTTACCTAAAGACAACCTCGTGTAACATGGAAACAATCTCAAAAGTGTGGGACTTTGCAATTAGAGATTGAGTCTTCGGAGAAGGTTGGCTTCCTTACTATTTGGGTGCACCTAACTATTTCTTGAGAGGAAAAGGGAGAAGGAATACATGCACACAAACTACCTATTCTAATCTAGAGGGGGTCATACACCAAAATAGTATTTTTCAATCTTATCCTTGCCCAAGGAAGCACAGTTCATCAATATAATCCACAGATCCTATCTTAGCTTTGACTCAACAATCATACACAGATCAGAAATCAATAAAATGGTATAAGAAAGGGACTTCACTCTATATCATTCAAATACAAATAGACACAGCATATAACCAAAGAATGAGAGCAATACATCAATATAAGGCAAAAGATGTTGCACAATATATTAATGGAAGAAGGTGATACAATTGAGAATTATATTCATGCACAAGCAAAAGAAGAACCATAGCAACAAAGCATAGAATACTACTACTATAGAATCGTAAAAAAGACCGACCCTTGGAGGGATTTCAAAAAACTTGCTTTTATAGGTCAAGCATAACTGAGAAACTTCTTCCTTAAGCCAAGCTCAACTACTACCATTAAATTCCAGAGAACAATCATTATTGATCCAAAGAAGATTTGATCGAGTATGTGCCCATATGCAGAAAATCATGTCTTTCATACTAATTCCGACCTCAAAGAGATAGAAACGACGGTCATAACTGCATAGCTACCTAGAAAGCTAACTCAGAGCAGTGATGGAGTGTTCTTTTTATCAAGCAGGCATGGAGATTATCATAAATTAGTTGCAAACGATCAGGGAATTGGTTCACCATTAAAGAGCTGCTCTTTACAATATTCTCGAAGTGTCAGATCAGCCAAATTAGATTTGTCAACTGAAGTCAATCATCTAAATTGACACATTGCCCAATGTCCTCGAAGTCTTTCGCCACCCTACCAGCCCTCTATTTTATGTTGACCATGCATCTTTGTTTCATGCTTGATCGCTACATTGCAACAGAAGATTTGATCGAGTGTGCTCATATAGAAAATCATGTCTTTCATACTAATTATGACCTCGAAGAGATGGAAAAGATAGTCATAATTGCATAGCTAGCTAGAAAGCTAACTCAAAGCGGCGATCAAGTGTCCTTTGTATCAAACAAGAATGGAGATCATCAAAAAGTAGTTGCAAACAATCAAGGAATTGGTTCGCCATTAAAGAGCTTCTATTTATAGTATTCTCAAAGTGTGAGATCAACCAAATCAAATTTGTCAACTGAAGTCAAACATCTAAAACTTGCCACATGGGCCAATGCCCTTGAAGTGTTTCGCCACGTTACCAGCCCTCTATTTTATGTTGACCATGTACCTTTATTTCATGCTTGACCGCTACGTTTCGGCCAATCTTACTTTATCCCCTTCACCACAATGACCTAACGACTACCATGATTGTTGTTTCGTAGTCTATCTTTTGTTTTTAGCAACTAACAGTGTGATTGAGTGCCCACATGATTTGACCTATTATATGACTTCAATCGAGCGGTCGCCGCATCTTATTAACATTTGAGTTTAACATTTGCGACCGTGTGAATGCCCTTAATTCATGAAGTCGCGACTTTGCACACATTTAGGCCTTTTAGGCCTTTGCCTCTGTGACCATGCAACCACATATTTTCTTATAATCTATTCAAGACTTCGCAGGGTTGCAGTGTAATAAATTGGACTTAACTTTGTGGTTAAAATGTTGTGTGTTTAACTGGGAGGAATTTTGTCAAACAGTTTTCAAGTAATCTGATAAATTTTGATACCACTACAATTCAAGATGAAATGTTGCATATACATCTACAATGGAAGAAATGATGTCTACTCACATTAGATTTCAGTATAATGCTAGAATCTATCAAACAGTTTGTCATACACCGAAATATATATCCATGTAAGACTAGTTATACTTAAGGCATTTAGACAAACAGTTGCGGACATCCATCAACAGTGGAAACATTCTTTATTGAAATTTAAACAAACATGTAATAACCCTTCCAAAACTCGCGAGCCCATACAATATATTAATTTTACTAATGTTTCAAAGTGTATGACAAATCGAAGAAATGCACAAAGGGCGCCACCTGTTTAGTATTTACTCGGAATACTTTAGTTGGTTGGGTCTTCGCAAACTCCCTTCTTTGCGACCTGTTGCCTCCCATTGAAGCTAGTAATGGTGGAAGGACAGCTGGCATTTATATTCCTCCTACGCTGACATCCAACCCGACACCCAACTTGCCACTCGTGTGAAGGAAGCTCGACGTTAATCTCTACTCGTTGCTGGCACGTTTAGATGGTACGAATGCAACCTATCTATGTGTGAAGATGGACGTGAATGCTTCATGCGGCTCCCTACCTCAACCAGCCTGGACATGACATGCTTGGCTACCTGCGATTTATTTTAACACGCCTAGATTCCACTCCAAGACCTCCCGATCTCTCTGATATTTCTTGCACAACTTGTAACCACAACCTCCAGTAATATCAATTGTCTTCAACTTGTTGATAAATGCCCATTAACCCATTCCATAAAGATGGGGTTACATCCAAATTCCACTAATTGAATCCCAAGGGGTATCGTCCTTAGGTTGTCTAGTCACATTCAAGCAACCAGTAGTTTATCTAAATATTTAATATCGATCTCGTGTGTTGTAAATCTCAATGCAACTCTTTTTTTATAACCTCGAATTTCATCCCAAGCACTACGTACAAGGAATGTGGGATTAGACACATTTTCGTCCTATAGTCACTTAAGTCACTTTATAAAGTAAATGACTTAATAATCATAAAGTAACTTTAATAAAATACTAGAATGTATGAAATAACCCTCTGACGTGACTGGTAGACATCCTATTAATTCATACTGTTAACCTATCTAGAAGTAGAGATAGATTGATCCTATCGCCAGGCACTAGAATTGAGAAGGGGACATGACAATCCTCCCTTCTCGGGATTGCTTGCCCTCAAGCAACCTCAATGCTGGGTGTTGCAATATAGACTCACCTTCCCAAGTGGCGTCCTCATATGGCAAGTCTGTCCATCGGATCAAATACTCCTTCACAGTTCTATTACACAGCTTCCTCTCCCTAGTCACAATCACCTCCTCTGGTACCAAAATAAGTTTACCCACTTCATCAAGCGGAGGCAAACTCTCTAAAGGCACAATCTATTGAGTCATTGCCTTCTTGAGGCACGAAACATGAAAGACGTTGTGGATTCGGCTATCACCAAGTAGCTCCAACTCATACGTGACCTCCCCTATCCTCTTGGTGATATAATAAGGTCTATAAAATCTGGGCTTAAGTTTCTCGGACCCTCTTTTCTTTAAGGAGCTTTGCCTATAAGGTTGTAGTCGAAGAAAAACACTATCTCCCACTTCAAAACTCCGCTCTATGCAATGCCGATCAGTGAACAACTTATGTTCATTCTATGCCCGCTGAATATTATCCCTGAGAGCTTGGATGATGTCTTGTTGGTCCTCAATCCAATCTTTGGCCAATGGTGCTCTGTTGTCTTGGAAAGCCAAATCAATAAAAGAGAGAGGCTCATTACCGTAGAGGGTGCGGAAAGGAGTCATCTGAATAGACATATGGTAGGTGGTGTTGTAACAATACTCCCCCAAATTCAACCACATAACCCATGCTGTCTACTGCCCTGCAATGTAGTTCCTCAAGTACCCTTCCACCCACTTGTTCAATATTTCGATCTAACCATTCGTCTACGAGTGATAGCTAGTGTTGGAAGTCAAACCTGTATCTCTCAATCTGAAAATCTTCTAGCCAAAGGTATTGAGAAACCTACTGTCCATGTCACTCACAATAGTCCTAGGTAATCCAATAAGCTGGAAAACCTCTCGAAAAAATAGCTCAGCTACCTGAGAGGCTAACCGGTCTAAGGCAATCGTGAAGAAGTGCACGTACTTGGTCAATCTGTCCACCACTGCAAAGATACAGTCCCTACCCTAGACCCTTGACAACCTAGTAATAAAATCCATGGAGATACTCTCCCACCTCTGGGCTGGAATAGGGAGAGGTTGAAGTAATCCTGCAGGAAAGCCCTATTTAGACTTGTTCTGCTCACAAGTCTGGCACTCTCTGACATGCTGCAAAACATCGTTTTTAAGCCCCTTCCAAGAGAATCTCTCCCTGATCTACCTGTAGGTTTTAAAAAACCCTAGGTGCCCTGGTGTTGGTGCATCATGTATGGTGCCCATGATATCCCCCTTCAGTTTAGATTCAAGTGCTAAGTAGATTATGTTTTTGTAATATATAACATCATTCATTACCTTGTACCGCTCGTCCTGAAGTATAACATCCAAAATCTGACAAGCATGAGCATTTTTCAAATACTCCACTAATAGTTGTGACCTCCAATCTGCTGAAATCTCAAAAATGGTGTAACATGCTAGTACTGGGGGTCGTCGAGAAAGAGCATCAGCAACTATATTATTTTTCCCTTTGACATATTCAATGTCAAAATCATAAGCCTATATCTTGCCGACCCATTTCTGCTACCTTTCGTTCAACTCCTGTTCCAGGAAGTAGCACAAGTTGTTATATCACTCTTAACTATAAATTTACTTCCCACCAAGTACTACCTAAATTTGGCTAAGGCATGCATTATAGCCAACATCTCCCTATCATAGGTGGAATATAGCAACTCCTGCCCCTAAGTTTCCTGCTCTCAAAAGCACTGGGATGACAGTCATGCATCAATACTGCCCCTATTCTGCTTCCCGAAGCATCACACTCTAAAACGAAGGGCCTAGAAAAATCAGGAAGTGCTAGCACTGGACATGTACTCATCACCTGTTTCAATTTATCAAACGCTGCCTCAGAATCCTCTATCCAACTGAATGCCCCTTTCTGTGTCAGATCGGTAAGGGGTGTTGCTACCTAGGAAAAACCATTGGCAAACCGTCGATAATAGGAACAAAGACCAAGACAACCTCACAACTCTAATACATCTCTCAGTGGTGGCCAAACTAGAATTGCATGTATCTTCTCCTGATGCACCTTAACCCCCTCAACACCAATCATGTGCCCCAAATAGAGAATCTCGGTTAGCCCAAATTCGCACTTAGACTCTTTTGCAAATAAGAAATGCTCCTCCATGAGACTAAGGACCTCATCCAAATGTTGCAAATGTTCTTCCCAAGTCCTGCTGAAGATTAAAATGTCATCAAAGAAACCCACTACACTTCCTTAGTTGTTTCTTGAAAATATTGTTAATGCATGACTAGAAAGTGGCAAGTGCGTTAGTGAACCCAAATGGCATCACCAAAAACTCGTAGTGTTCGTAGTGGCATCTGAAAGTTGTCTTACGCACATCCTCCTCACGGACTCGAATCTGGTGGTATCCTAATCGAAGGTCTATCTTCGAGAAATAAACTGTCCTATGAAGCTCATCTAGTAACTCATCAATGTGGGGAATCGGATACCTATTCTTAATGGTTCTCTTGTTCAGTGTGTGGTAGTCTATACACATCCAAAGGGTGTCGTCCTTCTTCTTAACCAACACCACTAAAGAGGCAAAGGGGCTACAACTGGGTTTGATATGCCCCATATCTAAAAGCTCCTTTATCATCTTCTCTATCTCTTCCTTGTAGTGCCTGGGGTGATGATAAGGGGTAGTAATAACAGGTTTCGCTCCCTCCTTAAGCTCAATAATATGCTCAAACCCTCTATCGGGTGGGATTCCCAAAGGTATATCCTCAAACACTCTTTTGTGCTTATCTATAACTGTTTGAATGTCATAATGATATTGTTGCCTTGTATCCTGTGTCTCCTTTGAGGAGATGAAACATTGTGTCGCCCACTCTATATCATCATGTCTCAAAATAGCCTCCATCCTGTGAGCTGAAATCACTCTAGGGCCACTATCTGGTATGGCTCTAAGGATCACCAATCTATCATCATGTAAGAACTCTAACTGCATAGTCTCATGGTCAAATGTATATCTACGGAGGGTTCTCAACCATTGTCTTCCAAAAATAGCATCCAACCCATCCAAATCAACCACGTAAAAATCACCCTCTAGAAGATAACCATCAAACTGTATCTAAAGGCCAGCTACCTTCTCTGTGCACCTCAAAACTTCACCGCCAGCAACCTTAACATTAAATGCGGGTATGGCAACTATCTGCAAACCCCTCCTAGATATCATCCGTGTACTAATGAAATTATGAGAGGCTCATGTATCCAAGAGACAAATAATACATTGTCCTCTAACAACCCCTTTCACCCTGAAAGGATGACATGCTAGATCACTAGAGAGGGTGGCTATAACAAGAGGTTGTTCCGTAGGTGGTTTTTTCTTCTTATCTGTAATGGGTTGCCCCTCAACTTCTTCTTTCTCCCTACCCTCACTGTTATTATCTTCATGTGGCTCTGCTTTCTCCTCCTCCTCTGGGTGGACCTCTACAAAGTGGATTTTGCCTTTACCCAAGCATCTGTGGTTAGGAGTCCAAAGCTCCCTACAAGTAAAACATAACTTCTTCCTCCTAAGTTCATTACATGTCTTAAAATCCAATCTGGGGGTGTTCGTCTTCTGTTGGTTTTTATTCCCCTGGAAAGGAATTGATCCTTTATAGGATTTATTAGGAGGCTGCAGTAGTGAGGAAGGTGAATCCAAATCATGAGCAATCTTAATAGCATTATCCAAGGTGTTTGGTCTAAGAACTTTAACGAATCCCCTAAATTTATCCTACAACACTTCTGTGAATAACATCACCTTACGTTGTTCAAACATATCTGGCACCATCATTGAAATCCACTAAAACTCATCGATATAGTGATCCAAGGTCCCACTCTGCATTAACTGAGCCAAATCCCTGTAGTAGACCTCGATGTCCTTCCTGTCAAAAAGAGTAATCAACTTCGAGTTGAAAGTCTCGTATGAGGTGATGAGACCGTGATCCTGGGTGACTAATCCATGATAACACCAATCATAGGTTGCTCCCTCAAGATGCATTGTGGCAAATCTAATAGCTTCGTTTCTGACATGGGCTTTAGTGTTAGGTAAGTATCTAGCTTATGAATCCATGCCCTGGCTGAAGATTTATTCTTGCCATCAAAAGTGGGAAGGGTTAATTTATTCATAGCATGTTTTAGATCCCTATTTTGCATCCTAGGCTTCCTATCCTGTTGAGGTCTCTCTGCTTCCCTCTTTTGGTTCATATACTGAACAAAAGTTAAATTTTGTTTGACTGGATCAAGAAATAGATCCCATTCATCACATATTGCCATAACATTATCAAGTAACAAAGTTTGGGCTGCAAGTTGAGCTACTCCCTCTTCAGCATTATTTCCCACAAAAACGGGCATCAAGGGTCTATCTATATTCCAAGTAGGAGCTCTTGCTACACGGGGTGACCCTGCTATGCTACCACCTCCACTATGGTGACTCAGTGCTCCTCTATTTTAACTACTACATGGCACCTATAAGCTGTTGTAATGTTGTAGCAATGTTATTTTGCTCGTCTGTAATAGCCTGTAAGGTCTCCATTACTTCCCTATCTGATGCTTCTACATTTCATGCCATTGGAGAAGTTGGTGCTTGTTCCTGAACCTGTTCAACTCTAGTTGTTTGTTCAACCTATACTAATGGCCCAAAACTTATTTCCTCATCTACTGAATAACTGTCTTCCTCTACAAGATGTTTTGAAGATTCTATCTGTTCCGGCTAAAGATGACAAATTTTATATTGTCTTTTACTCATTCTTGACTATCATTTTGTTTAATGAAGTCTGACAATAATTATTTTCGCCACAAGCTGGCAGGATTTGTGGCTCTGATACCACTGTAATAAATTGGAATTAACTTTGTGGTTAAAATGTTGCATTTTTAACTAGGACAAATTTTGTCAAACGGTTTTCAAGTAATGATGGAACAAATGTTGTCTACTCACATTAGATTTCAGTATAATGCTAGAATCTATCAAACAGTTTGTCATACACCGAAATATATATCCATGTAAGACTAGTTACAATTAAGGCATTTAGACAAACAGTTGCGGACATCCATCAACAATGGAAACATTGGTTATTGGAATTTAAACAAACATGTAATAACCCTTCCAAAACTCGCGAGCCCATACAATATATCAATTTTACTAATGTTTCAAAGTGTATGACAAATCGAAGAAATGCACAAAGGGTGAGACACGTTCAGTATTTACCTGGAATACTTTAGTTGGCTGGGTCTTCGCACACTCCCTTCTTTGTGACTTGTTGCCTCCCGTTGAAGTTGGTAATGGTGGAAGGACGGTTGGCATTTATATTCCTCCTCTACTAACGTCCAACCCGACACCCAACTTGCCACTCTCATGTGAAGGAAGACTGACATTAATCTCTACCTGTTGCCGACGCGTTTAGCTGGAACGAATGCAACGTGTCTGTGTGTGAAAATGGATGTGAATGCTTCCTACGGCTTCCTACCTCAACCAGCCTGGACATGACATGCTCGACTACCCGCGATTTAATAAACATGCCCAATTCCACTCCCGAGATCTCCCGATATCTCTGATATTTCTTGCACAACTTGTAACCATGACTTCCAATAATATCAACTGTCTTCAACTTGCCAATAAATGCCCATTAATTCATTCCATAGAATTGGGGTTACGTTCAGACTCCACTGATAGAATCCCAAGGGGTTTCATCCCTAGGTTGTCCAGTCCCTTTCAAGCAACCAGTAGTTTATCTAAATATTTAATATTGATCTCGTGTGTTGTAAATCCCAATGCAACTCCCTTTTTATAACCTCAAATTTTGTCCCAAACACTATACTAGAATATAATCATAAAGTAACTTTAATAAAATACTAGAATATATGAAATAACCTTCCCACGTGACTGGTAGACATCCTATTAATTGATACCATTAATCTATTTGGATGTGGAGATAGATTAATCGGCACTAGAATTGTGAAAGGGACATGACACACGGCTTGTCTTAACTGATAACAAATTTTCTTTGTCCCTCATGTTCTTTTAACTTGGTCGTCGATTCGCAGCTTATTAACTTTCCTTTAACATCGTGACTAAGCGATCACAATATTCTGCTTTTCTTCTAACTTCATCGCATGGTCCCAGTCTAATTATATCTTATAATTATTGACCATGTGACCATGCAATCAAGTATCTTTTAACTGCTCTTGCCAAGTCGCAGCGTGGTTTTATTTTCTTCTTAACATGGCAACTGAGTGATCATTCTATCCTTTATGCTAACTATTTCACCGAGTCGCAACTAGAAACTGCTTGCGACTATGCAACTAAAGCTAATCACCCATCGCAAGTTCTTTAACAGTTAGGCTTTACCTGCCTGCAACCATGCAAGCAAGGAAAGACCACATTGTCACAAGCATAAAGCTTCCTTCGATGTGCAAAATATTAGAGTTTAGGGATAGAAGAAAAGTCAAGATTTTGTTGTATCCCTAACATGGCAATTACAAATAATAGTCAAACGAACATGAGCATGGTTATCACCCTGAAAATTCAAATTTCGGAAGGGGGCAAAAATGTCTAACAGTGACAATTATCAAATTCAAGCAAATTTCTTGTTGCACATTTTTGTCTCTATTTCTTGTGTCTGTGTTAGGATTTTCTAAAGATTACTCTTGTCTACAATGCTAGCTTCCCCCAAAGAGACAACAGCTAAAACACACTTAATTGAATAAGCACGACCATCAAACCTATTAGATGATTGGAAATTGGTGATACAACATGTCCAAATCCAATTGAACCTACCCGCCCTGTGACACCATCATGTGAAGAGACCATCAACATATGCCTCCTAAAATGGAGTTTATCAACACCAATCCCTCATATAGAAATACATCAAAAGGGATCCTTCAGCAAGAGTAGAATAAGTGTTGTCAGCTCCTAAGAATCATTATTGCATTGTGTGTAATCGGATGTAATAAGATAAGATCCAATTTGGTGTGCCAATGGGCCTAAAACTTGATTAACACTCCAAAAGGCTTAAATAAGTTTGTAATAGCAAATTCAGGTCACATTTAGCCTATCATGACCCAATGTGGTGCATTTTAAGTCATAAATTAGAAAGAAAAAAATGTAAAAAATTGCTCTATTTGCTCAAAAATGGTCAACGCAACTTTAGCAATTATTAAGACAAACATGCAAATTAAAGACAAAACAGTCTCCTAATTCAAAAATTGATTGGAATAGTTTAGGGAAAACATATATATGCCTTTTAAATCGCAAATATGAGTGGTTGTAAGTTTTGGATAAGAAGAATGAAATTGTCATCATTTTCTTTGATTATTTGTGTTTCTTAGTTTGAAGTGATTGATATTTGTATTTGCATTAATGATCAAATTGTAGTGTAGAATAACGCATTGCATAAGCTTTCAAATGCAAATGGTTTAAATCCTTATGCACTTTTGTGAGACTTTTGACCAACAATTTGATATTGGGTGCTAGGAAACCCTTCTTAACTCAAGGTTTGATAGAAAAATTATGTTTTGACCTATCATCCACCCATCAAAATACATGAAACTTTAGGGTATGATAAGTATGTCGATGTACTAAAATAATATCCAACTTGCAGAGTTGGTCATCAAAAAGGTGAATTTTGAGGGCAAGCCCTAGGTATGGCATTCCTAGTGTGACATACTTGATTTACTGTGATCGAAGTAGTCTGGTAGGTGAAATGGATTAGGGTAAGGGTTTGAATGTTTTGGAAAGGTGTAACTAGATCTAGGGATGTTAACCAAGGTAGTTGGGGTCATGAGAAGGTTGCCCATGACAATAGTTCTTTGAATTTGAAGAGTTATGAAGCAAACATGGACAAGCTAAGGAGTTGAGTCATAGTTTTGAGAAATTGTTTGTTAGGCCAAATGGGGGGATTACGAAATGGTCTTTATGTAAGATTTACTTGAAGTCAAAAGTTTCATACTTTTACCTATATGGTGGACCTAATTGGCGCTACTATACCTAATTATAAGGTTGTAGAATCAGGTACCAATATAAGTTTTGGTCATAAGAGGCTCAACCTAAGAGCGGTAAGAAAGATTGAAGAATTTAGACATAGGAAGAGTATAAACTAAGGGCAACTTTGTTTTCAAGTCTTGAGGATGTGCTAGAATGTCTAGAGTGATTCTAGACTACGAGTAAGAAGAGTGCCAAAGGAGATTGGACCTTAATTGGAGAGGTATGTAGAGTTGGGACATTGTGAGAGGGCTAAAACGTTTGGTTTGGTTTGGTGAAGAGTTTGTAGAAGAACCTTATAGGGGTTTATTATAAGGTAAAAGATCATCCTAGCATATGGTCTCCTCATCATATTGGTATAGAATCATATAACATTGGGTGTGGTAGTGTATATCAAAAGAAGAGATAGAATGGGAACACAATTCATCCCAAAATGTCTCAAGAAACAGTCAATAGGTTGGTGAAAAAAATGCTTCAAGGCAAGTTAGAGGCATTCAAGAAATCCATCGCAAAGGATAAAGATACGAAAGAGGAACAAGGGTCTAAGGTAAAAGAAGAAGATCAGGAAGAAACTCTTGCCCAACCAATGGAGTTGGTCACGGACCAGAAGGCATTTGTAGATGTCTTCGAATCTGTAATTGGAGAAGCCACTAATAGATTGCTCGTGTATAGTGGAAGCATCAATACAAAGCAAATAATGAAGTGCATGGATGCTCTAAGCAATCATTTTAAACTCAAAAAGGCCCCTAAGAACAAAGGGACAAGTTTGGCAAAGGCAAGATTCAGAGAATTTTCCCTATCTTGGTGAAACTATGTATAAAGGGATAGTGTAAAACAAGGGAAGAACATAATTAATTCTTGGGAGAGGATAAAGTCTAGAATTAACGCACAATTCCTACCAATAGATTCTGAGGTGCAGATGTATAGAAAGTTGCAAAGTCTCAAACAAAGAGACTTAGATGTTAATGAATATACAGAGGAGTTTCACAAGTTGAGCCTTGGAGCAAAACGACAAAAGGAAGAACTGGAAAAAGTGGCCAAACATCTCAACGGCCTAAGAATGAACAAACAAGAGGAAGTTAGTATTTTGGCATCAGAGACAATAGAAAAATGTTTTCAGTTGTCTCTTAGGCTGGAGAGAAAACTAAAGGGGAAGAATGAGCAAAATAACAAAAGTAGAGGAGAAGGAAGTTCTGAAAGTAGAGGAAACTATTGAGGGAGAAGTAAAGGCCAAAGACCTCAAGAGCAGTCGAGTCAATTAGAGCAAGGATGGGGACTCAAGTAGTAGTGGTGGCTACAAAATAAAGGTTTGATGGGAGAGGAAGGTTTGATGGATCTGGTAGAGGATCTAACTTCTCCAACATGAGGTGTTACTATTGCAATCAATTGGGATATCCAGCCTACAAGTGTCTAGAGAAGGCCTCCACCTCTAAAAGCGATGAAAGAAGAGTCAAGATACGAGGTAAGTTGTACAAAGTCATAATTGTCTTTGCTTCTACTTATAATACAGTTTCCCTGTATGTTGCAAACAAGTTAAAATTGTATAGAAACCTTCACATTGATCCATATAATGCTAGTTGGTTGAATCAAGGCAACATGTGATAGAAAATAAGCAAGCACGGGTAGAATTCTATGTAGAAAAATACAAAGAAAAATTATTATGTGATATCCTCCCCATGGATGCTTGCCACATTCTCTTAGGTGCATCATGTCAGTTTGACAAAAAAGCCATTCATTCCAAAAGAATGAAAAGGCATAGAATACAATCACTAATAGAGGATACAAAACAAATAAACCTTTATGTATTAATGGTTGGGGAGAAATAATTCTTGAACCACATGGAGGAAGGAGAAGATATAGGGTATGCATTGGTACTGAAACTCAAAATTGAAGAAGATGTTAGTAAGGAGAAGGAAGAGGTCCACGAGTTGTTGAACAAATACAATGACGTAGTCAATGATGGGATACCACGATCTTTACCACCTAAGATAAGTGCAAGACACCAAATTCACTTAATGTTAGGAGTTTCTCTCTCTAACAAGCTTGTCTATACAATGACCACTCAACTGAATGAGATAGCAAAAAAAGGACAAGAATTGTTGAGCGATGGACTGGTTAGGATAAGAATTAGCCTTTGTAGAGCATCTGTAATGTTGACTCCCAAGAAAAGAGGAAAATGGAGATTGTGTAATGATTCTAGGGAAATTAACAGAATCGCGATAAGATATAGGTTCCCCATACCTAGGATGAAGGACCTCATTGATTGTTTGGGATTGGCAAGGTATTTTTCAAAACTAGAACTTAGAAGTGAATACCATCATATGAGGATCAAAAAAGGCAATGAGGAGAAGACCACTTTGAAAACTAATGAAGGGTTGTATGAGTGGCTTGTGATGCCTTTTGGGCTCTCAAATGCCCCTAGTATATTTATGAGGTGTTAAAGGTCTACATTGGCATATATGTAGTCGTGTATCTTAATGATATATTGATCTTTAGTAAAACCAAGGAAGAACGCCTCAAACACCTTGATATTGTTTTGAAGAAACTTCATGATGAAGAATTACTCATCAATCTTGAAAATTTTTATTTTGTGAAGTAGAAACTTGTTTATTTACTTTTTGTGATTTCCCAAGGTGACTTGAAGATGGATACATCCAAGGTAGAGGCTATCCTAAACCAGATTACACCTAGGACTACTAGTGAAGTAAGGAATATTCATGGGCTAGAAACATTTTATAGGAAATTCATCAAAAAAATGCAACGACATTTGTTTCACAATCTTCGAGATAATAAATGGGGGACGTATAGCAAAAATTTGTTTAGAATAATGAAGTTAATAAAGGATTTGAATGCTTGAAACGAAGTGTGGTAGTACATTTCAATAAGCTTTTCACCATTGAGTGCGATGCTAGCAATGTGGCAATTAGCGATTTTCTAAGCCAAGAGGAAAGATCTATGGCCTTCTTTAGTGAAAAACTAAATGAGGCTAAAAGAAAACACTACTCTTATGATTTGGAATTACATATTGTGCTTTGAGGTTTTCGAATTCACAAGAGAAACTCAGTCACATGCACATCAAGTGGATAAAAGCAACGACAAGCCTAAACATTCACCATCAAGCAAAAAGGGGGTCAAGTAAACAAGGTAGCAAATGCACTTAGCAAAAGGGTAATGTCAGTGCAAGAGATACAACTACAAAGCATTGGAATTCCATCCTTTTTAAGGATATATACAAGGAGGATAAAGATTTCCAAG
This sequence comes from Cupressus sempervirens, assembly GCA_028749045.1. Lineage (NCBI taxonomy): Eukaryota > Viridiplantae > Streptophyta > Pinopsida > Cupressales > Cupressaceae > Cupressus > Cupressus sempervirens. Next base: position 1,109,398,684 of record CM053785.1, read on the forward strand.
AAGCATATAAAAAGTGTGTAGATTTTGAGAACACTTTTCATAGTGAGTTCTCTGAATATAACATGCATAATAGACAATGCTTTAAAGAAGGATAGTTGTGTGTACCAAAACAATCCATTAGGGAGAACCTGGTCCAAGAAAAGCATAATGAAGCCTTCAGGGACATTTTGGACTAAATAAGACTTTGGACTTAGTAAGGAGATTCTATGAATGCCCCAAGATGCAAAGGGATGTAAAGAGATGTAGAAAGTTGCACCACTCCTCAAAGAGCTAAGCAGACTTCTACAAATGTAGGATTGTGCCAACATTTACCCACTCCAAGCAAACGATGGGAAAGTTTAAGCATGGATTTTGTGGTTGGATTACTAAGGACTATAGCAAGATATGATAATGTATTTGTGGTGGTGGACAAATTTAGTAAGATGGCACTCTTTATTCCTTGTAGAACCACACATGATGCCTCTTATATAGCACTAGTGTTCTTTCAAGAAACTGTTCGAATGCATGGTCTACCTCTGAGTATAATATATGATTAGAATTCACAATTCATAGGTCATTTTTGGAGAACTTTATGGAGGACATTGGGGAAAAACATGTATTGTAGCTCTACATACCACCCTCAAACAAATAGCCAAACAAAGGTGGTCAAGATATCCCTAGGTAACCTATTGAGATGTTTAAAACAAAACATTGTTAGAATTGGGAAATGGTAATTCCTCAAGTTGAATTTGCCTACACCGACTCTATGAAGAGGATTGCTAGGAAATGTTCCTTTGAAGTTGGTAACGTCTCAAGGAACATTTTGCACAGTGTGTAGTAGGATATAATAAGTCAGGATCCAATTTGGGGTCAAAATGTCATTTAGGCCCAAAACTTAATTAACACTACAAAAGGCTTAAATGAATTTGTATAGAACATTTGTTTCATATTCAAACTATTATGACCGAAAGTCATGCATTTGAAGTCATAAATTGATTGGCAAGCTTAAATGTAAAAAGTTGCTCTAGTTGCTGAGAAGTTGTCAACTTTAGCAATTTTCAGGATAGATTTACAAATTACTAGCCCAACAGTCTCCTAATTCAAAAATAGGTTAGAATCATTTGGGACACTTAAAAAATGGTCATATATACCTTTCAGAATGTGGAGATGGATTCTTGTAAGTTTCAAAGAAGTTGAATGAAATTGTCATCATCTCCTGTAATTTGTCATGTTTCTTAGTGTAAAATGATTCATATTTGGATTGCCATGGAAAAACAAACTGTAGTGTAGCATAATACACTGCATTACCTTTTAAATGCATTTGGTTTGAATCCTTGAGCATTGTGAGGTATTACATATTTTTTCTTTTTTTTTATTGACAAGTGTAGTTAATTGTTGTTTGAAGTTAACTGCCAATTTGGCACTCTCGCGCACATCAATTTCACCATGTTCAAAATTCTTGCAACATTCAGAAGGTATAAATGATCGTATCTTTTTTGTCAATTTCTACCTCAAATGTCTCTTATTCAATTTGTAGCCTAATATATTATATGGAGAATTGCATTGAAAAAAGTTTAGTTACAAAAGTGTTTTTTATTAAGTGAATGTAAGTTTTCAAGGGGGCCGAAAACCCTTTACAAAGAAATGTTTAGGACGAACGACAAACCCACACCAAAAGATAAGCATTAAGAGCCACAAAGATGAACAGAGCATGGACTAGACAAGCTATAGGCAAGGAAAGGGGAACAAGGTAAAGAATTTTTCCTGACAAAAACAAAGAGTGAAAGTCAAGGGGGAAAAGACATTTAAACAACAAATTGCCCAATGTCAACAAACTCACGCGAGAACCTTTATGAGGCTCCTTCCTTTTCTCATTTTCTTTCCTACCCAATTGTTCCTTCTTCTTTTGCAATCTGGAACGCGGTACAAGGAGCTAAACATACTTTAAAACAAAGGTTGCAAATGGAAAGTAGGTAATGGGAGCAAGATCAAGTTTTGGGATGATGAATGGCTTCTGGATCATCCTCTGATTGAGGATTTTGATGATAGGACTTTTGTGGACAAGTGCAAACAAGTTTTTGGTGAATATGTGGAGAATTATTGGGCTCAGAGTAAATGGGTCAATATTGATGACATTAATCAGGACTTTTCCAGTATCCAGTTGGCATTGAATGATGTTAGCCTCTACCCTCAAAAAGAAGCTACTTTGGTTTGGGGGATTGAACCAACAAGATGCTTCAAGGTCTCTTCTATGTTCAATTAGGAGGATAGAGGAAATACTCCTCTGTGGGCTAAAGCATGGATTAAAGGGCTTATTCCAAAAATCAATGTATTTTTTCGAACCTAGCTTCAAAACAAAATCCTAGCTCTGGATAACTTGCAAAATAAAGGAGTCTACTTGGTGAACAAATAAGTAATCTTATGAGCAAAAGGTACTACAACTAAACAAAAGGATCAGAGACAGAATGTTAAGTGGAGATCTCCACCTATGGATTGGATTAAAGGTAATTTTGATGACTCTACTAAAGGGAACCTAGGAAAAGCTAGATGTGGAGGTGTTTGAGAAACCATTACAGTACACTCGTGAATGATGTTGCTATCCCTATAGGGAAGTCTACTAGTCATAAAACTGAGGCAACGACCGCTCTTTTCACTATAAGGATGGCAGTGGAATCCGATTTTTGAAATCTTTGGTTGGAAGGAGACTATCTTAACATCATTAACATGTTGCACAATAAGAGCCCAATTACCTGAAGTATAGAGGGAAGTACATTGGAAATAAAAGATGTCATGAATAAATTTGATAATGTCTATATTTCTCATATTTTTTAGGAGGGCAACAAAGTTGTTGACTGGATTGCTAATCAAGCAATCTATACGGAAACTAAGTTGAGTTAGTAAGGTGACCTAAGCAAGGAAGTTCAGTTGACAACTGTCAATTATGATATTACACATGCTAATGAAGGAAAGATCACGCAAGATCGAGGAATTTATTAAGGGAAGTGATGGTTTTGTGGCAGATTTTCTGAGTATCCCTAGGTGGTACTTTTGTATAATTATGAACTGTACATGGCACGCACGCAAGGTTAAAGGTTTCTTGGAAATCACTAACAACTTACTCTATGTTTTGGTCACCATTTTTCAGTCCAGTTGCAGGTATAGAGCCAAATATAAGATGGGAGGGCAACCAAGAAAGAAATAGTGGAATAATTGCAAAGAATGGAGGGCAAATTCGGATGTTTGGGAAATGTTAAAAAAAGGGAAAGTCATGGCTTACATTAAGAAACTTCAAGGGTATAAGCCACACATTACAGAGACCTTCAAAAATTGGATTGAGAATAGGGTAACGTTGCACGGGTTTATTGTGAGGTTGTTAGAGGAGTTCATCGCTAAGATTACGGGTCTCCCAATGAAGGGTCTCAAATTCAACAAGGAAACTAGTATCTCAAATGCAACCTTCAAAAAATTTCCTAAAACTAATGAGGAGAAGAAAATGGAGAAGAATGGCAATATTTATGATTAGAGTCAGATTAAGGTAATTTGGACAGATATTCTTTCGTGTATCCGTGAGTATTTTATCCTTGATCGTAGAGCTAATAGAGTCCACAAGTTTCATTTTGTGTTCCTAAATCATTTTAGGTATAAAGATAAAATTTATTTCCCATTCTACCTAAAGTACTCTCTAATACAAAGCCTCCAAGCACATAGGAAGAAGCATTCTCGTCCTATGCTACACAAGGACTTAATCCTTCTTATTGAAAAGTATTGTAAAAGTAAGATTGTTAAACCCTCTCTGACTTTGGAGAAAAGAAAGAAAAGTGTCTAGTAATGAACCCTCAAAGAAAAAGGTTAAAAGTAAGGAAGGCACTAGTGATAGTAAAAGCACTAAAAAGGGTCATAAGCAGGAGATTAAAAAGAAGAATGTTGAGGAAGTGACAGATTCTGAGAATTCTGCTGAGGATGACAATAAGACTAAAATGGGAGAACTTAAATCGAACCTCAAGGCTACTCTGGAAGTAAGGGCATGTCAATTGGTCAAGATCAATTTGAGGAAAACAAATACAAAAAAAACTGAATTAAATGTTGGGTCTAAAGATTTAAAGGATGATGAGGGGAAAGACAAAAGGTCTTTCTTCTCCACCTAATACTAAATCTAGCGAGGAGAAAATGGACATTCACATAGAAATGAACAATGAGAATAATGTCCTTGTTATGAAAGAGCAAAGCCCAAGTAAGGATAAGGAAGAGGAGTTTAAGAAGAAGCAAGATGCTAACACTAACATCCAGGTCAATAACACTACCATTGATGCTACGATTAGAACTGAAGAAGATACTAGGGATGAAACCCACCATGCGAAACTCTCCTTTCTTCATACTATCAAACTTAAATCGGAGGCTTCTCTACCAGTGGATTTGTGGCTATACAATGAAATCATTATGCTCAAGAAAAAGGTTAGAGTCATTCAGATAGAGTTGAACCATGAACATGTTATGAGAGCCCACTTGGAGAAACTTGTCAGCAACATCCCTAATAAACTAAAGGATTATGAGTTGGAACTCTATCAACTTATTAACATAGCAACCAGTCTGGGTAAGAAAAGCAATGAGGAGATCATGTCTCCAAACACTGTTGTGGTCAGTCTCGGAGGACCTAGCAAGAGAACAAGGCAGAGTGTGAAGAAAAAGATTGCAGATGCTCCTAAGGTTCCTTTATCTATGGTGATTGATATTATCCAAGTTACTGCAAAAGCTGGTAAGGAGGTGGAGAAGAGCATCAAGGAACTGGTGTAGGTGTTGGTTGTGGTTGTTGGTGTGCTAGCTGTTGGTTCGGGTGGTGTTGTTGGTTCTATTTTTTATTTTTCCAACTTTTTGTTTTAAAACTTTAGGTTCCAGGTCCTTGTAAAACCTATTTTTTTGTGTTTTTTGCTTTACTCTAGGTTTCAAGTCCTTGTAAAACCTGGTTGGCTCTTAAAGCTAATCTTTTGCTTGTGTTAAAGAGTTCCAGCTCCCTTCAAAACCTGTTTTTACCTTAATCTAAAAGAAACTCATGTGAGTTACAATTCCATTTGGATCTCGTCTTATAAGATAGAAGGACTATTTCAAAGAAGGATTAGATTTCTTAAAGTATGTATCCTTGATAGTAATCCATCCTCCCTCAATCTTAACAACCTCATCCTGCCAAGCAAGCGAGTACACCTAACAATCATGACCAACAAGCACAAGGATAGCAAGTGCATTAGTGCAACGATTGAAAAAGAAAGAATAGCATTAGGCAACAGTCGTAACCAATAGCAATAGGGATAGCAAGCTCCTTAGGGGGTGAAGTAGAGACAACACCAAAAGATGACCCAACAAGATTTTCATTAGCAAGAGCAACATCAAAGACAATATCAGGAGTGACAATACCATCTATAATCTCCATTGGTGATAAATCAAGAGCATTACTTGAACCAAGAGTAGCACCATTCAATTCCTTAGAATTCTCTTGCTCCTCCACTTGAGAAAAGGCATCCTTCAACTATGAAGAGCACTTCTTCAATTTAGCTTTCTCTAACCCCTAATTTGTCACAGCACGTCCAATCTTGAAACACCTTCTATATCTAAAAGGCATGTCGTCATAATAGAATGAATTCCAAAACCGTTTGGAGACTTTAGCTTAATATCTTCAAGCAACCCCTTTGAAGCATAAATATAAACCAAAATACGAACCAAAGTGGGGTGGAGAATGTCAAAGGACACCGTCATCACCATAAGAAAATTTCCTAAAGCATTCCCCAATTCCTCAAATGGCTTTAATTCTAAATATATCATATTTAGGAATGTCCAACTGTTTTTAGAGTTTTTATCTTCCAAACTTTTTGGAAACTATGATGAGTGAATCATGTATAAAGGTTCTCAAATAATAGTGAAAGAGCAATCAACATGAGCAATTAAGAACTTCAGATGGTTAAGTTTAAACGTATCTTATCATCATCTTAATTTGAACTTTTCCTATTATTACACATTGCATCTTTATTTTTTTATTATCACATTTTCAATTATAAAAACAAATTTAAGGGTTTATATCTAATTTAGAAAAAAATAAAGCATTATTGTTATTACATCGTATTTGTTTTAGCCTCTACTTCAAAATTAGTTGCTATTTGTTGCCTTTGTGCCAAGTTTGTACTATTGTTTGTTGTTTTCAAAGGAATCCTATTTGATTGTTGCAACCAAATCCTCTCTAAAATGAAGAACATGATTTCATTTGTACTCTGTCTATCTTCTTCCTAAGGGATGTCATTAAGCTCCTCACTCCTCATCGATTTTTTTCCTTTTCCATTGTGAGAAACGTAAGTATAAATTTGTAGCTAACTAGATCTAGTTGTCAATACTCCGAATAATTGTCATATTTCTAGCAATTTTTGCTACTCCCTAACTTGCACTCAAAGGGACATGTTTGTGTTACAAAATGTTACTAATACTAAAACTAATGTATTGTATGTTATCTATTTTTGCCCATGTTTTGTTGTCAATAGTAGGTTAATAACTTAATATATTTACCATATATGACCTGTGATTGTGTTACCCCAATATTTAAAATTTCAAGATTCTTTACTTTTTAAAGTTCGAATTCCCTCATTTTGGCTTGGCTCTTTATTCTCAGTGTTGTAAGCTCTACCATCACCCAATATGCTAGACTAGCTAAGTGCTCACAGTAAGCTTTAACTTTACATTCAATACATATGATTTAGCAGCACAAAAATGTGTTGTAATATTCTCAGCATTGTAAGCTCTACCATCACCCAATATGCTAAACTCGCAAAGTGCTCATAGTAAGCTTTAACTTTACATTCAGTACATATGATTTAGCAGCACAAAATTGTGTTCTAATTAGTAGCACAAGAAGTAAATTCCAAGCGCTACAACTATTTTCATATTAAGATCCTTTACTGATATCACTTGCTTTCAAATCTCTCATGTCCTTTTTACACACATACCCACACCTATTCTGTCCTTTTCACGTGCATGCACGCGCACAGAGAGATGGAAAAATATAATTCTTAAAAAGTAATCTAGGATGTAGTCATCTATTTTAATACAAAACTTTTTGTGTTTGTTCTATTCCGTGTCATTGTTAAACAAAGATGTAATTTACCTTCTCTTATTTATGGTAAAAGAGCATACCTAGAAAAACAAAAATTATATCTTGTGAAAGAGTTATACATCTAAAATCTACAGGAAGATCATCTATTTCAAGATCTATCAACGATGGGTTGTAAGTTTGTCCTCAATAGTAGCAATGGCCAAAATCTCCAACAAACATATTTTTGTTAATCATCCTTAGAAAAGGAACTTTCGTATTATTTTTTATTTTAGTGTCTTTCAAAAAACTAATATTCACAACTCTATTTGTTTAATAAACCTTAGAAAGATTGTACAACTCCAAGGTGAGCAAGGAAACCAATCTAAATCTAGAAGGCAACCTATTTTGACTTTCCAAAAAAATTAGGTTAAGAGGGACGAAGATGTTGATCATTCTTAAAGGTCTTTATAGTAAGTACTTGTAATGTTGGAGGGAAGAAGTTAAGTTCATTTAAAGAACTTCAAAAAAAAATGTTGTTGTTAAGGGGTTTGCATGATAGATATTATTTATTTAATGCTCTGGAACAAATAGTTCAAGTAGTACAAACTCAAATAGCAAGATTAAAATTATTGAAAGAAATGAAAATGGAATAATCTCTTTGCTCTTGGTTCACAATATTTTCTACTAACATGGAATGAATTGTTTATGTGACATGTCATTAAACAAGAAGAAGGTAAAGTCTTATACCAAAGCAAAGATAGTTATACCCTTTCTTGGCAAGTATGCAAGGAGTTAGATTCAATAGCCACATTTTGCTTAATGGTGGGTAGTATTACCAAAGTAACATAACATTGTCTTCATTCCAAGTTAGTATCCAAAAGGATCAAATGATGAATTGTTGTGTGAAGTTGAAAACAAAAAGGGTCACATCACAAAAATGGAGATTGAGTCATTTGTAATCATTCAAATAATAAAGAAGGTATAAATAATAATCACAATTTTGCACTCACCCTCTTCTGAGTTAAACTTTCAATTTCAAAATAGAAATGGTGAATCAAGATCTAATAGTGAACATTTTTATTATTTTTATTTTTATTTTTATTTTTAATCACACCATTTCCAAACCCATCATGTTTATAAAAGAAATATGTGAGGCTTGTAAAAGTTATGTACCCATAAGAATCAATTGCTTAAGAAAGAGGCCATGGACATTATTAAATATGAAAATATAAAAAAGAACCCCATTCACCCTCTTACTAATATCAAACAAAGATGAAGCACTAGATAGTTTAGAATACATCGGAATAGAAAAGGTTGGAAAAATTAATGTTGACCCCTTCATGATGGAATGCCCTATTCAACAATGATCATTGACAATAATCTATGAATAGATTATTCTAACTTGTGACTTGGAAGAGCTATGCATAGTTGTCACCATTTATGATAATAAATAGTCATTTGGAGTTTACTTCTAAAATTCAAAGGAATGTAATCGATTTAATACAAATCCTTCCAAATGAGGGCTCAAGACAAATTCATTTTTTTCCTTTCAACCTTTCTTTAGACAACATGAGAAATGACTCCTTGTAACTAGTTGTCTAAAGTTGGAAGGGGTGTGCAAGATAGATATTATTTATTCAAAGATTTGGAGCAAATGATTCAAAGATGAAAACTTGGTGTAAAGATTAAAATTGTTGAAAGAAGCCACAAATCAATTTTAGTTCTTCCTGGGCAAGATTTCGTACTAACTTGGAAAAAACCACTCCTCTCATAACATTAATTAGCAATAGCACAAAGTCTTGCACCAAAGTGCAATTAAGAACTTAATGTCCCTTCAAGCATGTGTGCAAAGGTGACAAATTAAGTGGCCACCTTTTACTCTAATGGGGTTGGTATTACCATAGGAACATAACTGTCTTCCTTCTAAAGTTTGTATCTAGAGTGGTCAAATTATGAATTGCAATGTGACATTAAGTACGTGAAGGGTGGTTACATCATAGAGGTAGAGATTAAGGGAGCAATAAATAATTCTAGTAATAAAGTAGGTACAAATTGTGCCATGTATGTACCATCCAATAAGAAATTTTCACTTAAAATACAAGAGGATAGGTATTCAAGGATGAAATTAATCAACCATAACCTTCTATAAAACAACATGAATGCTTCTCTTTCAAGTTTCTAGACCATGAAGATAAGAAAGAGGAAACCCAAGAAAGGTTGGAAAGATTTGTATCCCAAGGAATCCTTTGCTTGGAAAAGATAATATTTCAACCTATTGGTAATGGATATTTGACAAGTGCAAACAAAGATGAAGCATCACAAAGTTTAATATCCATTTTAGGAAGGAAAAGCTCCCAACAATCAAGTTTGACCACGTTATGGTAGAATAACGTATTAGGCAATCATGCTCAACAATCGTGGGTGTGCAATAATCTATCATTTAACTTAGAAGAGTTATGCATGTTTTCTGAGTATTCCTCTCTTGCTCCCTAGTGTTTTCTGAGTATTCCTCTCTTGCTCCCTAGTGAAATTAATTATCTTATGGAAGTCGCACATGAGGTTTTAAAAAAACGCTCTTTATGATGCAAAGGTTTATGACAAGAAATAGTTGTTTGAACAAGTTTATTTTCACAAATCCCCTTTGTCTTCCCCCGATCAGTTAATTGGCATTATTTATGGTGTATGTATTGTTATCCTTAACCACAACATACAACCACAATTCCCCATATCCCAAGGGTTCTGACTTCTCACAACCTCCCACCCCTTTTCACATGAACAATATATGCCATTTCTATAAGAGCCCTCTTGCCTCAGTCGTTTCTAAAGAAGATTTAGGATGTGTTGTAGGTTTAGCTAATTTTTGGTTTGCTAAGCTCTTTGGTTAGGTTAGTTCCTCTAAATCCCTTCTACAAGCAACTCTCATGTTTTTTTTCCCTCCTAAAATTGTAATCTAATGGACGAGAACTTAATATTTTGTTAAGAGTTCTAAATTATCTACATCCTCTAATTGCAGTGTGTTGTCTCAAAATTTTGAAATTTTGGTTTCTTTCCTTTTGGAAGTTAAAATTCCCTTATTTGGCTCTATTCCTCATTGTCAACCACCTTACCTTTGTCGAGCATCCTATCATCCTAACTTGAAGTATCAAAATTCCTTGATTCCAAGAAACTAAAAGAGTCCCTAACAACCCACGCTACAACTTTTACCACCAATTCTAAATGGTCAATGAACCACTTAAAGTAAGGTTATGTAAAATATTAATGATTATCTTAATAATGATATTCATCCAAATGTCCAATACGACATATAATTATACTCAAATAAATCTGGGTGTATCAAGTCTAAATCACTATAGAAAGAGATTTGTGTTTATGAAATTTATACAAACAAAAATAACCTTAATAGAAAAGGGAGTGGTATACTTAGCCAATTTTGCCCTTACAAAAAAAAAATTTAAAACATAATCATTAATACAAAAGAAATGTTATTTATAGAATTGTGTACTATGAAGCTACTAAAATATTTCTATGTATGAAATTTATTCTTGAAATCATGTCAACCTTAGCTTGCTTAGAACACAACTATCCCTCTTCTTCAACTAACGTAGTTATTCTTCACCGTAAAATATATCTTCTCATTTACTTTCATTTGTATGATAGTTTGATGTATATGAGTTGTAAGCTTCTTAGTTTAATGTATCTCACAACATTTCAACAATCTCATGGGTCCATCATTTCGATAGCAAACTAGACAAAAATTTAATTATGAAGGCATTAAAACGATAAATGTGAACTACATAAAGTAGTTGACTTATACTTCTATCAATCAATGAACTACATAAACTAGACAAGAGGAATGTTAGTAAATAGCAATTTAAGACCAACTAAATTTGTATTATTGAGGTGCATGTTTGAAGGACTAATAAGAGGACCATCGACAAGGAAGAAAATTTGAAAAAACGCAACAATAAAGTCAATAAAGTCATTTATAAATGCGTAAATACATGAATAATTGTAAGAATCATGCAACTAAAAATTTGTATTTGTACACTAATACATTAATAATTGTAAGAATCATAATATCTTACAACATATTCCTAATGGCAATATTCTTCCACACATTGTCCTTAAAGTTTCCTTCTATATAAGTAGAGTTTCATTCCTTCATGACATTTGATATTTCAACAATAGATATTACTTTTGTTAAAGTAAATTATTGATATGTGACTTGTTTATTTAGCGTGAAGTTGGAATTGTTGAAACCTTCACTCAAGTTGTTATAGATTCAAGTGCAAGCAATAACGTCATATCTCAACCAATAACGTCATATCTAAAGAAGAAATTAAGAAATTGAAACTAGATATGATCTATCATGACACTCCTTGTTAAAGTTACTCGGTTAAACAAAGGGCAACATGTATGGGCTAATGAATAAGCTTGGGTAGAGTTTACCATCCAAGGATATACAGACAAAATTCTTATTGGCATATTAATTCTTCGATTGAGTATAAGGCTTGATTTGTCCATGGATGTCTACCACCTACTTCTAGGTAGACAATGGCAATTTGATAGGAAAAGCATTCCATGATAATGAGAAAAACTCTAACCCGTTTTAGAAGAATGGGGTAACCTATAAGATTTGATCCCTAGTTTGTAAAGATATTGGTCAATTGTGAGATACAAGATTGAATCAAAAAAATTTAAGTTGCACAAAGGAGGCCAATGTTGTTTGAAAGTCTCAAGCAAACTTGCAAAAGTTGCAGGACAACTTTGCAACATCATTAATGTTGCTCAAACGAGAAACTGTAATTTTTGCATTTCGAGGCCAAATTAGTTATGAAGATCACCATTCAATTGGGAGATGGGTAGAAAGCTTATATATAGCTCTCAAATCAATTGTAATCAAGTCCAAGGCAAAAAATTCTTGCAATAATCAGCACTCCGATATTTTTGCAGTTTCAATTCAATTATTTTTGCCTTGTTCAAGACAAGAGTCTACAACATGCACACTCATGCTCTAGAGAGGTATAGACATGTGGAATTAGGACTAGAAAACATTGAGGTAAAGCCAATACTTGTTGTAGGATTAGGGTGCTAAAGCAAGAGTGTTTTTTTCAATTTGGATTTATGCTAGGAGAAGGTTGATCCACCAATCATTTGGATCTTGAATATCCAAATTTTGTTCCATTTGGATTGAAAATGGTTCATCTTCATCTTCTACTATTTGTGAAGAAATTTGAATATCAAACGTAGGCCTAGTATCAATCATTTTGATTTCTTTCCTAGTATCTAAGTTGATTTCTTTCCACAGTTGTGGTGAAATTCGTAGGGTATCCCTATCACAACGGCAATCAATCATTCCTAGTATCTCGTTTGATTTATTTCCACAGTTGTGGTAAAATTCATAAGGTCTCCCTTTGACAAGGGCAATCAATCAATTCAATATTCAATGCCTCAATATGCTTTGGACCATGCTCAATAATTCAAATGAGAAAAATCTTTGTTAAAACAAGCTAAATGAAATTCTTGTTCTTCTAAAGTTGATTGAAGCCAAATTAAGTTTCTAAATAATGGTTTTTTTTTTTTTTAAGTTGAATAAAAATTTGGATTTGAAAAGGGACGTACTAATTATACCTCTAGTTGTGTATTCTTATATCTTCCAAAACTACTCATTTCATGCAAATTGCCTACTCACAAATTGTTTCATTGTATTGTTATTTTTGAAGTGCAAAATTTATCATAAAACTTGTGTGATTTTACAACAATAACCCTATAAAGTTTTCAAGAAAAAATATATACTAAACCATAAATATTAAGCTGTTATTTGTTATCATTTAAAAGTCGTGAGTGGAATTGTACTCAAAGCAATTAGAGTTTAGGAAAAAAGAATACAATTAACAAATATCTAGCTATGTTACACATCAAGGGCAAATAATAGAACATTTTGTTAAAATAATAGCAATCCTAAATAATGTTTCCAAATATCGTACTTACAATTAATAATAATAATAAAAAATTTGTAGGGAAAAAAATTCTCCTCTTGCACTAACTACTCAACATATCAATGATTGACCTAGCCTACTATCTTGTAAATACAAAAGAAGTGGTTGATTGTTTAAAAAGTGTTACAAAGATGCCTTTTATTCAATGTTTAAATTAATAAACGTTTAAACAAAGTAGAAAGAAATTACCTCACAATCAACTTAAAAGCTAGAAAAATGATGCTCAAATATGTTAAGTCTTCTGCATAGCTATCACTTCTCATAAGCATAATGTTTAACTAAACATGTGATTGTATAGCATTCCCCATATAACCTATAGTTATCATTTTTGCTCAAATGTTCAATTAAACTTTTTTTTCCCTTAATTTGTTCCTAACACTCTTCAAATAAGAATCTATGGTTATAATTTGAGGTTTCAACAAAAACATTTGTATTGCCTATAACATATAAAGATGTTGTCATCACACCTACCATAATAAATTCCTTGTGAACAATCTAGATAACAATAGAATATCTTCGAGTGTCTCAAAAGGTCCATTATTTCACACTTTAGGGTTGTTTTCATAATAACTAATAAACCCAATTAGTTTTGTGAAAAGAGTTGTGGATAGATTTATTGATATTTCACACTAGTGTAAAAATTTCAATATAATCATCATACAAATTAGTCCAACATTTTTTACATATTGTTTATTACATTTTTTGAAGTGTTTAAAATCTAATGTCGTCAATTCAAATAATCATTTAATTGGTCACAAATAATTAATCTACTATTGTTACCGTTGTGTTTGGGAAACAATGCTACCATAAATCTATACAAACTCCCAACTGAAAGACATCACTAGATAAAGCATTGTACCTTGTTTCTACTTTAAGCTGCTATAGAGCAGAGAAGTATATGTTCTCAAACAAAAAAATAACTGTAGCCACTAAAAGGGCCTCATATTGATGTGATATTTACTACATCACTTAAGAGTATACAAGTAAAGACCATAAACAACATTAATAACTAGTTCTACAACTTGACAAAAAAAATAAAGCAAAACGACGAGGTAAAAGAACCAAAGGACCGAAGCGCACTTGGTTGACTAATAAGATTTAAGGTAATTACAAAACCAACCATGAAAAACGTCAGCTATTTATACCTAACTCTCGAAAAAAAACTCAAAAAGAAACAATACAATATAGTATAGCCTTCATTAAGACCATGCAGTGCATTTTCCTATCCATTTCTTAAAATGGATACATAACCCTGAAATGTCTAGTGTAATAGAGAATGGTGTTGAAAGCTTGTATATTAGCTCATTTAGGGCTCATTTGGTTGCAGGAATAGAAAACTAACACTAGGAATGGGGAATAGGATTAGGAATAGAAATGAAGAACAGGAACTGAAAATAAGAATAGAGATAGAAATAGGAATAAGATTTGTTATTCTACACTTCATTTGGTTCTACAAAACCTGTGTAATCATCTAATTTAGAAGGGGCAAATGGTGATGAAACCAAAACAAGAAGAATGGCAAATCGATGCTAAACCAGACCAAATTGATCTTCAGACTGTTGAAAACACTACCGTTGATGGCTCACAAATTTTGCAGATACAAATTTTTTGGTAGCTCACAAATTGTTGAGTTTTTCGTCACAAATTTGCAAATACAATCTCGACGCTCAAAAGATGAAAGATTTAACAACCTTGACAGAATTGTTGTGGAATATGGCGTCAAAGAGAGACATGGAGACAACAGTGCCACCTGTAATTCGCATTATGAGACGAAATTTCACTCGGAGACAAGAAACTAGACGTCTATCGAGTAATCTAAGTAGATTGTGCTAAAAAATGGCTGTGAAAATCTCGAGCAATTCTCCATCACAAATCTAGGCCTCTGCATTTGTGTTTAGAAGATAGCAAAGGAAGATCTTTGAAGGGGCAGTGATTTGAATTTGGTTGTTGTATTAATCTTCTTTGTACACTTATTTAGGGCAATATAGTGCAACGGACTTCAAAATTCTCAATTTCAATTTGACGCACAAAATAGAGAATTAAAAACAAATTCTTATTCTCAATTCTACTTTGACGCACCAAATAGAGAATTGAAAATAAATTTCTATTCCAATCAAATTCCAACAACCAAATGGGCCCTTATAGAAACAAACTGCATATGCATTTTAATGTTGTCAGTGACATGTGATATTATTATATTACCCTAGGTGACCCTGCAAAAAAAGCTCATTTTTAAAAAAATATTATTAGCACCTAAAAGTCTCACTAAAGGAGGATTTCATAATCCTAATGTGTCATTTCCGATCACTAAAAAGTTCTTATAACAGAATCGCACTAATTATTAGCCAGAATAAAATTGGAGATTTTCCTAGTTTCCAATGTACATTGGACTTTGACACGGTTTACGATATACCACTAAAAAAGTTTAATGAGCATACTACCAACTCAAGCATTTTGTTTTATTTCACGTTTTTCTTGCGTGTTCCGTCAATAATTGAGATAAATAGGTTTTAACATCCAAGTAACAGATGTGTTTTCAAAGCTTACAACTTAGAAACCACAACTAAAGGTTTTAAGTTATTTCACTAAAATGAAGTTATTTTATTATGCCCTGACAGGGGAAATACAGAAAAAGCACTTGACAATTAAAACCTAATCCTGTCGTTCCTATGAAAGTATGATTCAATGACTATAACATATACTTGCATTTCATCTAGTTAAATTTAATGTTGAACTGATTTAAAGATATAATACTACACAAGCACAGCATATAAAATAAATAATAATTATTAACATATAAATTATAATCATAAAAGTTGGTTGATGTCATAACTTACAGGAACTTTATTGAATAAAATGTCACCGTCATTTTCCTTGCAACTTCAAATATTCACAGTAACAGTTACATCAAGGAATCCTCAATCACTTCACAATTGATGACCAGAAAAGGTAAAAAATTAAAAATGCACAACCAAAATCTATAAAAGTATAGAGAACGAAACCATTCTAAATGCACTGCAGCCAAGTGACATGGAATTCTGCCATTCCTGCATGTTCTCCTTTATTAATCCTCACAAAACTATTTAATGGAGAGAATAGATCTACTCTTATGCATAGCAATTTTCGTTTAACCAAAGAATATTCAAGCCCCCACCCCCACATCACACTCGTCGTTTTGGTGTGTTCTATTTATCCTAGGATGGGATTGAGAGAAATAAAGTGAACGCAATTCTTTGTTAAACATTTTATTATAAAAGCAGTCTCAATCAAAGGTCCGAGTGTCATCATACTAGTCCACTGCAGACCTCAATCTATATTTCGCCAAGTGAACCGTATTGGTTGATGTCCTATCATATCAACCAAAGTGTGTTGGTGCCACTTTGCTTGGATAGAAATAATTCAAAACAGCTGCCCTAGACACCATATATTAAGAACAACAAAAGTAAAAGTATATTGGCAGTGCCAGTTGACTGTTGACTGGTATGTATATTAGGGAATGCATGTACCTTAGCGTGTGCACAAGAAAGTCTTGCATGAAGACTTCCGTAGCTGGCTCAAAATCCTCAAACTTTGCAAACATTTCAGTGTGACTTAAATATTCTCGAACAATTGACATGTGTAGCACTTGCAAAAATATTGCATCTTAGCTGGCTGCTGGAGCTCTCATTAAGCACAAATTTGGATATTTCGAGAGAGAGATTGTGTATAAACAGAACAAACATTCTGTCCCAGCAGTCAAATTATGTGGCACACCTTCCAGATTTCTCTATCCCTAAAATCATAGATCAAAAACTTACGAAGTTTTTGCAAGTTATTTCTGGGGCTGACTAAATCAACTATTTAATTGACTCGCTGAGTTTTCTGAAAGTTTAGCCAACTTTTCCTCAGTAGTTCTGAGTTTTACGAGTTCATCAAATTAAGTATTTCTTAGTATTACCATGTCGAAGTCAATTAAATCTGTTAATTGTTGCTCTGCTTTTTACAGAGTTTGAGTTTTCCAATTACGCCTAAAATCCAAAAATTTCAGACACTTCTGAAAATTCCAAAAACGGCTCCCAAAATTGTCATGTCAACAGAAAATCCTACAAACAAATTTTCCAACTTTCTAACAATTTTTTATAAGCAGTATTCTCAAAGGTAAATATGGCACTAGTATGGCACTCTCTACAGACTGAGCTCATATCTAATTTCCCCAGTTAATTGTTGAGAAGTTATGACATATAGATAGCGTCTGGGAAAAGAAAAGCAAAAACTACCTCGAAAGTAAGTTAATAACCAATAAACATTCAATATACCAAGGCCAAAAATATTTCTAGGAGGAAAAGTCTTGCATGAAAAGGCATATCAATTTTTTTGGGTTATAATTTCTGTACATTGTAATGATGTTGGTTCCATAATATGCTACCCCAAGTTTCTGTTCAAATAGTATTGAAAAAAAATTGCTATACAAATTAAATAAACTTTATTTGTCAGTGCTTGATAATTGAAGTTACCAATTATCATTTAGATGTTAAATGTCTGGTCTGTCTTAATTTTGATGACTAAAAGTTGTTATGTGAGCATTTGGTTATACTAGTATAATTCTAATTACTAAAATTTTCACTATTTTGATTACCGAATGTTACCAATTATCATTTAGATGTTAAATGTCTGTTCTTACTTAATTTTGATGACTAAAAGTTGTCATGTGAGGATTTGGTTATACTGAATGTTACCAATTATCATTTAGATGTTAAATGTCTCGTCTTACTTAATTTTGATGACTTAAGTTGTTATGTGAGCATTTGGTTATACTTGTATAATTCTATTTACTAAAATTTTCACTATTTTGATTACTGAATGTTTTCTGAGGATTCTCTTCAGCCAGACCATATTACTGGCTTCAATGTATCCAACACAATAGCTGTGACATCCATATATATTTGAACCTAACCATCACCCTAACCTCAAAAAAGTCTAAACAAACTATTAGTTGATAAAATGCATAGGCTGCGATGCTGTCACCATCCTCTTAATATTAATTACCATTTATCTGTCAAATGCATGTTTTGTCACATTTGATGACTGAACAGTATTTTTAATGTGATAATTTAGCACCATCTATGTTCGTTCAAGTTTTATCTACTTCCTTCCTAACTGTTTACCGGGAGCTATCTTCCAAGTAGAGACAAGCTGTTCTCTTCAGCTACCAGCTAATGGCTGTCTTCCATGTCTTCAACCTCAAAACACTGAAAGGTTCAAGGCACTAGAACCAAAAGTCCAATAAAAGCTGGCTCCTTTGTGGACAATATTAATTGAAACGATGCATGGGCTGCAGGTTTCCTTACTTGAAAAGTTCTGAACCATTGCCAAGTCTCCAACTCCAGCCCTTGACTTCATCAGCCCTCTACTCTTTGTTGACAATAAGTATTTTTTAGTTGTGATATTGCTATCAGGATTCAACTGTATAGTTTGCAGGTCAAACTCAATGACAAATGTTTCTTTATTAGTGGTTTACTCATGACAATGAATTGTACACTTAGCACTCATTGGATCTAGGTGATGCTCACAGAGGGGAAGCACCAGGACTTCCCGAGAGGTCACCCATCCCAGTACTACCCCAGCTCAAGTGCGCTTAACTCTGGAGTTTCCACCATGGTTAAACCCACTCTGCTTGCAAACTTATTTGCAAATCCTTCACCAAGTGTTAGTGTCTTGAACCATTCATTAGAAAGCCCCTTAAGCTCATCAATTGATAAATAGGAGATATTTTCCACAGCAAGTCAAGTTGTGATATTGCTATAAGGATTCAACTTTGTAGCTTTTAAGTCAAACTCATTGAATCATGTTTCATGATTAGTGATTCACACAAACCCATGTATAATGACACCACATTTGGCTACACTCTATTGACTAAAATTTTAGATGATGTCTTTTTATTATGTTTTTACTTGAAATTTCTTTCTCCTCTCCCATATTTTCCTAGTGACTGTGCCTTCCAGTAGAGTTCTGTTTTTTCATAAAACTTAACTTCAAAAGCAACTTTCTTCCTTCTTTCTAAGTTTGATAACCATGCAAAAATGTTGATATGGAATTTTTTTGACTCGTCTACCTATCATATCAACCTTACTTCTTTAACAATAGATATATACTAGAAAGTATGGTTCACCTGTCTGGGGCCCCTAGTCATGTCTGATTAAAACTCGTCCAGGTTTGTGTCTAGTTCACCTGTGGGTTCAGCCCAGGCAGGTTGGTTGAGCCCAGCTCAAACCAGGCCAGACCCAGGTGGACCAAGTGCAAACCGGGTAGATTTCCATTGACAAACATTATATAATTTAGTACAGGAAACAATTATTACAGACTTTGAATTAAAATCTTTACAATATAACACAAAATTTGCTGAAGTTCAAAAACTCATTATATCAAATTAAAGCAGCCCTTGAGATGTCTTCCAGTGGAATTTTTGTATCCAATTGCTCACAAAGACCCCTATATGATCAATTGGAATCTCTCTATCATGATAAGTTATGATGTAAACATTACACAATATCTTCCATAGGTGACAGGAGTTGAGTGCTACTATTTAGCACTTTTCAAGTAGGATTTTAATTACAAGCTAACAAGCTCTGTGTACAGCGAATAAGTAATAAGCATTTAAGGACTTGGAAGGCGAAAATGTTATTCGTGCAGCTGACTCAATTGAAATTGAGACTGTTTGTGAATCAACTAAGAAGACCAAGATTTAGATAATCCATTAGATGATTGAAACTTTACTAAGTTTCAATTGTTGAAAATTGAAACAATGATACTCGACCTCAATATTATTATTTGAACATTTCGATACTAATATCATTACAAGTTTATGTAGTTTTTGTTGTTTTTATGATACTATGTGGCATTCTACTCTTATTCATACTTCTAGGCTCTACGTACATACCTACCTACCTATATACGTACAACCATACCTACCAATATATATATATATATATATATATATATATATATATATATATATATATATATATATATATATATTCTCTTTTAGTACTAATGAACCCAAACAGACCGAACCAACAACTTAGGATATATAAATGGCAAAGGAACCTGTATAACCTGTATTTGATTCTGCTTGTATAGCTGTTCAACTCAGCAATAAAGTTAAAGTACTAACTACTAACCATGGGAGACATCTTGCACTGCCTTGAAGCAAATGCAGATCAATAATGCTATCTGAAAGTATAAAAGTTAAGCTTTGGAATAATGTGATTCAAAGGAAATTCATAGAGCTTTGTGTGAAATGGTACATTCTGTGTGAAAGTTGATCGCAGGATGCCTTTCAGCACTGAATTAGAAGAATAAATTCAGTTAAACAGTAAGGCAACTGTATGTAGGCATTGAATACTATATGTTGAATAGGCTAAGAAGTGAAATATGGAAATCATGAAGGAAATGTAGAAAAGGAGAAAATCTCATCATCATATGGTTACAACTGGAACATAAATAATAGTTGATGTCTTCATGACAAACATGTTATCTAAAAAAAAGTCTAGGACAAGACCTGTTTGAAATAAAACAAGAGGGTACAAGAGGGGCACAATGATGGTTTTCAAATGAAAAGATTTATATACCCTGAAGCAAAACAATAAGAAAGCAAAATGCTTCCACCTCAGTGCAGAGGCATTTTGTATTTTTTAATTTTTTGAAAGGTCTACCAACATAGCACTTTAATTTAGTCCAGCCAAAAAGGACATTACAACCCACAAAAGAAGAATGGTCTTCCAGATGGTTACATTACTAACAACAAATCTGTAAGGTCAATCCCTGTTTATTATAGGAGGTCTTCTGTCTACTTGGGAAATGACCATGTTGGTCTAAGATCAGAACAACCAATCAGCATGGGGTTCTTTTGTTCCAAAATGTGCATGGGAATCAATTATTCCACATTAGTTTTAAGATTTAGTATGCGTTCTTTTGATATGTGCATAAATAATGGTGATTGTTGTCTTCACAAGCCAGGTTTTGGTGTCCATTATTTATATAAGACAGCTTCTATCTTGTCAGCTGTGCATTAAAAGAAATTGAATATATGTTCATTGTGAAGGTTGGAAAGGAGGCTCTTCATGAAAAAAAGACAATGTTAAATGCAACCTACAGGATAGATTTGCTATTATCTACTTATCAGAAAAGATAATTAAGTATAAGGACATCGAACCAATCAAAATCAATGGCTGTAAGGTGTTTCTCATCACAGAATTTCAATGGCTTACCCCCTATATAAAAATCCAGAATACTCAGTAGAGTAGGTTGTAAAATTAAATGATCACGATACATTTACCATGGAAGGGTGCATCCATCTACTAGTTTCTCGTCGAATATGCAAGAAGGGCTTATCCATCTACTAGTTTATCATCAAATATGCAAGAAGTCAAATGGTCATCTTGCTCTGTAGGGCAGCAGTATTCTAGCTTCTAAAAAGCAGCCGTCTTACAGGCAGATGTTAATATGACAAAAATCTAAATAAGTATCTCTTGGTGAAGAGTGAAATATTTTCTAAAAAATCTATAGTTGGGTCTATATTACAAGTAGCCATTTCTGTGATACAGACAACAACTACGAGAGGCAACAATTCAAGGCCAACAACCTTCAAAACTACATGAAACTTAGAAGTTGCATTAAAAAAACTAATTCAGACACATTCACCTAAGGCAATAAATCTTTTAATCAAAAATCGAAAGGAGAAAAAAAACTTCTACATATAATCTCTTTCGATATTGCAGCAAAACTATGTCATTACTGGAAATGTGCAAGAATCAGTAATTGAAGTTATCACGAGGAGACCTGTTAATCTGAAGGCAGAAGATGGCCCCAAAACACTATAATCTTCCCCTCCAACTGTGTGAAGACACCAACTGCAACCATTCTTGCCTGAGCAGCTCCTTTCATCTCCAACCTTACACGATCTATGACAATATGTAGTCAAACAAACAAAAATCACTCATACAGGAGAAAATTGATCCCACCATGTTTGAATAAAAATTTTCTCATAGGAATTTATGACATCCAATTATGATGCCAATATTTCAAGGTTCATATTCCGACACCGATAAATATGAGAAACATAACTGGGTTTGTACAAGTCATTAATGATGAATCAAAGACCATAGGATTTGTGAAGAGGCTATCCTAAAGATGGATTAAATGAATACCAGTTAAATAAAACTTAAGATACATTTTTAAATAAAATATTAAAATACATGTTCCAGTATGTATTTATGTCACATTGAAGGTCATTTAGTGAATCTTGTCTGACAAGTTTGAATGTATGTCCTTGTCTGCTAGCAAAATAAAGAAGGAAACAGCAATTCCACTCAGGAGTGCACTGCTAGAAAGCATAGTGTTTCATGTAGAAAGTGGCTCTTTTATTGCACAAGCTAAGGATATATATTGTATAATATAGATGCTAATTATAAAATTGTTCGTAATGACAATATGTAAAGCTTTTCAGATTATCATGCACACTAACCATGAAAACATCAAAGCTTCTGTTTTGCTTGCTATTCAAAAACAAACAAAAACGTCACGGGAATGGGCAATACAATACTGGGATGGGGGAAAGGGGTCCAGTACAAAGAACTTAAATGTCTTAAGAGGCACAAAAGCAAATACATGTTTTCATGTTTGATCCCACAAGCATCAGCTGTAGTCCCTCTCATCATATGGCCTTATCTACTTGTATGTTTTTTCATGAATTTAATAACATGGTTAAATTAGAGAATCATTTTTTCTATTCAAAAATATTAAATTCAATTTTGTATAATTCTAACTGGGATATCCATTATAACAGGAATAGGAGGATGGTACTGTGTGTTTCAGGTATTATGCTAACCTTTATGGGATACAAGATAATGCATGTATCCAGAAGCTATGCCGTAACTTAGTCAACACGTTAATACATTGATTTCTTTGTGATTGTGCATGCACAGCCAAACATTCAACTAACTATTATGACAAAGCTTTCTATCTTCCCAAAATGAAACGTTATCATCACTTCCTATTCCAGTTTTGGGAACCTATTAGTTCAAAACCATCAAAGGCAATGTCTGTTGATCGGTTTCACTTTCCCAAGTAATATTTGATATTTCTGACGTCAATGATACTCATTTGAAAATCTGTGTAAGATGGGGGACTATTTCCCACTAAGTTTATTCTTGAAAATGTTAATTCCCAAGGAAGCATTCAAAAATATTAAAGGATGAAGATCTTGGATATCAAATACTAGGGGTGCAGCTTTACAAGGCTGAACCTTAATTCCACTATACTCCCGTGATAAAATGAATTTTATTAGGTTTCAAACCAAAACATACATGATATTTTGTTTCCTTACATGTAATAACTTCTATTTTAAAAACGTTATTACAGATTTTGAAAGTTTCATTGATGTTCAATTTTGTACTGATTATTTCCCCAAGCAATGACACATTTGTTGAATTCTGCAGCCTTCTCTGACCTTTTCATCAGTAATATGATGCTTCTTCATCAAACTTCTTCTTCACACAAATTCTCACTTGTATATTACTCTCTTCATGCTTGTTAGAAGCAAATTAATAAGCCTATTCAACAGGATATTTTGTATATGTCCTTGTTGCTACTCAAACCATGCCAAGTAGAATTAGCAACAAATTAGCCAAGAACTCTTAGCCTATGGTGTAAAAATACTCTGTTTTTACACTAGTCCCAACAAAACCAAGGACCAATTCTTAAATCAGCTGCTCGTGACAACATGTCAACATGGACCTTCACATACCTAAAGATCTAAAAACCATGCATTCTTTTCAAGGCTAAGGTATGTGCCATTTTATAATGAATAACATCTTTGGTCTGTCTCAATTGGTGACCAAATCAGATCACAAGGCCCAATTGGTTGTCATGATGGTTATTTGATATCAGACATCTAAGTATTGTTTTCTTTATGGTCACCTCCCATTACCTAAACCTTCCTAAGCTACAACCTTAATAGACAGCTACCAGTCAGTGACTAGCTACAACTCAACATGGACAATCAGTTGTCTAAACATCCTATCCCTATGTTCTTGTAAAGGTGAGGCTAAGAACATTTCATAATCTAGGCACATATGATCATGAGTCAGGTTTTTTTATTTTAAGTTTAGACCACTCAACACTTCATTATGACATGCATTATTCATTCTTATTTACTGGCGCAAGTAGATCACTCTCTTCAACTTTTTCGTGTCAAACATGTAGCATTCAAAACATGTTCATTTGACAAGAGATCACTCACTGGCAATTGTTTTTCAGTCATACTAAGGACTACCAATTTCATACATCACTGAGATATATAGCTCCTAGCTAATGACACATGTTATAAGTCCCAACCGAATCCCCTCTTCATCAATCACTTTGCTTTATGAACTGACAGACAAAGGTCCAGTTTCAAAACATTCAAAATAACTCTACCTGGTAGCTACCTAAATTAGGCCAACACAAATAATGCCAACATTGGCATTACACACTTCTGAACTTGAAAAACCTTTAATGTTATATAAAATCTTGTTGTAGTGCAACTACAAATTATTTTTCATTGCAGTTTCAAAAACTGCCATTATTTTACACAAAATCTAGCAAGTCATATCCAAAAGTTTTTATAACTGAATTTCAGATCTAGGCAGCATATAATTTACTTAGGTTTTATCTGATTCTGTTACAAGATTTTTCTCCATATTGGCATTATGCACTGCTGGACTTGAAAAACCTTTGAAGTTATATAAAACCTTATCGTAGTGCAACTACAAACTATTTTTCATTGCATTTCAAAAACTGCCATTGTTTTACACAAAATCCAAAAAAATTTACAACTGAATTAGAGAATTAGGGAGTCTTTGACCTACTTAAGTTTTATCTGATAATGTTATGAGCTTTATCTCCCATGGCCCACACCTTATGATGTCTCTGTGGGCAGTACCATGAATTTCTCCTTTGTAGATCATATTTATTTTGTACCTAGATCGTTTTCTGCCGTCACCCATACAACTGAAATTTATAAAAGGGTAAGAGCAAGCAGCAATCTAATCTATACATTAAATCTACCTTTAAAGATCTAAGCAAGTGTACCTATTAGAATTACAAGGTAAGTAATAATGCCTAAGAGGATACAAATACATAAAAGCTATTCCAGATTTGTAATCATAGCACATGTGAGGATTTGTTTACATAAATTATCAAGTAGTAGGTTACAGTTGGGAAAAACTATGGGATATATCTGCCTAGTGAATTAAGCAGAATAATTTGCACAAAACTATAATCTACAACTTATCCGGGATCTTGTGGCATTTTCAGGGGCAGGTGAGGATTCATCCTCCTTCCTCATCTGACAGGGGATTGGTTCCAAACCATCAGAAGGTGTTTGTTTAAGGTAAATTTAGATGGTGCATCGAAAGGAAACCTGGACCCTTCAGGTGCAGGTTGTGTCATGACAGATGAGCTCAGGAACATTCAGTTGATTCGAGCTAAAAGGCTCCCAATTGCAATTAATAATGAGGCAGAGAATGTGACTGCTATTATTGGAATTACAATGGCAATGGAGATGCGTGTCAGGAGGGAGATTCTAAGATTATGATTAATGGATGGTAAAAATTGGTGACATGGCATTTAGACAAGTTTGTCAGATGAATCTGAGCACTTTTAGAGTCCTTCAAAGAATTTAAAGTTTTGCGTGTCTTGAAAGAGGCTAAAGAGATTGCAGACAAATAATCTAATGTAGGTGTGGTTTTGAATGATCAGATCAAGGACGAAGTGATTGAAGACAGGGAATACAAATTTATTAGATATTGGTTTCAACTTTTTTTAAACTTCATTTTTATCTTTGCTGGGGCCAAACCATGGGGACTGTGGGGGAGTTGGACTAATGATTTAGTTTCCTGGCGTCATTCATCGGTGAATGGCTGTTACTATACAATTTTGGCGACCCACGTCACTATGTCATGGGGCAATGATATAAGTGCGGAAAGTAACAATCTAAAAGGTGCTCCTAAGTTTATTTACTTCCTGCAGGAAAATTTGTGACAGTAACATGGGGGCAAGTGGAAGTAACAGAGAGGCAACATGGAGGCTAATTTTTTGCTTAATTTGCCAAACCAGCTACGTGGTGTTAGAGGTGAAATTTCGAATGGTAGGAAGCGGAGTGTATACAAATTTGAGAATGAAAGGCTTTTTGCTTGTGTGAGGCAAATTTTTGGTGCAGAATACATGATGAAGGACATTGCCTGAGAACAAACCTAGATATTTAGTCATCATTCTATGTGTAGGCGTTTGTCGGGAGAAGTTTATGTGAGTAATGAAGCTATGAGTAAAGCCTGACTGGAGTTCGAGTTTGATGCCACTGTTGGGTTGGGTTGAACCGGATGCAGGAATTAGAACTGGTGATAACCTGTAGAAACAGATAGAAGGGGCAAGTTTGAGAGTTCCAGCCTTTCATAATTTGGGGCACATCAAAGCCAAAGAAGCCAAGGATTAAGGAAGCGAGGGCAGTCTGGGATGAGTTGCTTATCTTTCTGGTCCAGCATTAAGCACAGATGGAGCAGTCGGAAGGCAAACGGAAGAGGAAGAAAACACATGACCAGAAAGTCAGAGGTCAAGCTACAAATCAAGAAGGGTGGTTGTTTTCCAGCCAAGCCAATGAAGAAGATTGGTGCAGGAGCACCTATTCCTCCACTCTCCAGAGCATCCACTACAACAAGCTCTTCATGAGTTTCACTCAAGTGCATTCATGCCTAAGAATCTTTGACAAGTTTTAGAAGTACTTTTCCATTACAAATAAGCCTACTTGTAAGGCCTAGTCGCCAATGGTGTTTTATAAGACTATGGTCATTAGGCACATCTTAGTCCTAGGATAGTGTAGGTGTGTTCTTAGGCTTTTAAACATGTGTACTCAGTTAACACAGACGATCCCTTTGTTAACTGACCAAACTCAGTTAGTAGTTAGTACAGAGTTTATCTTTGTGTTCCTTCGTTAACCAACCCAACTCAGTCAATACTATCTCCGAGCTCAGTTATCACTGAACGCTCGGCACATACGGGAAACTGTCTTTGATGCCTGAGTGAGCTCGATTATCACTGACTTTTAAACATGTGTACTCAGTTAACACAGACGATCCCTTTGTTAACTGACCAAACTCAGTTAGTAGTTAGTACAGAGTTTATCTTTGTGTTCCTTCGTTAACCAACCCAACTCAGTCAATACTATCTCCGAGCTCAGTTATCACTGAACGCTCGGCACATACGGGAAACTGTCTTTGATGCCTGAGTGAGCTCGATTATCACTGACTGCTAGGTAAAGGCTTGACAGTTTCTGATTACATTTAACAACTTCCACTTAATCACTCCCCAATGGTCACAACCTTTGAAAACCGGTTGGATTAGTTGGTAAAGGTCTTCAAATAGCCCTTTCAAGCGGGTGGAAGACAGAGAACATGTACTTTTGCAATTTGAAATCAATAAAATCTCCCATTTTTCCATATCATTTGCTGTAACACGTGAGTGTACGAACTGGTACAGATTGGCAGACGCAAATGATTGTTTGAACCTGAATCTTGAATGTCTTAGGAGGAGAATGCGAGTGGTTTGAAGGATTGAAGTAATTCAGCATCAAAAGATATTTAACATTCTTCCTCGGGTGGACTAAAACCCTTGTTTCATTGACAAGTCTTGGCAAAAAATGCCCTAACTTGCATTTCCACTGTAGAAATCTCATGCCACTCAGGAAAATGCAAGTTCGGAGGGTGTACTATAAGACCTCAGAAGCATGGGAGATGGAGAGCAAGTTATCTAATTTTGCAGCCCAGCCCTGCAGCAAACATCTCTGTGTTTGGTTCAGGACAGCAAGTATCGATGTGCCAGAAGCACCTAGGGGATGGATAAAACCTTTCTAACGGTGAAATGTGATCTCTAATAGATCCCTCTTAGTTTCTCAGTCGGTGGCTAAGTCTGATCAATAGCCCAATTTATACTTCTTTCACAAACCCAATCAATTAGGCCTAATAGGACTAATTGCTGCATTTTTTTTTTGGTTGTCATCTGATCAGTTGGGAGTCCGAAACCTTGGAACTAGAAGCATCTTCCAAAAGGGCGTCTGGATATCAACTTTGTTTTCCAGGTCTTTGGGAGTAATTTCAAACCAAGTTGTCATTTCCTCTTTGATGGGGCTAATTGGGGCTCCTAGGCCTAAAAGTCAGTTTTGCTATTTGAGGCTGTTGGGCATAAGTTAGGCCGTTCTAACCCATCAAGTTGAGTTTGTTGAATGTTCACGAACCTTTCAATTCCCCTTTGAACACATAGGTTCCCATTTCAAGCATATCCCAGTATTTAGTGGTTTTGTGCTTAGAGACCTAGTTGTGCTCTTTTGAGTACCTAGTTCAAGTTTGTGAGTAAAGTTTATACAAAGGTGTAGAGTCCTCTCTTAACTCCATTTTGGGGTATTTGAAGTAGTACAAGGCCACACCACTACCTAGTTGCCTATATACGGGAGAGCTCTGCATCAAAGATGAAGAAAGGGAACATCCACACTGCTAGGGCTGTGTTAATCATAAAGAGTCACGTTAAGAAATCATGACACACTGGAAAGATTAATTGTGTTTGGTTTTTTCTTTGTCTGCATTTTTGTAGTGTCAATGTAGCCCAGTTTTGCTCTGATGGCCATAGAAGAAATTCGTAGATCTTTGTTTGGGGTTTGTAACATTTGGGGTTAGGTTGCTTTGGCGGCTTTTGCAATTTCTAAGTGTTGTTTTATGTTTTTCTGCAAATGTAGTTTTAGGTGCATATGGAAAGTATATCTTCCAATCTCAGTGGTATCAATGTAATACTTTTTGAACTTAATATTAATAAAATATATCATTCATCAAAAAGAAAAAAAAGTGTGATCTTGTTACAAGGAAATAGCTACAAGGTATAGAAAGCAGAAAGAATATTCCAGCAATAACAGAAATGATTTGCAATTGCAATTTGTCAAATCATAATGTCTGCAGATCTAATCAAATAACCATGAAGCATAAAGAAATTAGATTTGAACAAAATTCAATGAGGTGGCTCAATATGCATATTCTCTTTCATATATAGGAGATATCTAAGTTTTTCCGCTCTCTTTCATATAAAGGAATTATTCAAGTTTTTCAGTACCTTTGCATACATTTTTAAGGCTGCCTTCATCACGGAAAGAAAATGCAAGGTTTTATGGAAGCATTGTTGCTGATAATGATAAAATACTATGTTACTGGGTTTGCCTGCATATAACGGAATTATTCAAGTTTTTCAGTACCTTTGCCTACATTTTTAAGGCTGTCTCCATCATGGAAAGGAAATGCAAAGGTTTTACAGAAGCATTGTTGCTGATAATGATAAAATACTGTGTTACTGGATTTGGCTGCTGCTGGGCTGTATCGGGTTTATTTTGCACCAGAACCAGGTACTTGTTCAGTTTGCGTGCAAGTCCCCCACCCCCCACACAGGATTCAGCAGTTTAGCAAAAAGGGTGATTTTTTCATTCCAGCAGGGGTCTAAATAAAATGACAGTTGACTGTTACTCATAATTGAAGGATTTTGTTGTACCTTGCTATGATAACAGTTATCAAATTCTATCATCTGGATATATAATGGTTTCATAATTTATTGCTGTTATATATATGCTAGTTGCATCTGCTGTCACGTTATATCAAAATTAATTATTGTTGCAATTGCTGTAACATCCAATGATAAAGTGATGAAATAAGGATTTTCCATTCTAATTTTTTCTATTAGCTAGTATTGATCAACATCTATTCGGGCAGATAAACATACAGTCTACATATATGTACATAATGTTTTCATAATTTATTGATATAATGTATCTGCTAATTGCATCTGCTGCCACTATATAGTAATAATATTAATTGTTGGAATTGCTGCAACATATACAATACCATCTTTTAGTTTACGTATGAGGGTTTCCCATATTTATTTCTGTTATATATTAATATAAGCATTGATATATATATATATATATATATATATAATTTTACATTTTTTTACTATGGATGAACCCAAAACAAACCCCAAACCCCCATTTTAGCTGGAACCATGAATCCAAACCAGGATCACTACCAGAGAAACATCTAAACAGTAAACTAAAAGGCATAGCTTCCCCAGGGGGCACGCACTTCGCTGGGTAGCTACAGGTCACTACCAGAGAAACATCTAAAAGGCAGAGCTTACCCAGGGGGCAATTAGTTGGCTGGATTTAGCCACAGGTCACTACCAGAACCAGCTCAATTCATTGTCAAACTATTTTATCTATCAATCCAGTTAGCTCATGGGTAATTTACCCTGTAAATGATTGTAAAAACTAAAACATGCCTTTCTCAACTTCAGTTACCTAACTTGTGCTTTCAGTTGGTCTTCATTAATATACAAGCTTGGTTAAGATATAGGTAACCATAAACAGGTAAGTTTCTCCCCTGATAACAACAACGATCACAAAAATTATGCTGACACAACTATTGCAATTTAGAGCCATGGCTATTCTATCCTTATATTTTGAATCATAAGATTGTTTATCAAACTACTCACATTCAATCTATGCTTCAATACCTCACAGTCAGAAATTCGTGGCCCATGGTTTAACAACTTTGGCTTCTAAAACAAATCATAAAATTCATGGCAAATAAAATAGGAACTAACTTGTGTTAGTTGATACAATTATCAATGGTCTGTAGAAGATAGAGATGTCGAGGAATAGGGTTATTAATTAATCAACTTACAGGGCTTTCAACATGTCATATGAAGAAACACTGATGCATAATTAACAAATAACAGATGAAACCCAGACAAACACTATCACCACACAAAATCTCTTAATGCCAGACGGAATGTTGTCAATTTGCTAAAGGTTACATCTGCAGTTGATAAGTCATAGACAAATCCAAAACCAACCCAAACCCACAATTTAGCTAGAATTGTTAATCCAAACAAGGATCACTACTAGAGAAACATCTAAAAACCAAACTAAGAGGCAAAGTTTACCCAGGGTAAACTTTGTTGGATGGGTAGCCACAGGTCACTACCAGAACCAGCTCAATGCATTTTCAGCTGTCACTCTTTTATCTATCAGTCCAGTTAACCAGAACCACCTCAATGCATTTTCAGTTGTCAGACTCTTTTATCTATTAATCCAGTTAACTCATGGGTAATTTAACCTGCAAATGATTCTTAAAATCCAAACATGCCCTTCTCAACTTCAGTTTCCAAATTTATACTTTCTCAGTTTCCCAACAAACAGATAGATATCTTAAGGGTTATTCATACTGACATTGACTGTGAGGGATTATTCTTGAATGCTCTTCATTAATCTGCAAGCTTGATTATGATACAAGCAATGATAAAAACATAAGTTTCTCCCCTGATAACAACAACAATACCAAAAATTATGCTGCTAGCACAACGATTGCAGTTTATATCCATGGCTATTCTATCCTTACATTTTGAATTATAAGATCGTTTATCAAATCAATCTATGCTTCAAAATCTCACAGTCAAAAAGTCCTGTTTCTATGGCCCATGGTTTAACAACTTTGGCCTCTAAAACAAATCCAAAAATTCTTGGCAAATAGAATAGACACCAACTTTTGTGTTTGTTGACACAATTACCAATGGGCTGTGGAAGATAGGGATGTTGGGGAAATAAGGTTATAAAATAAATACAATTTAATCTAACTTACAGCACTTTCCAACATTTAAATATGAAGAAACAATGATGGATAATTATCAAATTAAAGATGAAACTCAGAAAAACACTATTTCCACGCAAAACTCATAATGCCAGTGGAATGTTGACTGTTTGCTAAAGGTCACATCTACAGTTGAGAAGTTAATGGGGAGCATCTTAAGTTGTCAAGATATGCATAGAAGCCCATGGCTAATATGCTTTTGAGGGCACCAAAAGAGTACCACCCATATTTTAATTCTATTAATTAAAAACTCATAATGCCAGTGGAATGTTGACTGTTTGCTAAAGGTTACATTTGCAGTTGAGAAGTTAAAGGGGATCATCTTAAGTTGTCAAGTTATACATAAAAGCCCATGGCTAATATATTTTTGAGGGCACCAAAAGGGCACCCCAGAGACCATATGTTAACTCTATTAATTAAAAACTATAACTTTATAATCACTGAGCAATTACAAAACTAAAAAAATGAATAAAATTTGGAGATCGGGGATAATCCTCCTTGTTGATTTTTGTTTCATCAGTCCAAATTTGTGTATGTGATATATCTTCTATGTTACCCCAGGTTTACGGGACAGGGGGACGTGGGGACCGGGAAACGGGTTTCCAGGACGGATTTTTTTCACGGAGCAGGGGACGGCAGTGGGAACCGCTATATAAAAAGTAGGGAAAATTTTAAATATACAGAGAAATTTTAAATATTCATATAAAAACATGGATAATGCATGCTTATATAAATTATAGAACCCTTACATATAATGTTTGTGTTAAATAATTTAATAACATATAATGTTTGTGTTAAATAATTTAACTTTAGAGTTCACATGAGAGTGGAAATCAAACAAATTATCAAAACTGAAATATTAATTTTATGGGACAGCCAAGGGAAAGGTTTCCAGAAGTTTCCGAGTTTCCGGGATGGGGGAATGTTGGGATGGGATCAATTTTTGCTGAAAACGCATCCCCGGGTAACATAGTATATCTTCCCCTCAAAGACAAAGGATGCTTTAGCATATTCAGTGTGGAGTATTAAAATTGAAGGACCAATTTTCACTCCACTTTTCAACCTAGGTAAAACGATGAGGAGATTTTAATCCTTATATAACTTATAAGCAATAAGTGGGGTTGATACTGTTGCTTTCAATTAAATTTTACTAAGTACTTTTATAAGAATCTTTTGACTGTATAGTCACAAATTCACAATGAAAATTACACATAAAATATCAAAAACAAAATATATATAAATTTCAAAATTTTAGCAAACATTAACTCTGCAAAACATTCAGATAAGGAAAATTATTCTCAATGCCCTGTAAAATTCACCAAATCTTGATAGGTTTATTACCAGAAGGGTGGAGGATTTATGTATCTGTGACTGAAATTTACACACTCGGCACTAGGTTTAAGTTGGCACATTGTTTGGGACACTAAGTATCTTCTACATTGAATGAAATACTTCTTCTCTTTTCTTTTTTACTATCAGAATGAGAAAAACAAAGACATGACCAAAAAATTCAGACAGACAAGAAACAAACGAAATTTCCAATATGGCAATATCCCTAACATCAGATCTAATACACAGGAAAGAATCGAGTCTGATTAGTAGTGAGTAGTTTTTATCCGATTCAATTAACATATCAATATGGGATGTCATATCTATTTCCTGGAGCGACATCTAACCTTGGCCTTCTAAACCTTGAAAACACCCTATGGATTTCTAGACTCTTGTAAATGAGAAGAATCAAGGGACTTGTAAGTATTTTGTAATATTACATCTTCTGACTTTCATTAAACATGAAAATAATTTTAGTGCAAGTTTTAGGTTATTATTGTCTATCTGGAATCATTTATCCTTAGTTGAATATGGAAGACGCTCTGCACATTCCAGTTGTATGAAAAAAAATTTAACCAATCAGGAGGGTTTCAAAAATACAAGTGTACTCAGCATTTGTATATACACCTTTCTGGTAACACACAGTCAATCTTGGTTGTTTTAACATGCTAGATATATGCATGCATTTTCATATTAGAAGATTCTCTCACCAGTTTTAATGAGTTTTGATTATTGATGAGACAGATCCACAAAATGTATATGCTTTGACACATAGTTCAAAATAGCACAGAGAAGTGGCCAGTATACCAGCTTCTTGCGCTAATTGGCGCTGTGAAAAAACTTTAGGTTTTCTCATGAGTAAAAACAGACAACAAAAAAGTGACTTCTTAGTGATAAAATTGCCATTTCACTGCAATAAATCGCCACTTCTCAGTGATAATTAACCATCTTCTCGTGAGTGACACCACTAAAACTGGGACGCCCAGTGAGTTCCCCAATTCATTTCATTTGTACTTTTTAGCATTTGGAGAAGAGGAGAAGGGTTCCACTTCTGAGCAGTAATTAACCATATTCTCACTGGTGACACCAGTAAAACTGAGACGCCCAGTGAGTTCCCCAGTTCATTTCATTTGCACTTTTTAGCATTTAGAGGAGAGGAGAAGGGTTTTGGAGGAGAAAAATAGTGTTTGGCAGTGTTGTAGATTGCTTGCAAATGTATTTGAAATGGATTCAAAACTCTTTTAAGAAAATCCAGATTCACAAGAAAGTTTTCTAAATTCATGTTCTTTTGAGTTAAAAATCAGTTTGTCTTACCTTGGTTGCATATAACTTTATTGAAACTCTAGAACACCATTTGCAATGTTATCTAACACGTTTTAGAGTGTAATGACTAAGATCTAACAGCATGATGTTGCCATTTTCCCAAGAAATCATAGTTTTCTCATCAATTTCATCACCCAATACATTTTTTGTTATTTCCTTTCAGCTTGTGTTTAAACTTATTTAAAGTTCTAATCTAATCTAGTTTGTTCCTAAATATGTTGTTTATTAAGTTTCAAAACTTGTGACTTCAAATTGTAACATGTATGTGTAGGTTGATTTTACATTAAATGGCAAATATGGACTCCTCTACAACTGGGTCAGTTGTGACACCTGCCAATGGCCCCATAGGCCCATGTCCATCTGGATTTGTAGGCACATACCCTAAAGCAACTAGAGACAAGGCATGGAAATATGCCTTCGAAGGAACTAAGTATAATAGCCTGATATACATTAGATGCAAAAAACAAATTCATGGAGGCATATCTCGCTTGAAGTACCACCTTACATGTATAAAAAAGGATGACAAGGGTTTGTGATGTGACCATCAAGGAAATAAAAAGAGAGATGATTGCCTTGCTCGATTCCTAAGAAGAGAAAAAGTTGGATAGGGAAAGTGCAAAATTGGCCATGAGGGCATCCACTTCTGAATTGCAAGGTATGTTTCCCTTTTAAGAATTATTTATTATTTTATAACCACTATTATTATTTAAATGATCATAATGAAATGATGTGGGTTGTGACTAGGTATCCAAGTCACTCTTGATGAAGAATCCCTTGATGGCATAGTGGGCTCTCTCGTGGCCCACAAATCCACACGCCTACCATCCACTCAACTTCCACTTCCCACTGATTCTATTAGACCACAAAAATCTTCTCTTGATGGTTTTTTTGTGCATAGAAACACACATGGAGCACAACCATCACTGGAGGGTGCTGGATGGAACAATGATGTGCATCAACAAGTTGACATTCAATGTGCCAATTTTTGGTTTTTTAACATCCCCTTCAAGGTTGCAGCAAGTCCCTAAATTCTAACTTTGTTGATTGATTGTGTGATGGCAAAAAGGGCTACAAAGCACCTACTTCTACAAACTTGAGTGGGAGGTTAGTTTACTTGTTTCAAATTTAATAGTTCTACAATTTTGCAATTTACTTTTGTTGAGTGCATTTTTTTATTATAAAAGTTGTGTGCTTGATGTCATTTTTTTATTTCTTTGCTTGTAAATTGCTCAAAGATGTTATTTCTAGGGCTAAAGATGTGGTTTAAGAACAAAAATTACGGTGGAAACAATATGGCTGCACCATATTTTTAGATGGATGGGCAAGATGGAAGAAACTGTACCATCATCAATTTTTGGTTTCTTGCAAGGATCAAATAGTCTTTCTTAAATCCTTGAAACTTTCGCTCTCATGCTAGACCATGTTGTGATGGAGGTTGGGGCCTAAAAATGTGGTGAAAATAATAACCGACAATGCATTAGGTGGGATCTTACAAGAAAAGCATTGCACACTCTTTTGATCTCCTTGTGCAATGCATGTCACTGACCTCGTTTTGGAGGATATAGGGAAATTGCATTGGATGAGACCAGTTGTAGAGGATGCAAAGAAAGTAACAAGATATATCTACTACCGCCCTTGGGTCCTTCGCTTTACAAGAGACTTCATGTTACATCCCAATTTTTGACCTAATTTGAAATATAGTCGTTAAGGTTCACATGAAGTCAGTTGGCAGTTTAATTTGTTATAATCTAGGGAAATGGTAAGATAGTTAGTTGTTATGATTTCAAGTGAATATAACATGTTAGTTGATCATTAATCATGAATTCATGGAATTAAGAAGATGGTTAACCATTGTGATTATTTATAATTAAATAATTTATTATGATAATATAATTTAACTATGGAGAATTTCCTTGTAGGAAGCATGTCGAAGGGGTGGAAGCATTGTCAAAAAAGAATTAGGCAAGAGCATCACCATCACTGAGTAAATGGGTTGAGAACCTAGCGACTAGAAATAGGATATATCTATGGGACCCACATGAGCTATTTAAAAAAATAAATTGAGAAAATAATTGGGTTAAAATATAAAACGTATCTCAAAGGATTTTAATTTATCTTTTATCATATTATTTTAATAAATATTTATATACGTGCATGATTTGGTACCATTATAATTTAATATGGTGAAGTTTACATGTACATATAAGATTATAATAATATTTGAATTATAATAACATTTTAATTATTATAATATTCGAACTATAATCTCCCAACTCTATTCTTTCCAATTTAATATTCTTTTTTTTAATCGATTAACACTTGGCAAGATAAGTAAATTTAATATTCGGCAATTCGAATGGTCTTATAATCTTTCCAACATTTTTATTTTCTTTTTCCTCTCTTTTTCAACTCAATTTAACACTTAGAATTTGAATGGTTTATAATCTTGAAACTGGCAGAACCCAAGAAGTCACATCTTCTCATATTTATTTGAAGTTGTGAGTCAAAGGGGACATCTTTTGAAGCACCCAACTGCTTTTTTTTAGAATTGTTTTTCTTTAACAATCCCTGACCCGCTTTCTTTTCTATAGTGGTGTGTGAGCGGATTTTCATAACTCTGATAGTATTTGCATTATTAATATTGGAAAGGGGATGTGCTATGTTACTTCTTTGCAATATGTCTTTCTTCCACAAAATGAGGCACTCTCCCTACCAGTCCTTGTTTTGTATAATGTGCATCACGACCACATCATCGTATGCCAAATATCCTTGCTTTCGGATATGACATTTCATTTGTATAGACTCACATGTAAACTGCCACCGAGGTCTGGACTGACTACCATCTTTCACTGCACACTTGGTTTGCCGACTTAACTATGTACAGGTCATGCTACTCTTGATTCTAAGTTACTCCCATTTTTCTTCTCCAGTGATTCAATCTGTGTGAAATTTAGAATATATTTTGCTTATGTGGTACTTCAAATATTATTATTTGCATAGCTGAATCCATCGCAAACTTTGACAACACAATATAGGAATGAAGCATTGTCATCTCATTGAGTTGATATCACTAATATATTTTTTTTAAGTCTTGAACCACGATTTCAATTTGACTCAATGTAATCAAGCATCTGTGATTGCCGCTGAAGTTAATCGACTCCTAGCCTCTAAGTGAGGCATGTTCATTCTAGTTGAACCACAGACTTCAGCAAATGAAATTCAAGCCAAAGATACGTTGCGGGTAATGTTTGAATGTAAATGAGCTCTTTACATAACAAGGTATATGATAACCCAACCATTACAAATAAACACAATGTCCAGGTAATCATAGTATGGATCCATAGATCATTATGCTAGTGGAAATAAGAATTATGCAATAAATTATGCATTATTTAAGAATATTTTTTTCAAAACACGGACTGTGAATGCTGGATGCATGAAATCTTCTAGTATAATTCACAGAACCGGTAGTTCTAAGAATTCTGAACACCTGGGACTCACCCAACCATGTAGCCAAGGAAAAGGGGTGAAAAGGTGAGAGAAATGAATCTACAATAATATGAATCAATATCAGTTATGACATAACAAGATTTAATATTTTTAAAAGGAAACATTTAATAGCTTATGCAAGACCCTGTTTAATGTAACCCTTGCTATCAAGTCGTGGTTAATACCAGGATGCCCAGAGGATGGCAAGATGACCCCTGTCTATTTCGGGTAGGGAGGGCCTTTCTCATTAGAGATCATGTGGGGATAAGATTTGGTCCGAGGTTGGGTGGTTGAGCCCCTGACAATATTTCACCTCTTCCCAAGATGTCGGACATGTGTCAGACAAAGATAAGCTATACATTCAATTGTTTAACGGAAATAGGTATTATCACTTTTATATATATGAGAAGGTAAGATTAATTGAGTTATTTCATCGTTACAGATATTTTACACCTAGATGCGAGAGATAGATTTATAGATTGTTTTTCTTTATATGAATATCGAATATGAGCATATTTTCTAATCTTGAGTTATTGCCACAATTAAGAAACCAGAAGGAAAGGAATGATAGAGTGGTATCGGAAGCCCTAATTGATTCAATGGTAACTAGAACCCTAAATGATAAAGTGGTATCGAAAGCCCTAATTTGATTCAGTGATTCCTAGAACCCTAAATGATACAGTGGTATTGGAAGCCCTAATTGATACAGTGGTATCAAAAGCCCTAAAATGATACAATCGTAATCAATGTCCTAATTTATACTGTGGTAAGTGAAGCCCTAATTTTAAATATAGTGGTATTTAATCGTAATCATCATTTGATTTTGAGATAACAATTTTTAGATGGTATTCCATCATGACATTGTTATAGTGGTATTTATGGACTAACCCAGGTGGTTGCAGAAGCATCCCTAGTTTTGATTTTGATCTCAAATTTCATGGTACGTGGTTTTTAACTTCTAGAGTAATTTTCATTGATGGTGTTTTCAGCTCTTCGTTAAGAAATTTTGTTTAACTGATTTTAACTGTCATTCCCTTTCATATGAATGAAACTAATTTAACTGACTTCCTATAAAGATGAAGTGATAATTGTATTTCTTTGAGTATATTAGTTGTTAATTAAGACCTGGGAAATTAAGATGTTACACTTCACCCATGGGAAGGAGTTGATTTGACTCAAGGTCACAAGATTTGCAACGATATTCTTAACGTTG
The DNA here is from genome assembly GCA_028749045.1 of Cupressus sempervirens. Lineage (NCBI taxonomy): Eukaryota > Viridiplantae > Streptophyta > Pinopsida > Cupressales > Cupressaceae > Cupressus > Cupressus sempervirens. The sequence continues at coordinate 1,109,437,831 of CM053785.1, forward strand.
CAAAGTGTTCTTGGTTTTATGAATCGTTTGAGGCAAATGTTTGTGAGACCACCATGGCTGGAGTCAAGTTATTCAAAGCAGCTTGATGGCCAGAGTGTTGCGCGCACTGTCTTTGACAATCACTTTTTTGGTCTAGCTATAGACATTGTGGAGGTAACTTGGAACCTTCAAAAGTTGAATATTTAACTTTTTTGTATTCAATAATCAAGTCTTTCATTATTAATCTATAACCCTACTCTCTAATTAATGATAATCGTTTTCTAAGTTTCAATTGTAGGTGGTAAAGCCCTTGGTTAAAGTTCTCAGCTTGGTAAATGGGAAACAAAACCCCAATGGGGTCCCTTTATGAGGCCATAGATAGGGCCAAAGAGGCTCTAAGAAATTAATACACGGGGAACAGTCTAAATTTTGAGCCCATATTTGGTGGAGCAATCAGCTACACCAACACAATCATGCGACGAGGTACTTCCTCAACCCTTGCTTTCACTTCTCTATATCGTACGAGATCCCAATATAGAGATCATTTTTGAGGGCTTCTATAAATGCATGCAAAGGATGGTACCTGAGGTTGAGGTTGGAGAACTCATTGTTGCCAAGAAGGAAGTGTATCAAAATACAACAGACAATTTATTCTCCTCAAACATGGCAAAGAGATGTAGACACGCTCAACCCCCAAGTACAATATTTGGAATTTGGAGTCTTTCACATGCATGATAAGTCGATAAATACTAAGCTACAAAAACTTATTCTCGCCTTGCAAAAAAATGTTTTAATTTCTTTGCATTGCATTTGAATTAATAAGTTCACCTAATGTGGTAGTATACTCCTTAGGAAGTCCTTTCCAAGACATGCCCATTTGAAGCCCTTGTCAATTTTGTATTTTGTTTTAACGATGTTTAAATTTTTTTTTAATTTTTTTTTTGTATATCCTTTTAATAGATGTCCCCTGCCATCTTGTTAGAAGTGGCTTTAAAAAAATCCTTCCATGAAGTGTAGTCTCACAACTCGTCCCAAATTATGTTTAAGATAGGCTCTTAAAACTTGTACCTTTAGATTTGGACAGGCTTCATCATTATCATACAGTTTACCATGCATAAAAGCCCATATTTGTCCTGTCTTCTTTGCAGCATGTCTATGGTGCTACGACTGCTCCCCGATTGCTCCCATTTGGTATGGCAGCAGTGGTAATAGAGGCTGTGAAGCTAAAGTATTTAATTTCCTTATGTAAATGGAAATAATGGTCAAATAATAAAGACACCACCCCTTGGATATTAAATATTCACATTTATTCTTCTCCATCATCCCCTACTAGGTTCCGCTGAAGTCGGAAAAGTAAATTAAAAATATATATATATATATATCAAAATTAATTTATGGAAAATTTTACAAAACAACAATTTTAAAAATTCAAAACCAGATTCCAGAAGACAAATTTGCAGTACTGCATGATCAGTACTGAGTTTCTGGTGACAGCTGCATATTGCTTCTTAATAAAAAGCTACCTTAATATTAAAATTTCTAATTTCTGTAAGATTTTAATCCCATGTTTACCCAACCATTTCCCAAGTCTTCCACAAGATTTTGAAAATTTTGGATTGGAGTGGGGACATTTCTAGCCATCCCTGCATCTATAAAACATAGCCCATTGGGGATGTATCAATTTTTTCACGGGCTGCATCCCCAGGTTACATTTACAGGCATCAAACACATCTGTGAATTAATTCCTTATATCATAAAAGCTTAGCAAAAGCATGTATCAAAACACAAATGATAAGGTACAAAGGAAGTTGTAAGAAGACAACACGTACCAAACTCTATATCTAATGATGTCTAACCAAATGAACAAACAGGTAATTTTTGTCTCTGAAGGATTGGTTAAAAAAGGGACTTTTGAATGCTTATCGGATTGCTAATGGAAGTACAGCAAGCTGATATGAAGAAGGGATCACATAAATAAATACTCTCCCTAAAAGAAATAAAGAAACAAGTATCCCATAACACATTTCTCACTAAAAGCAATAGACAGCTCTATATTCTGTCTCCCTCTATACCCCGTCCATCTGTACATCTTTAAAGTTCATAAGTGGGTACCAATATAGGTAAAGAAAATATTAAACCCAAAGGTTTTTACTAAGCAACCAAACTACTTTTCATTCCCTGCCTCAAAAGGCAGAATACATTCCCATCTCAAATTCCAAAACAGATTTAACAGAGAACACATTAATGCAAGACTCCCAAACTACTTAAAAGATATGAGAACTGACATGAGAATTTTCAAATGTTTTAAAGCTTGGTATTTACTTTGCATGCATAACACTCTTAATGTCATACTAATGCCTGGAAGAGATTTTAAAATTAGTTTAGCGTGACAAGTTTGTAGAAATTAATGTATTTTCCCTCCCTCAGCAATTATAGACAACTTATAATAGGCTTCAAAGCCTAATTCCAAATCACTCCAGTGTTTTAAACATATTGAGAACTCGGTGTTGCAGAGAAAAAAGTGATATAACTATCAAAAGTTTGTGCACCATGAAGATTTGTATGGTTTTGAAGGACTTGAAGGACTTATGCTAGGGTCTCAGCCCACAACCCACCCCTTGTTGTTCCAATTGGCTTTTCTTGGTGGTAGAACTAAGTTTGCACTTCTATTCTTATCGTGTACAAAAGATACAGATGCCAATGTTAATAGAAAATGCCATAGGGATAGTCGAGGTGGCAAAATATAAAATGGTTATTGTATTACAAATATATAATAAAGCATATAGCAGTAATATATTAGCACAAGCTGCAACCTAGACTCTGTATCCCATCTCAAACAATTGATAAAAATTTATAGATATGTTAGGTCATGTTATTGCTTTTAGTTTCTTTCTGGTCCCTCTTTGGCCCTTGCAAGCAAACTTTCTGCTACAAAATAATCAGGCAAATTTCCACAGAAATTCAGAAAATTGTAGGGCTATTAGCATCCATGTTTTTGTTCTGTTAGCTCTTATCAACACTTGTCAGCACTTGAGGAAATAACCCATGTAATCAGTGTAATATATATCTAAAAAGCTTCTATAGGAAGTTTCTAATTTCAAAAGATACTTTGATGAGACATTGACAGGTCCTAGGAATCATCACCAAAAGTCTAATACTACGGACAAATTTCCGATATGGAACAGAAGTATCAGGGGTCAGGTACCCATCTCCAAGAGTCATTGATGGATATTAATATCCTTCTTCATTTTTAACAGTGGTTTCAGATGACCAAGAAGCGTGAGATTCGTCCTTAACCCATATCTGATTGACAGAAGACTTGATGAAAGAAAAGAAACATAAGGATAAAATATATTAAAGACCTAGTCAAACTCATGTAAAGAAAGTACAAAATATATATTAAAAAATTTAATTTAAAAAAAAAAAGAGAATAAAATACATTAAATAACCTCTAAATGACCAAATCTGTAATTTGATTTTGTTATGTATATCTAAAACTTAAAAACTGTTTAAAGTATGAGCCAAATTAATAACAATCCAAACAAATGCAGACTCGATCTCAGTGCCACACCTTAAAAAATGATTAATATAAGAATCAAGCAGACCTTATGAGCTCAAAGTGGCACCTTCCCAACACACTGCCTTCTAACACTGCCAGCCAGACTTACAGGCATTTCTGAGCTTTATCTCACAAAGATGCTTAAAACCTCACAAAAATTCAGCAGTCACGCAAAATTGGCAAAACTCTTATACCAGGTAGCCTAATATATAACATCTAAGTCACACATCCTTTGGACATAGTGATTTATTTAATTTTGTAAATAATAATTTAAATTTCTTGAAGGTCCTCTACGGAAGTAGTTGTCCAATTGTGATTATGTCAACGCTGGTAGTACTTGTACACTTTTGATCATCAATACTGACTCATGCTATTGAATGATTAAGAAAGTGCATGCAAATACAGTATTAACTAAGTTTGGAGATGAATCAACAATGATTCTAGCATGTACTGAACAATTCTATGCATATTTCAGGCATTGCAGTAAGCACCAAATTTTAAGAAGACAATTTAACCACAGTATGCCCCTCCTGCTCAATGTCACATTAAACTCATGGTACACCAAGCACTTGTGTCAGTAGCAGAAGAGTATTTCAGAGTCATCATGAGCTACTCCTTGCAATTAAAACACTATAATCCCAGCAGCAATATCCCAAATGGTGCATGGATAATATTACAAGTAATGACCTTGAAAATGTTGCCATAGAATAGTTTTGAAATGCCTTCATTGGTATAAATGGGGAATTGCAACTGAAAAGAAAAATAGATTCAATAACTCTATTGAAAATCATTTTTCTCATAAAACCCTAAACATTTACTTATTATTTCCACAAGCCTTTAGATGACCTGATGATTTAAATTGTGGGCAATCCTAGTCCTTGTCAAAAAGCTCTCTTCGACAAAAGCTCTTAGAAATCTCCCCTGTAAGCCCTTTCTATGAATAGATAACTATATTGATTCCACCAGACAATAATTGAACCATGATCTTATCCGCACTGACTATCCTTCTTCCTTGATTTTCAAAACCATTTTCACACAAACGTGAAACTATTCTAAGCCAACTCAAAAAAACTCTATTCTTGTTATTAGCTATGATAAAAGTATAAGCTGAAATCAATTTCCAATACCTCTCAAGTTATTAAGGGAACAGATGTCCCTTAATCTCAATGGATTCAGAATCAAATAAAGCCATGTGACTCATTCTACTACCAAATTATACCCAAATTCATCAGAATCACAATGTCTTGAAGAAATAACAAATTAGTGCAATCCAATAAAAGATAAATTCAATTGAAATATCTCATAATAAAATAACATTAAAAATAGAGTTTACAAGATTACATGCAAAAAAATTGAAATGACTTTTTCTATGCTCTGGAGGGACAAGATTTACCTTTGCTACAAAGTTTAGAAACATGATATATAGCTACAACTTCCACAAAAATGACTTTATATTGATCAAGATTCTCAGAAAAACAGCTAAAAGTTCCCCTAAACTTAACCACATTTTCTTCAAAATCTGCACATTCAAAGGTGAGGAAATATCCTCAAATCTCTAATGTGAATTACAATCAAAAAGTTATTGGGATAACAAAGTGTAAGAATATAATGTCATGCATTCAGCAGCAGCCAACAAAACAAGTAACAGAACTAACTTGAGTTTAAAACTCATCCCATATTTAATAATTATCTGCCACAACACTTTCGGACTAAGAAAAACATAAGAAACAAAGCCTACTGCATAATTAAAGTCTTTTTTTGCACAGGCTAAAGAACTCACAATGCTCATATCCTCAAAGCAACTTGAAACAGCAACTAGTTCAAAGGATCTGTTGCAGACGGACAAGCATCAACCTGTGAAGGTAAAGAATTACGCACTTACGGAATTGCAACTGTCATAGGAATGAATAGCCACTTATAAACAAGGGAGCCATTCACCAAAGAATCAGCGCCTACTCCCACGGCTCTCAAAACTGGCCTTTTTTGCTTTATTTCCATTCTCTTGAGACATTGGATCTTCCGTGGAGCTACATATGTCACACAAATTGTGTGAATTAAAATCCAATTCAAAGGAACAGGTTCAAATCACATAAACCCCTATTATTTATCTAAAGCAAAACTGTATTAGTAAATGCCTGTTACCACTCAGTAAGAATGGAATCTCTATATGGCAAATAGAAGAGTAATTTACGAAACATGATTGCAAGCCCCTAAGCCATACGTTCAAAATAATTCTTTTATAAAATCAATGGATTTGAGAAAGCTAATTTATGTCTTTGGTAAACCAAAAATCTCATCGGCAATCTTCCCATCCTGTACATAATAACAAACACAAAAAAAATTGAAATTTCACACTGATATGACCTCACAGCATTAACCCATTATTTCTTTTCTTTTTTGCAAGAATGTTATAGACTGTTATAAATTGAGAAATTGTACATTCAATTTGATGCTAGTTGCATTGCATGCCTAAAGTACAGGCAGTGCTTACTTCTACTAGATATTATCAAATACGACACTTATGTTCCTTACTAAACATTCGATTTATAATGACCCTATTTTATTCACCAAGACATGAAAATTGCCCATCATTACACACAAATGATCAAAATAAGTACTATAATAAAAAAGTATATTTTGATAATAAACAATGTTAAAAATATCGATGTTACATATTCAGTATTAAATAATAAACATTCATGGAAGATATCACTATGAAACATTCATAACCACAAAAAGCACAAAATTGTACTCACATCTTTTGCCTTTTAGCACTATCTTGCTTTATACTCAAAACCATATCCATGGCTCTCTTCTGATGCTCCCTTGTTTGTGTATGTTGCTCCAGTCCTTCTACAGTATAGCAATCAATTTGACAGATTCTACACCACCCTGTGCTACCTGGTTTTCTCTTCCTTCCTGGATCCAAAGGCTCAACATCATTTGGCATTTGACTTTGCTGCTTCCAAAAATAAAAAAATGTAGTTATTAGGTAAGGATAAATGATGAAACAATGTATAAAGCTCTACATATGATGCACCAAAGCATATTTTACAGACACCTACCTTCTTGAAAAAGCCACCTTCACCAGGAAATCCCTGCATAGGAATGTTAACACCAAAATTAGCAACTGGATCACCCATCATCATAGGATTGGGTAATGCTCCAGGAGCACCTGGTGCTGGACCAGAGTGAAATGGAGGAAACCTGTTTGCAACACCTGGTGGAAGTTGTCCAGATGGAAACACATTATGCATGGCTCCAGAATGAAAACCAAATGGTTTATTTCTTTGCTCATCAAAACCAAGAGGGTCTCTATTCACATCTTCTATTGGACGTGAAAGATGAGGAGGCCCTCCAACAGGTCCAAATCCCCCAGATGGACCTATACTTGGCTTGCCAGAAGGCATGCCCATGTAATCCTTCCCAGGACTCCTTGGTGGAGCAAGAGGATCAAGTCGATTACGGCCAAATTCAGACCTTGGTCCCATGAAATCAGGCCTCATTCCACCTGATTCGGGTCTTCTTCCCATCATTTCCTCATGTATCCCAGGAAATCTTGGTCCATCTCCACTATCAGAGTTGAACATTGATGGCCCACCACTACTTGTTGGAAATGATCCTATTGATTGATATGGAGGAAACAATCTTGATGGGCCTCCAGATGGACTTCCTGCTGACGTAAATGGATATTTTGAAATAGAATCAGGCAAGAAACCATGGGGTCCACCTTCAAGAGGCCTTGATGTAGGAGCAATTTGATCGAACTTCAATGTAGGTGCTGGCTGGCCCTTTTGATGACGAATTTGAGGAAACATTTCATCTGGATTTGATGGAATCTGCCCATCAAACTGTCCAGGCTTGTATTTTCTTGAATTGTCTTGAAACTCTTTCCTGTCAGGAAACTGTCTGCTGGAATCATGCTGCATAGACCTAAAACTACCTTCTTCTCCCATAATTGGAGGAAATGCAGGTGCCTGCATTCCCTCTATATGCCCCTTTGTAGAAGCTCCATTTGGTTTCATTATATTCGTCTGCTGACCTGAGGGCTGGGTCATTGAAAACCGAGATCCCACTAGCTGTTGTGGATCATTCTGCTTATTTTCGAAAACCTCACTCCTCCTATTTCCTAAAATGTCCATGTGATCCATTGGTTTTGAAAGAGATGACTGTTCTACTGTTTGACCATATTGCAAGCTCCTGTCCATAAAACCTCTTGGACCCTCAAAAGAGCTTAGATGATGAGACATGCTTGAGGATAGGCTCAGTGGCAAAGCAAGCATTGACTCTCCTTGTGAGGACCTGGGAGGGACCATTTGTTGATGATGCAAATGAGAAGGTGATGGCATGTCAAAATGTTTGGGCGGCACCTGTACTTGACCATGTCCCCTTGCAAAAGGTGACATATTATTTGGTTGATTTTGAGGAAGCATGGACATAGAAGGCATACCACTTTGCTTTGAAGATGAAAGATGAAATTGATCAGAAATGTTGTGGGGCTGCCCTTGATATGGCAATTGCTGAAAGTTTCTATCAGCATTTTGTGGTTGGCCTGAATATGGTAACTGTGCTCCTTGTAGTTGCCCTTGACGTGGTGGTTGAAACCTTTCGTGCCCTTGAGCTTGTGCTTGCATAGATATCTGCTGCACATCTCTTTCATTTTGAAGGGGCTGTTGTAAGGATCTCTCTTGCCCTTGCACTGGCCCTTGCTGAATGGCTGAGTGAGAGCTTCTATCCTGTCCAGAAACAGACCCTTGACGAAGGGGTTGTTGGAAGCTTCGGTTCTGGCCTTGACGAGAAGGTTGCATCAGATTTCTATCTTGTCCATGAGCTAGACCTTGACGAGGAGGTGGAGGTAAGCTCTTGTCTTGTCCTTGAATAGAACCTTGGCGGGAAGTATGCTGTAAGTTCTTGTCCTGTGCTTGAACTGGCCCTTGACGAGAACTTTGAAGCATGTTCTTTTCCTGCCCCTGTATTAGTCCTTGCCGGAGAGGTGGCTGCAGGCTTCTCTCTTGACCTTGTGGTGCCTGTTGTAAAACATTCCCTTCTTGCCATTTCAGATTGTCCTGAGAAGAACGAGTACTTTGTCTTTTGTCATCTGCTCGCCGTGGCTCTTGAACTTTCTGAGTAACATTTTTAAGAAAATTTGTCTCTTGCGCTTGGCGAGGATACTGCTGCATGTTTCCGTCTTGACGATGACGCGCGTGTTCAGAAATCGCATCTCTCATGTGCACAATTGGCTCCTGTGAGTTTTTGTCTGCACTCACCTCTGGTATTTTTTCAGGAAGATCCTCATGCACTTTCTTCTGAGAAACTGACTGCTGTAAATTAGGTTCAAGCTTTTCAAATTGTAAATCTTTGGTTGACATTTGTTGTTGAGAAGAATCAGAAGCCTCAGACTTGGCAGGCTCTAATATAGAAAGATTTTTCTGTTCCGCCTTTTCAATGGCCAGCTGCTGCTCAATATGCTCAGGTTTTTTATCAGACATCATACTTTCAGCCTTAATTGTATCCACAACATTTTTTTTCCCTGGGGCATCATTTACTTCATCCAATTGAACAGATTTTGCAGGTTGTAAACCATGCTCATTTTGAGACACTTTCGTAATTTTATCTTGTGCATTAATTTCTTGCGGTTTCTCCAATGCAGGAGCCGGCTTAGGTGTACCAGATGTGGTGGAAGTTTGGGCACCAGTTCTCATAGATTGTGCGGTAGCTGAGCCAGAAATGGACTGTTGGCTGCTAGGACGAGGTAATGCAGATTGATGAACCGGGGGGCGTTGATGTGGTACTTGTGATCGCTGACCATGTCTTGGCATGAATGCCTGGCTAGGTGGCACACCTTGGTTAGGTATTGCAACTTGGTTAGGTGTTGCTTGTAATGCTTTCGTTGGACCACGAACAGTTTGACCATATGCTGAAGGATGAAGTCTTCCCTGTGACTGCGGAAAAGGCTGCTGTTGTACCCCCTGATTCTGGGTTGAAGGAGGCCTACTGCCCACCTGCTGAGGAACATTCACATGTCCTGCACTTTGTGGAAAGGCTTGAGGAAATGACTGTACTGGCTGAGGAAATGACTGTACAGCAGGTTGCATCTGAGAGGGCTGTGCTGTTGCTTGTTGGAATGGAGGCTGCATATGAGGCTGTTGAGCTTGAATTGGTTGAGGAAAAAATGGTGCCTGCTGTTGCTGCTGAGGCAACTGATGATGCTGAGATGGAAACTGTTGATGCTGCTGCACAGGCCCATGGGGAGACTGCTGCAGAGGCCCATGGGGTGACTGCTGCACCTGTGGAGGAATCTGCTGTTGTAACATTAGTTGCTGCTGTGGTGGTGGTTGGTGCACAATTTGTTGATGTTGTTGATGTAGTTGGGCGTGCTGTTGTAGTTGTGGCTGCTGCTGTGGAAGTTGCTGAGTTAGCAGAACTGGCTGCTGCTGCATATGAGCAGGTTGCTGTGATGGTGGAAGTTGTTGCTGCAACTGAGGCTGCTGTGGTGATTGAAATTGCTGGTGCAAATTAAGGGCATGTTGCTGGGTTTGTTGTGCAGGCTGCAGCTGAGATTGCACAGGCATCGGATGCTGTTGCATTGGTATCTGCTGAGATTGATTTGGCATGAGTTGATGTAACTGGGGTTGCATTAATTGGTGTTGAGGCTGTACTTGTTGAGGCATCAGACCTGCATGCCCTTGGCCTTGCTGATAAGGCTGAGAAGCATGCACAGCTTGTGCTTGAGGCTGCAGTTGTGGATGGGCGTGGGCATGGGCCTGGGCCTGGGCCTGCAGCTGAGGCTGAGCCTGAGCCTGAGGCTGGGGATGGACTTGGGGTTGGGGTTGGGGTTGGGGTTGGACCTGGGGCTGGGGATGCGGATGGGCCTGGTGATGATGTTGAGTTTGTGGCTGAGCCTGGCCTTGTGGTTGCACCTGGGCCTGGACCTGGCCCTGAAGCTGTGCCTGCGCTTGTGCCTGCACCTGACCAGGCACCTGAGCCTGGGGCTGAACCTGCTGTTGCAGTTGAGCCTGGACTTGCTGCTGATACTGATCATATTGCTGGTATTGTTGTTGATATTGGTCATATTGTGGATACTGTTGGTAGTATTGTTGGTATTGTTGCTGATACCACTGCTCAGTAGCAGAAGCTTGGGTAGCAGTTTGTGGTACAGCCATTCCCTGGTTTTGATCTTGGCTCATTCCATATGGAGTAGGTTGAGAAACTGGAGCTTGGGTGACTTGAGCAGTTGTTTGTGCTGCATATTGTTGACCAGTGGCTTGTACCACTTGAGTCTGCTCAGGATGGGCCGTAGCAACTGCAGCAGATTGTGCCTGAGGAGCACTCTCTTGTTGTGGCACCTGACCCTGTGTCCCCTGCAGTGTATATCATTAGACATGTTCAAAAATCAAGAATACTTATGTGAGCAAAAATTATTCTAGCATCACTTACAGGGCAATTCTGAGCATGCTCTTGTACTTGTCGGTGAACAATCTGAGTGCCACATCTATTACATACAACAGGGGACGAACCATATTGACAGCCATTACCATGAGCAACGCTCTCAGAAAGAGGTCCTTGCCAAGTACAGCCGCTCTTATGATACAAGCAATGGACTGGTACACGGCCAATAGTATCAGCCAGGACAGGATTTGCCTCTAGCAGTGCCTGTTTGGAATAGGATTAATTACCATGGCTGGAAGCAAGCAATAGAACCTTGCATCGTTAATGTGATAAATAGATATATACCTTTGAATCTGTATCAGTGACCAAGTAACCATCGTAAGGGCAGGCCCTAGTAGTACTCAGCACATAAGTTAGACAAGGTTTGCAGTAGAGATGTGTGCATTGGGTTTGTATAGCTTCATTAGGGTAAACCAGCTGCCGACAAACTGGACAAAAATATTCTCCCGGGAGTGATTGAATATTAATGATACTCTCGTTGTCAAAACCCATGACCTCCCTTGGAAGATCAATCAAAAAGTATATTCACCTGATTTCAAACGAACACCATTAGCATCTTAAGTTAGCATGCAGCCTGTGGCCACTGGAGGGAACAAAACAAAGTAATGTCAAAAGACCACTTACAATTTCCAAAACCCTTACAATAAACTAATATGCTGGTTTAATTTGCTCTCATTTCTTCCCTCAACGTAACAAAGAACATTTTAATCACAGAGTCAAGGAAGAGAGAATGGTTTTCTTTAAATGTGAAGCCACACACTCTGTAGACTCGTCTTCCTTAGAAGACTTCCTAAGTGAAAGCAACAAAAGCTTATAAGCCCATAATTAAATAAGGTCCATACTAGTCATGGTGTTGTTTATCTCGTAGCCACAATAAAATCATTGAGGTTCAGCCCAAAATACGAATTGCAGGTGCATGATTTCCCATGAGCCTATAATACAAACTACAAGACTACATAAACGCATTCAAAACTATGTCAAATTACAGGGGCGTAATTTAAAATCCCCACGCAAATGTTATGATCTAGATAAGAATCTCAGAACAGAAATTCGAAAATCCGTCAATGAATAATCACAAGAGCAAAAATAGAGCGACTAGTAGTCAGCAGAAGTTTAGCTCAGAAAACAGGACTATAAAACCTCTTTGTATCGGTAAACAACACCTCAAAATGGAGTGCATAGAAAAAAGGGGTCACTCGCGGATCAACCAGACTTCCATCACACTCTTTAACAACCATATATAACGTGGATACAAAAACAATTGAAAGACTAATGCAAAAGCACCAACTAGCTCCAAATACAGCGTATTTCTAGCAGGTCATACATATAAAAACAATCAGGATAAGTACACATAATATAACGGCTCGCAATAAAATGTATAACTGCAAAGAGACAAAAAAACCCACCACTTAGCAACTAAACCCCAAACCCTTGTTACTTCAGATCAGAAGTATTACAGTTCAAAAATTTTTAAAAAGTACCAAATCGACTGATTAATTTCTATAAGACCAGTGATTGAATTATAAAATTATGAGTGCATAAACCCTTATCGTATACTACATACCTGTGAAGAAGCCACCACCCAAAATCAACTCCAGTGAGAGGGCTACTGCGGCTCACGTTTTCACAGCTAAATGATTTCCGCCGACAGTGGGATTTGCAGAGGCGCGGACTTGGAAGTTGCAAGGATGAGCTTGATGATTAGAAATGACAAGAACCTCTCCTGCTTTCATCGACTTATAAATCACCATAAATATCAGCCAGCCGAATTTTCTTCGCTTTTTAGGGCTTCTATCAATGCTGAGGGTTCGAAAACAAGCCGTTTAAAGCGTTCTATATAATTACCCTTCAGCCGATAGGGTTTTTTCTTGCCTTTACCTGTGGCTCTTTTAGGGAGCACATTCTTGAGGCTAGACCATTGGGAACCCTCGTCGCATTTACCTAAACCCTATATATCCTATTTACCCATCAAGCATTTATGGTTTGGAGTTATTTTAGTTAAAAACAAGAGACGCAATAAGTCATAGTTCCTGCCTAATGCATAATGGTTGTAGAGGTGTAGATGAGTGAGAAAAAGGTTAAATAGTTCTAAATTAACATTGTGAATGCATTAATTTTTGTCTAGAAATACACTTATGATTTGATAGGATGGCTCATATTTTGTTGTTAAATTCTCGTTCTAGAAATGTACTTGTGATCTGATAGGATGGTTCATATTTTGTTGTTAAGTTCTCGTGTTATATTATTATATCTTTGGGCATTTAAGTCGAAGAATAAGAGGCCAAAGTCCCTGATATGACACTAAGTTTAATATCATACTACGATCAATAAATATGCTTTAGACAAATTTGCACCTTCTACATTGACAACCTAAAATATGTACAATGAGGAAAGATATTCATACCAATATTTAAATTATAGCACTTGAAGAAGTAATGAAACATTTGGAGTATCACATTATATGTTTAAGCATGCTATGCATGCTACTAGAGAACCATAAGTAATTGGAAAAACTCTCCCAACTATGTATTATTCTCATCTTGATTATCAAATGGAAGTCGCACTATTTTCAATCATTAGATAGAGATAAATAGCAATATAGAACAATAACAATATAAACATATATGCAAAGGAAAAAAGGATAAATAATATAGAGTAGGAAGAGGAAGAGAGATAAAATAGTAAGATAGAGTGATACCAACATAAGTTTTGTGTGTGTGTGTGAGAGAGAGAATTAATTATAATTATTTTTATTAATAAAACACATAGTCAAAATAAAATTATGATTATAATAAAAAAATTAAAATATATTATATTTTAATTAATGAAACTAAGAATTTAATTTTTATATTAAAACTTACATTTGTATAAGAAAAAATGAAATGTATTGAAATATAAAAATATTTTATAAATAAAACTAATTGTTTAATTTTACACAATTAGAGAAGGTTCACTATTTAATGTTTTGTATTTTCAAAAAATTTATAAAATTAAGTAATTTTTAATTATAAAATAATATTTATATAATTTAATATGTACATTTGTAAATAATAAATAGATGTAATACATATAAAATTGATGTTGATGAATAAATATGATGTAATAAATAAGAAATAAAATATAACTATTTAATTTTAATACATAGTTTATAAAAACTTAATAATAATTTATATATCTTATAGAATTGAATTGTTCTTTTGTGTGGTTATTTTCTTTACTATGTTTTTTTTTTTTTTTTTATCGGTAAGAGGTCGAAGCCATGATTAATTATTGTGTTATAATTAAATTATTGTTATTTATTAAGCTCTTGAGTAGATTTTAACCCAAGACCTCTCCAAGAAGAGGCTCACAATTTACCATTGTGTTGTAGACTCTTGCCTCTTTAGTATGTTTTTTTCATGTAAAATATAATTAATAATTCAATATTAAAATATATATTTAAGTTTTAAACATTTTTAAACTAAATGATAAATTGTTTAAATAAAAAATATTAATAATAATAAATCATATAATTTATAAATTGTAACACTTATCAATTATACATATTACAAACACTATTATAAAATATAATTAGAAAATAATATTGTTTAATTTATTTTTATAAAAGTAAAATAATAGTAATAATTTAACTATTTTTATTAAAAATTAAAGCTTTAAAAAAATTAGAAATTCAAATACAAACATATAACATATTGAAACTATATTGCTATTGAGAATTAATATTGATTAGACATATTGTGTGAGGTGGAAGATAAAATGATTGAAAAATAATAATAGATCTTATCACCTTGTCATAAATGTGGAAAAGATAAAGTTGTAATTAATGCATACATGAACTTGTTAGAAAATATTTGTATTTTTGTTAGAAGAAAATTAATTTTCTCCCCCACCAAAAATAGTATGGACCAATAGAATGAATGAAAAATATGATTTATAAAATAATAATAAATAATAAAAAGATATAAACATTTGAAATTTCATATAATCTTTGAAATTCTTTGGTTTGATTGGTTAGTGTTAATGTGATATTAGCATAACATGAATGCATATAAGTATTTCTGCCTTTTAGATTTGGTGATGGTTTTTTTCCTTAGTATGTTAAAGAGGTGTAAAAAATAATTGTTTTTTTCCTTGGTTTTTATCCTTGGTATATTTTTTTTATTATTAGTTCTTATGTTGATACTATTTTTTTTTTATACTATTGCATTCATTGATTGCAATTTTTCAATTAGATTAACCAATGAAATCAATGAATTTAAAAGTTTATATGGAACTTACAATGTGTATATCTATTTTTCTTTTTTCCCTTATTTTATAAATGACAGTTTTTGTTCATTCTATTGGTCCATATTATTTTTGGTAGGGAGAATAATCAATTTTCCTTAACAAAAATACACATATTTTTCCAACAACAATAATGACATGCATTAATGATAACTTTATCTTTTCCAAAAGTTTCCAAAAAAATAATTATTTTATCTTCCACCTTGCATGTCTAACCAATAATAACTAAATCATATTTCTTCCCAAAGATTGCAAGTATATCAATCTATTATTTTTAACATCTTTGAATTTAAGTTTATTTAAAATCTTACTAAAAAACTAACTATCATATCATTTAAAATTTATTTATTTTCTTCATTATAATTTAAAATTATTTTATTCTAATTTTAAAATTAAATCTTTTATTCTAAATTATAATTAAATTAATAAATAACAAAAGTATATTTTTAAGAATATAATTATTTGATAAATTTTTACTAAAAATATTTATAAAATTTGTTAAAAAAAAAAATTAATTTAGTTTTTAATGTTTTATATTTTATATTTTAAATATATTTATTAGTTTTACATTGTCCTTACTTTTATGCTAACTTTTTTCACACTATATTTAATCAGCTATTTTTTTCAATCTTGTTTTAATTCTTTTTTGCATTTATTATTTGTAAAACTAATATTATTTTTCAAACTTACTAACTCTATTTTCCTTCTTTTCTAACTATTATGAGGAATATATCTCTTTAACTCTCTCTTCATATATTTCACTCTCTAATTTCCTTCTTTGCTAACTATTGGCAAGAACTTTGACACAATGTGACTCTTGTTTTATACACTTTTATGTAGTATGTGAGGTCAATTGGTAGGACATGTATTGTTTGTGTAACAAAGGTTTTCATAGAGAAGTGGTAGCTTGAAATCAAGAGATCCAAACATGATTCGAACAATATTTCTCTATATCAAGAAGATAGGTTATGTTATCACTAATAACATGGACAGAACAAAGTGTTCTATGTTTTTGTCAGGCCCAAAATACGAGGCAAAAACACGCGGAAAAAGATTATTTGTTTTTTTAAGTTTAATAAATCTACTATGTTAAAACCAATTGACTAAGGACATACATAAGTCACATTAGATTTTGATATAAATCTATATGTTTGTTTCACAAGTTAAACTATAGAGATGTTTGAAAGGCAGATATAGGTTTCCCTAACAATACCTTAATACTTCATTTCAGGTTAAAACCAACGTGTAGGAATAACTCGTTATATTTGAACATTCGTTATTAAATCAATTTCAACATTAGTTGAATTTATATTAGACCCCAAAAAAATAACATTCCCTATAACTATCTTCACTAACTAACTCATCCTGTAAAGTCAATCTTAAATTTCACTAATTAATTTTAATAAGATTAATGTCATCAAATGTAGCTTAAGCATTACCAATACTAATTAAATATTACATGATAAATAATATATTTTTTAATTTAATTTGAAACAATATATTATTTTTATTTACTTTTCAATATTCTAAACATAAATCATCAATACACTAAATTGACTAGTGAACATAAATTACAACTAATTTAAAATAATATTAGCTTAACCACAATAATATTAATTAAGCAAACTATTAATTAACAACATAATTAAATTACTCTAATAACGAATTAAATAAATCTAACTCTAACAAATCAAAGCATTGAAATTAAAATAACTAACTAACTAATTTAACATCTAACATAAAAATAACTTAAACCAACACAGACAAATCATATTTATTCTAAACTAGTTACCATTTTACTTTATACTTGTTGGAAATATTATGGCAGGCTAAGTTACTAAGAGGGGAGGGGTGAATCAGTAACTTATAAACTTTAACCTTGATTAGCAATTAATCATTTATGTGAAGTTTGATCTAATTGCATGCATGAGAAATTGAAAACATGAAAGCATACATAACAATTTAACACAAGATTTGGTGATGCAGAAACCTTCTAAATAGAAAGTAAAACTGGGGTGGGGATGATACCCACAAGCTTTAGTATTGCAGTATAAAGTTGGTATGTTATGGCTTACAAAGATCACTTATGATGATCTGCCCTGTCAGGAGCAATAAGGACTGCTAGGTCCACCTTGTAAAAGGATTTACAAACATACAATGAAGTATGCACTCGGTAAAGAGATTTACATAAGACTGTTAGGTCTACCTTGTTAAAGGATTTGATTGGTCCACCTATTAGGACAAAGCAATAGCTGATCTCTTATCTGCAGCTTGGTTTGCTGAATGAGATTCCTCTGAGTGTACAAATCACCTTGTTGTGATAGATGAATCTTTGTTGCTCCTTATACGGTTATAGCCTTTGTGATTCGCTCTTCTGCTCTTATTTTATGATTACATTACTTATATGCTTATATATGAATGTGATACAATACATTACATATATATTAGTCCAATTACATAATTACAAAGTCGACCACAATACAAGTTTGCACAAATATTACAAAGTTGGCCAAAGTGTAGAAACTCGAGTTCTAAAGATTGAATCAGTGAGGTTCTGATACCCGACATCCATTGTTAATGCTTGGCACCGGTGACTCGACGAATACTGTAAAACTCAACATATAAATTGAATCACTTGATTCACACTGCATAGCTCAGTTAACACCGTCACTACAAGCTTAGTATGAGTCGAGTCTCTTGGTTAACACTAAGTAACTCAGTTAACATTGGACTCGCATCATATCAACTACGAACTCGGTAAGTATTGTACAACTCATTTTGCACTGGTAAATTTGACATACATTGAGATGCTCGATTTACACTGCTAATCATCACCTTAGTAGTAACTGCTTAGTGCAAACTGAAATGTGTCCATATGATGCAAGAGCATCTTGGATAAAAGGGCAATCTTGCATCACCCAAAAATATTTTATTTTCAGTCTTTTCCATTTTAATAAGAACTTACTATTTTTAGTAAGTTTGTCATACGAGCTTGGAATGTTCTCATTTTCTATAAGAAGGTTCATTTTAGAGTTGCAAGCCTACCATAAAAATCTTATTGCTCAAGCTAGTGTTTCCTAAAAGTGGTTATAATAGCCAATCAGAGCAACAATTCGTAAGTTATGGCCTTTGGAAGTTAGACTTCCAAAATTTCTAAAATAAATTGTCAAAGATGTATTTGGCCAACTCTATGTGTATTGTTAGGGTCTATTGTCCCTAGGTATTAAGTTTGAGCATCTAGAACCTTCCTAGGCAGCATAAAACTACCTATTTAAGAAAGGCCTGAACATTGTCTAGGATAACTCTGGTGATAGTTTGTAGTTTGTCTCGCAAATTATTGTACTTGTGAATTCTATAATTTCGCATTTGTGGTGCAAATAAGAAGTCCATATTTTTGTTCTTGCATTTTTTATTGTTTCTATGTTTTTGTTATGAGTTCGTGGGATTAAAGGGAGTCCCTTGCATCAAGTGGTATCAGAGCTAAAGTTCTTGAGTGTGTGGTTAGATCACCAACTGTGAGGTAGTTTGCACTAGGATCGTGGTTTGGGCTGAGCGTGTAGATAGATCGCCGATTATGAGGCAATTTGCACTAGGGTTTCAGCAGAAGCATGAAAATGCCTCTACAAAGAGAGCGTGGTAGAAGAGCTCTAGATGTTACACCTGAGGGTTTTCAAGCCCTCCAAAGACAAATGCGTAGAGGAATGAATCGTCCCATAAGAGATGAAAGCGAGGATGAGGATGAAGTAGAAAAAAATGTCGAAGCAGAGGCAGTTCTAAATCTAGAGGAAGAGAGACTTTTTAGGGCCATCTCCAAGATTGGAAAAAAGACCTAAGTTTGAGGTTCCCACATTTTGGAG
Organism: Cupressus sempervirens; assembly: GCA_028749045.1. Lineage (NCBI taxonomy): Eukaryota > Viridiplantae > Streptophyta > Pinopsida > Cupressales > Cupressaceae > Cupressus > Cupressus sempervirens. The sequence continues at coordinate 1,109,456,959 of CM053785.1, forward strand.
AAATCTTAACCCAGAGGAGCTTATTGATTGGATCAATGAACAAGATGAGTACTTTGAGTATCAAGATATTGATGATCCTGATAAGGTCAAGTTTGCAAAGGCAAAACTAAAGGGACATGAGAAGATCTAGCAGTAGGAGGTTCAATTGGAGCAAAATAGAAAGGGAAAGGATGAAATCACTAGATGGGATCAAATGAAAGATAATTTGGAGCTATAATTCATTCCCGTGGATTATGAGCTTGATCTATTGAAGAAGATGCAAGGGTTGAAGCAAGCAGAAAAATCTGGTCAAGAGTATACCAAATAGTTCTATCGAGTTCTCATTAGAACTGGCCATGCAAAAGCCAATAAGGAGAAAGTCACTCGTTATCTTAATGGGTTAAGGCCCAACATTTAGGATGAGCTAAGTCTTGTTCGAATGGGTAGTATTGAGGAGGCATACTTGTTTGCCCTAAGAGTTGAGGAGAAACTGAGCAAGAAGTTTGACAATAAGAATAGTGGAAGATCTTATGGTCGTCATAATGATGATTAAATGAACAAAGATGAGGCTAGAAGTAGCAGACAGAACCAGAGGGGAAACAATTTCAATCATTTCCATGATAAGAACAATAGAGATCAAAGAGGAAGAGGCAGAGGACAAGGATATGGAAGAGGAGGCTTCCATGGAAAATGTTTTCACTACGGAGAAGAAGGGTATAAAGCATTTGAATGTACCCAGCACCAAGGAAGGACAGATTGAAGAACAAAAGGTCAAGCGAGAGTTGCACATGTTGATGAAGATGCCAAATCCTCACATTCTGAAGATGTTGAAAGAGGAGAAGTTTTAGTTAACCGAAGAGTCCTGCTGAGTGGTGAGAATGAACCTAAGCAAAGAAGGAGCTTGTTTCACGCAAGGTGCAGATGTGAAGATAAGTGTTGTGATCTGATCATTGATGGTGGAAGTACTGACAATCTGGTGTAAAAAATGATGGTCACCAAGTTGAAGTTGAAGAGGCAAAAACACCCACATCCATATTGTATTGCTTGGGTGCAAGATGACCACAAGGTCATGGTCAATGAGCAATGCTCAGTGAAGTTCAAGATTGGAAGCTACCAAGATGAGGTACTGTGTGATATCATACCTATGGACATATGTCATATGTTGTTGGGTGGGCCGTAGCAGTTTGACAAACTTGTTGTACATAATGGGCTAACAAATACCTACACTCTAACTAAGGATGGAGTGAAACATAAGTTGAAGTTGTTGAAGGATACAGAAGAAAAGGTATGTAGTGCTACCAAAATATGTTTTGTTGATGGAAAAGAGTTTTTAAAGGTATGAAACATGAGCATATGTGTTTTTTTATAATTCCTAGAGATAGTAAAGAAGAAGTAGAGGAGGTAACTGTAGAAGTTACAGATATGTTGGAATTTTTTGATATTGTATCAAATAATGTACCTGATGGATTGCCCCCAACGAGGAAGATCAGTCACCAGATGGATTTGGTTCCAGGAGCCAATTTGCCAAACAAGGTAGCGCACAGAATGACACTAGTAGAAAGTGAAGAGTTGAACAGGGAAGTCCATGAGTTGTTGCAAAAGGGGTTGATTTAAGAGAGTCCGAGTCCATGTGTTGTACCAATAGTATTAGCACCAAAGAAGAATGGAGAATGGAGGATGTGCACAAATTCTCGTGCTATCAACAAGATCACAATAAAGTATAGATTTCCATTGCTAAGGATGGATGATATTATGGACTGTTTGAGTGGAGCTAAGTATTTCACAAAAATAGATCTGAAGAGTGGGTACCATAAGATTTGTATCAGAGAAGGTGATGAGTGGAAGACTACTTTCAAGACAAGGGAAGGACTATATGAGTGGTTAGTCATGCCTTTTGGGCTAACCAATGCACCAAACACTTTCATGAGGCTCGTGAATGAGGTATTGAAGGAGTTTCTGAGTAAGTTTGTCATTGTTTACCTAGATGATATATTGATCTTTAGTAAGACATTAAAGGAGCATTTTATTCATATTCGCAAGGTGTTTGATAAGTTGAGGGAAGAAAAGTTGTTGATAAACCTGAAAAAGTGCAGTTTTGTAGAGAAAGAGTTGGTGTACCTAGGATTTGTAGTCTCAAGAGAAGCTCTGAAAATGGACTCAAAGAAAGTGAAGGCCATCCTTGAATGGCCTACAACAAGGAGTGTGACAGAGGTAAGATATTTTCATGGATTGGCTACATTTTATAGAAAGTTCATAAGAAGTTTTAGCAGTATTTGTGGACCCTTGATTGAAACAATCAAAGGGGATAGGAAAGAGTTTAAGTGGACTGTAGGAGCAAATAAGAGTTTTAATCTATTGAAACAAAAAGTTACTAAGCAAATTGTTTTAGCACTTCCTGATTTTAACAAGGTGTTTCAAGCGGATTGTGATGCTAGCGGTACTACAATAGGAGTTGTTTTGAGCCAGGAAGGTAGACCTATTGTTTATTTTAGTGAGAAATTGAATGATGCAAAAAGAAAATATTATGTTTATGATCAAGAATTTTATGCTATAGTTCAAGCATTGAAGAAGTGGAGACATTATCTTCTTCCAAAGGAGTTTGTTTCGTATACTGATCACCAAGCTTTGCAATATTTGAATAGTTGAGGAAAATTAAACCAAAGGAATTTAAAGTGGGTTGAGTTTTTGTAGAGTTATACATTTGTTTTGTAACATAGAGGTGGAAAGTCTAACAAAGTTGCAAATGCTCTTAGTAGAAGACAACTTTTGCTGACATAAATACAAATAGAGGTGGTTGGGTTCAAGGAACTCGGTACATTGTATCTAGATGATCTTAATTTTGGTGAAGCATGGAAGGCTTGTATATAACCTGTTACACTTGATAGGACAAAGTGGTTGAATTTCATGATCCAAGATAATATGTTGTTCAAAGGAAGCCAGTTGTGCATTCCAAGAAGTTCAATGAGAGAGAATCTCATCAAGGAGAAGTATAGCGGAGGATTGGTTGGACATTTTGGCATAGATAAAACTATAGCTTTGGTTGCTGAAAATGGTGCAGAAGCATCCTAGGTTTCCCTGTAATCCTGCACTTTTGTTTATTTTGCTAGTTCATGCCAAGTTAACAATTTCCAGTTCATGTCGAGTTGCTAGTTTCCAGCTAATGTCAAGTTGCCAGTTTCTAGTTCATGTTGAGTTGCCAGTTTCTAGTTCATGCCGAGTTGCCAGTTTTCAGTTCATGCCGAGTTGCCAGTTTCCTGTTCATGCCGAGTTGCCAGCTTCTTATTCATGTCGAGTTGCCAATTTCCAGTTGATGCCGAGTTGCCAGTTTCCAGTTCATACTGAGTTGCCAGTTTCCAGTTCATATCAAGTTGCCAGTTTCTAGTTCATACCAAGTTACAAATTTCCAGTTGATGCCAAGTTGCCATTTTTTTAGTTCATGCCAAGTTGTCAGTTTCTAGTTAATGCCAAGTTGTCAGTTTCCAATTGATGTCGAGTTGCCAGTTTCTAGTTTATGTCGAGTTGCCAGTTTTCAATTCATGCCGAGTTGCTAGTTTCCAGTTGATGTTGAGTTATCCAGTGAATGTCAAGTGTCAGCTTTTGGACATGATTTCTACGAGCTGACTTGCGAGATTTATTTTGATTGTGACATTTATGTTAAGATCTTTTCTTGGGATGTGTCCAGACCATTGTTGGGTTGGCCTTCCTATTATGTAATGTTCTAGAATCTTTTGTAAGCCATTTTGGCAAGTATAAATAAAGTGCTTAGGCTTAGATTAAAGGCAAAACTTAGAGGATCGAGTAGAGGATGCAAGCTTGAAGTTGGTTGTCTAGATTTGAATCTATTTGTAATTAGTCGTAACCCATAAGGCCTTATATTTGGGCATGTATGCTAAATATTTAAAGGATCAATAAAGATATTCTTGTTCTTTCTCTCTCTTTGGTGTTGTTCCTTGTATTTTCTTTCGCTGTGTTAACTCTTGCAGGGTGGTTTGGATAGCTGGGTGAGCCTTTGGCCCTAGTTATTCACCCCTTTGCCTACATTAGTTGGTATCAGAGCTTGAGGTTCATCCTTGTGGAGATTGGATTGTGTAGAACCCTAATTTAAATTTGGTTGTAGGGTGGCAGATATGTGGATTTGACCTATAACTTGCAGAGGGTTATGGTCTTGCAAGAACTTGATTTGTAAAGATGCTTCGTGGTAGAGGAAATTTTGTTGATAATGTTATATTGGATCAATTGAGACAAATTACAACCATATTAGATGTTTTAGAGACAGCCTAGAGGAGTGGAGCACATCTTGGTGATGTAAATATTGATGAAGCAGCAACACCAAACCATAATCCAGAACCTAAAGAAGATCAAGATGAGGAAAGATTGTTGCGAGTGTTGTTTAGGGAAAATTCAAAGCCTGATGTAGAAGTTGTTCCTTATGATGGAAAATTGGACACCAATGTTGTGTTGGATTGGATCTCTAATATGGAGAAGTTCTTTGAGTATGAAAACACTCCTGATAGTAGAAAGGTGAAGATTGTAATTAGTAGGGTGAGGGGTCATGCATCACTATGGTGGGAACATTTGCAAACTGCTAGACAAAGGAGAGGAAAGGAGAATATTAGAACTTGGTCAAAGATGGTGAACAAGGTAAAGAACAAATTCCTCCCTGTTGATTACCAAGTTAGCCTATTGAGAAAGATGCAAAATTTGAAACAAAAGGACATGACTATGAAAAAATATACCGAGGAATTCTATAGATTGGACATGTCGATGATGATGTTGAGAAAATTGCAAGGTACATTAATGGATTGAGATCTAGAATACAAGATGAAATAATTTTTGTGAAGTTGGAAAGTGTGGAAGAAGCATACCAATATGCCTTGAAAGCTGAGGAGATCTTGACAAAGAAAAATGAACAAAGACAAAGAGGTAGAGGTGGTAGATTCCAGAGAGGTAGAGGTAGATCTTACGAAGAAAGTGGTAGATCTGACAATTTTGTGTGGGATAAAAGAAAATCTGAATGGAAGAATGATGACAAAGGCAAGGCCGAATGGAAAAGTGGTAATTCTTATCAAGGAGGTATTAATTCTTATTGAGGAAGAGGTAATTCTTATTATAGAGGTGGATTTCATGGTAGTTGTTTCAGATGTGGTAAAGACAGACATAGATCTTTTGAATGTAGATCCTTTGAAAGTGGGCAAGGTAACATAAATGTTGTGATTTAAGGAGATGATGAGGATTCACCAAGTGGACCTAAGGCTGGAGAAAATCTAATGGTGAGAAGAACCTTATGTAATAAGGGAAGTGATGAGGAACCAGTTTTAAGGAGAAGTCTTTTCAAGACAAGATGTAAGATGGCTGAAAAATGTTGCAAAGTGATCATTGACAGTGGAAGTTCTACAAAATTGGCATCAGAAGAGCTGGTTACCAAGTTGCAATTGTAGAGGCTGAAACATCCCAAACCTTATCACGTTTCATGGATCAAAGATGAGCATAAGATATTGGTAAGTGAGCAATGCCTTGTGAAGTTCAAAATTGGACATTACTTTGATGAAGTTTTGTGCGATATTATGCCCATGGATTGTTCTCATATTTTGTTGGGTAGACCTTGACAATATGATAGATATGTTGTACATGATGGAAGATTGAATCAATATAATCTTTGGGTGAATGGGAAGAAACAAATATTGTTGCCTCTGATTGAAAGTTCATATGAGGTTAATTATATTGTTGTAAAAATTTGCATGGTTAATGGGAAACAATTTTAAAAGGAAATGAAAAAGAATCAAGTATGTTTTGCCATAGTTCCTAGAGGACCGAGTGTTGGTAGTAATGGCCAAGCAGTAAAAGCAAGTAATGACCAAGTGACAGTAGATAGTGATAGCCAAGTACCAGTAGAAATTACATAATTGCTGAATGAGTATAAAGACATTATTAGTGATGATATTCCTGAGGTTTACCTCCAGTAAAAAGTATAAGTCATTGTATGGATATGATTCCTAAAGCTAGTTTGCCAAATAAAGCACCATATAGATTGACACCTACAGAGCATGAAGAGCTTAACAGACAAGTACATGAGTTGTTGCGGAAAGGTTTGATCAGAGAAAGCTTGAGTCCATATGTTGTACCTGATGTATTAGCACCTAAAAAGAATGGAGAATGGAGAATGTGTACTGATTCCAGAGCTATCAGCAAGATCATAGTGAAATATAAGTTTTCTATGCCGAGGATGGATGACATAATGGATTGTTTGAGTGGAGCAAAGTATTTTACGAAGATTGATTTGAAGAGTGGCTATCATCGTATCAGAATCAGAGAAGGTGATGAATGGAAGACTGCTTTCAAGACAAAAGATGGTTTGTATGAATGGTTGGTTATGCCTTTTGGTTTGACTAATGCACCTAGTATTTTCATGAGGTTGATGAATGAAGTTATGAAAAGATTCTTGGGTAAGTTTGTGATTGTTTATTTGGATGATATTATGATATTCAGTAAGACTAAGGAAGAACATCTTGAGCATATTAGACAAGTATTGCAGAGGTTGAAAGAGGAAAAGTTGTTGATTAATCTGAAAAAGTATTCTTTTATGAAAGAGGAGATTGTGTATTTGGGATTTGTGATTTCAATTGATGGATTGAAGATGGATCCTGAGAAGGTTAAAGCAATTTTGGAATGGCCCACACCTGAGAATGTGGGTGAGGTAAGATCATTTCATGGTTTGGCTAATTTTTACAAAAAGTTTATAAAGAATTTCAGTGTTGTTTGTAATGCTACGACTAAGACAATAAGGGAGATAAAAAGGAATTCAAGTGGACACATGGAGCTGATAAGAGTTTTGAGACTTTGAAACAAAAGGTTGTTGAACTACCTGTATTGGCTTTGCCTAATTTCAACAAAGTATTTCAAGTTGAATGTGATGCAAGTGGTAATGCAATAGGAATTGTATTAAGTCAAGAAGGTAAACATATTGCTTTTTTTAGTGAAAAGTTGAATGATGCTAAAAGGAAATATTCTATGTATGATCAAGAGTTTTATGTTATTGTTCAAGCCTTGAAGAAGAGGAGACATTATTTGATTCCTAAAGAGTTTGTGTTGTGTACTGGTCATAAAGCTTTACAATACCTAGGAAGTCGACATAAATTGAATCAAAGACATATGAAGTGGGTTGAGTACTTGTAGATTGTTACGTTTGTGATCAAGCATAAGAGTGGAGTTACTAACAGAGTTGTTGATGCATTGAGTAGAAGATGTTCTTTGTTTATTGAAATGAAGGTTGGAGTTTTTGGTTTTGATGAAATGAAAAAATTGTATGATGTTGATCCTGATTTTTTTGAGGCGTGGAGAGAGTGCAGAGCACTAAATCTAACAGATCACATAAGTAAGTATGATGAGTATTTCATTCAGGAAGGTATGTTGCTCAAAGGTATTCAATTGTGTATTCCTAGAAGTTATGTGAGGTTGAATCTGATCAAGGAAAAGCATAGTGGTCGATTGGCTGGACATTTTGGAATTGATAAGACATTTAGTTTGTTGAAAGAGAAGTATTATTGGCCACAAATGTATAAGGATGTTCAGAATTTTGTAAAGAGTTGTGGAGTTTATCAAGTTGCAAAAGGGGCAAGTCAAAATATTAGTTTGCATACACCTATTACTGTTCTTGAGAAACCTTGGACTGACATCAATATGGATTTTATTCTAAGATTGCCTAAAACAATGAAAGGGTATGATTCCATATTTGTTGTAGTGGACAGATTTTCTAAGATGGCTCATTTCATACCACGTAAGAAGACATCAGATGCTGAGCATGCTGCTAAACTTTTCTTTAAAGAGATTGTGAGATTGCATGGATTACCAAGAAGTAATGTTTTTGACAGAGATAGTAAGTTTGTTGGTTATTTTTGGAAGAGTTTGTGGAAGAAGATGGGTATCGAGCTGAAGTTTATTTCTATGTTCTGTCCACAGACAGATGGACAGACCGAGGTTGTGAATAGAAGCTTAGGTAATTTGCTGAGATGTTTAATTTGGAATAAGCCAAGTAATTGGGAGATGGTATTGGCATAAGCTGAATTTGCATATAACAATTCAGGGAATGCACCTTTTGAGATTGTTACTGGAATGCATCCTAGAGGTATATCAGATTTGAGAGATGTTATTGGTGAAGAAAAGAGAAGCGTTGCAAGAGAAGAATTTGCTGATTTTATAGAGTCTTTGCATAAGGAAGTGAAGTTGAGGTTGGAACAAAGTAATCAGAAGTATAAGGAGAATGCTGATCAGTCTAGAAGACACCATGATTTTCAAGTTGGTGGTGAGGTAATGGTTCATTTGAAGAAAGGAAGATTTCTAGTTGGAACATACAGTAAACTGAAGATGAAGAAATTTGGACCTTGTAAGATCTTGAAGAAGTTTGACAGTGGTAATGCTTACGAAGTTGAGTTACCTGATGACATGGATATATCTCCTATATTCAATATTGCTGATTTGTATAAGTATCATGAGTCAGAGGATGAAGTTGTTGTATTAGATGATTATCTTAAGAAGCAAATTGAAGAGTTTGAACAGATATTGGATCAGAGAGTCGGTAAAAGTACAAGAGGAAAAGACTACTATGAATATTTGGTGAAGTGGAAGAATAGACCTATTGAAGATGCTACATGGATTTCTCAATCTGAGTTGGATTCAGCTTAGGTTGTGACACTTGCATGATTTAGGAGAATCATTTCTCCAACCTTGGTTATCTGATGTAGGAGCATCCTCGATTTCCTTGTAAGCCTGCACTTTTGTTCCTTATGTCAGTTCATGTCGAGTTGACAGTTTCCAGTTCATGTCGAGTTGCTAGTTTTCCATTGATGTCAAGTTGCCAGTTTCTAGTTCATGTCGAGTTGCTAGTTTCCAATTCATGTTGAGTTGTTAGTTTCTAGTTCATACCGAGTTGCAAATTTCCAGTTCATGTCGAGTTGCTAGTTTCCAGTTCATGCTGAGTTGCCAATTTCTAGTTTATACCGAGTTGCCAGTTTCTAGTTGATGCCGAGTTGCCAGTTTCCAATTGATGTCGAGTTGCCAGTTTCTAGTTCATGCCGAGTTGCCAGTTTCCAATTCATGCCGAGTTGCCAGTTTCCAATTCATGTTAAGTTGTCAGTTTTTAGTTAATGTCGAGTTGCCAGTTTCTAGTTGGCACTGAGTTATCTAGTGAATGTCGAGTGTCAGCTTTTGGACATGTTTTTTGCGAGTTGACTTGCAGAATTTATTTTGATTGTGACATTTATGTTAAGATCTTTTATTGGGATGTGTCTAGACCATTGTTGGGTTGACCTTCCTATTATGTAATATTCTAGAATCTTTTGTAAGTCGTTTTGGCAAGTATAAATAAAGTGCTTAGGCTTAGATTAAAGGCAGAACTTAGAGGATCGAGTAGAGGATGCAAACTTGAAGTTGGTTGTCTAGATTTGAATCTATTTGTAATTGGTCGTAACCTAGAAGGCCTTATAACTGGGCATGTATGCTGAATATTTGAAGGATCAATAAAGATATTCTCTCTCTCTCTCTCTCTCTCTCTCTCTCTCTCTCTCTCTCTCTCTCTCTGGTGTTGTTCCTTGTGTTTGCTTTTGTTGTGTTAACTCTTGCAGTGTGGTTTGGATAGCTGGGTGAGCCTTTGGCCCTAGTTATTCGTTCTTTTGCCTACGTCAGAAAATTACTACTAGCCACAGTTGCAGCAAGATGTGATGAAGTTTGTACAAAGTTGTAGAGCATGTCAGATGGTGAACAGAGTGAAGCATAATACAAGGTTGTATTAGCCATTACTTGTAGCAAAGAAACTATGGGAGGATATCAACATGGATTTTGATCTTGGATTACCGAGGACACAACGTGGGCATGATTCTATTTTTGTGGTGGTTGATAGGCTTTGAAAGATGGTACATTTTATTCCTTGCAAGAAGACTACTGATGATGTTCATGTAGCAGAGTTGTTTTTCAAAGAAGTGGTGAGATTACGTGGTTTGCCAAAGAGTATAGTTTCAGATCGAGATATCAAATATGTTGGGTATTCCTAGCATACATTGTGGAAGAAGTTAAAGATAGATTTGAAATTCAGTTCATCGCATCATCCACTGACTGATAGACAGATAGAAGCTATGAATCATAGCTAGAGAAATTTGCTGAGATGCTTGGTTGGAGATAAACCAAAAGGATGGGATATGATTTTACCATAGGTAGAATTTGAATATAATAATTCTATCAATAGGAGTACTGGTAAATCACCATTCCAGATTGTATATGGGAGTATTTCTAGAAATTATTCTGATTTGAGGCAATTGGATAAAGAAGAGATAAGTAGTGCTAAAGCAAAAGATTTTGTTAAACATTTGAAGAACATTCATGAGGAGGTGAGGAAGCACATCATAAAGATGAATATATAGTATAAGGTTAAGGTAGATATGAAAAGAAGATATAAAGAATTTTGAATTGGAGATGAATTCATGGTTCATTTGAGAAAGAAGCATTTTTCCATGGGTACATATAATAAGTTGAAGATGAAGAAGTTTAGACCATGTAAGATAGTGAAGAGGCATGATTCTGGCAATACGTATGAAGTGGAGTTGCCTGCTGAATTGAATATTTTACCAGTATTTATTATTCTAGATTTGAGAGAGTATTATGAAGGAGGTGATGGAGATGAAGTTTTAGAAGCACAATGGAGCATTCCAACAGCTAGTTCGGCTACAAAGGAGATTGAGGAGATACTAGACAGTTGTATTGGAAAAAGTACTAAAAATAAAACTTATGAGGAATATCTGGTCAAATGGAAAGGGAGACCAGTTGAGGATTCATCATGGCTAGGAAAGGAGGAGGTTAACGGTCTTGGTTTTCCTCTAAACACCTGAGATGTGATGGGGTCACTTGTCAAATTACCCCAAGTGTCTAATGCAGGAGCATCCTAGGTAAAAGGGCAATCTTGTATCACCCAAAAATATTTTATTTTCAATCTTTTCCATTTTAATAAGGACTAGTAGACAGGGTGGTTACTATTTATGGAAACTTACTATTTTTAGTAAGTTTGTCATATGAGCTTGAAATGTTCTCATTTTCTATAGGAAGGTTCATTTTAGAGTTGAAAGCCTACCTTACAAATATTATTTCTCAAGCATTGGTATCAGAGAAGTTATTGTGGATTATTGGTGGAAAATTTTGTAGAAAAATCTTTAGGCTCACCGTTGGAGGCCTTAGAGTGCTCGGATGAGGTTTGAAAACTCAATGGTAGGGTGTGAACGTAGTTTCAAGCTTGTAGATTAGGAGTTGGCATTTTTGAAAAGTGGTTATAATAGCCAATTGGAGCAACGGTTCGTGAGTTATGGCCTTCAGAAGTTGGGCTACTGAAATTTCTAAAATAATTTATCAAAGATGTATTTGGTCGACTCTATGTGTATTTTTAAGGTCTATCGGCCCTAAGCATTAAGTTTGAGCATCTAGAACCTTTTTGGGTGACATAAAATTGTCTATTTAAGAAAGGCTTGAACATTGTCTAGGACAGCTCTGGTGATAGTTCGCAACTTGTCTTGCAAATTATTGTACTTATAAATTTTGTAATTCCACATTTGTGGTGTAAATAAGAAGTCCATATTTTGTTCTCACATTTTCTATTGTTTCTATGTTTCTGTTATGGAGATGAAGTTGTAGAAGCACAATGGAGCATTCCAATAGTTAGTTCGAAGGAGATTGAGGAGATACTAGACAGTTGTATTGGAAAAAGTACTGAAAATAAAACTTATGAGGAATATCTGGTCAAATAGAAAGGGAGACCAGTTGAGGATTCATCATGGCTAGGAAAGGAGGAGGTTAACCGTCTTGGTTTTCCTCTAAACACCTGAGACGTGATGGGGTCACTTGTCAAATTACCCCAGGTATCTAATGCAGGAGCATCCTAGGTACAAGGGCAATCTTGTATCACCCAAACATATTTTATTTTCAATCTTTTCCATTTTAATAAGGACTAGTAGACAGGGTGGTTACTATTTATGGGAACTTACTGTTTTTAGTAAGTTTGTCATACGAGCTCGAAATGTTCTCATTTTCTATAGGAAGGTTCATTTTAGAGTTGAAAGCCTACCTTAAAAATATTATTGCTCAAGCATTGGTATCAGAGAAGTTATTGTGGATTATTGGTGGAAAAATTTGTAGAAAAATCTTTAGGCTCACCGTTGGAGGCCTTAGAGTGCCCGGATGAGGTTTGAAAACTCAACGGTAGGGTGTGAATGTACTTTCAAGCCTGTAGATCAGGAGTTGGCATTTTTGAAAAGTGGTTATAATAGCCAATTGGAGCAACGGTTTGTGAGTTATGGCCTTCAGAAGTTGGGCTACCAAAATTTCTAAAATAATTTATGAAAGATGTATTTGGCCGACTCTATGTGTATTGTTAAGGTCTGTCGGCCCTAAGTATTAAATTTGAGCATCTAGAACCTTTCCAGGTGACATAAAATTGTCTATTTAAGAAAGGCCCGAACATTGTCTAGGACAACTCTAGTGATAGTTTGCAACTTGTCTTGCAAATTATTGTACTTATAAATTTTGTAATTCCACATTTGTGGTGTAAATAAGAAGTCCATATTTTGTTCTCGCATTTTCTATTGTTTCTATGTTTCTGTTTTGGAGATGAAGTTGTAGAAGCACAGTGGAGCATTCCAACAGCTAGTTCAGCTACAAAGGAGATTGAGGAGATACTAGACAGTTGTATTGGAAAAAGTACTGAAAATAAAACTTATGAGGAATATCTGGTCAAATGGAAAGGGAGATCAGTTGAGGATTCATCATGGCTAGGAAAGGAGGAGGTTAACCGTCTTGGTTTTCCTCTAAACACTTGAGACGTGATGGGGTCACTTGTCAAATTACCCCAAGTGTCTAATGTAGGAGCATCCTAGGTACAAGGGCAATCTTGTATCACCCAAAGATATTTTATTTTCAATCTTTTCCATTTTAATAAGGACTAGTAGACAGGGTGGTTACTATTTATGGGAACTTACTGTTTTTAGTAAGTTTGTCATACGAGCTCAAAATGTTCTCATTTTCTATAGGAAGGTTCATTTTAGAGTTGAAAGCCTACCTTAAAAATATTATTGCTCAAGCATTGGTATCAGAGAAGTTATTGTGGATTATTGGTGGAAAAATTTGTAGAAAAATCTTTAGGCTCACCGTTGGAGGCCTTAGAGTGCCCGGATGAGGTTTGAAAACTCAACGGTAGGGTGTGAATGTAGTTTCAAGCCTGTAGATCAGGAGTTGGCATTTTTGAAAAGTGGTTATAATAGCCAATTGGGGCAACGGTTTGTGAGTTATGGCCTTCAGAAGTTGGGCTACCAAAATTTCTAAAATAATTTATCAAAGATGTATTTGGCCGACTCTATGTGTATTGTTAAGGTCTTTCGGCCCTAAGTATTAAATTTGAGCATCTAGAACCTTTCTAGGTGACATAAAATTGTCTATTTAAGAAAGGCCTGAACATTGTCTAGGACAACTCTAGTGATAGTTTGCAACTTGTCTTGCAAATTATTGTACTTATAAATTTTGTAATTCCACATTTGTGGTGTAAATAAGAAGTCCATATTTTGTTCTCACATTTTCTATTGTTTCTATGTTTCTGTTTTGGAGATGAAGTTGTAGAAGCACAGTGGAGCATTCCAACAGCTAGTTCAGCTACAAAGGAGATTGAGGAGATACTAGACAGTTGTATTGGAAAAAGTACTGAAAATAAAACTTATAAGGAATATCTGGTCAAATGGAAAGGGAGTTCAGTTGAGGATTCATCATGGCTAGGAAAGGATGAGGTTAACCGTCTTGGTTTTCCTCTAAACACCTGAGACGTGATGGTGTCACTTGTCAAATTACCCCAAGTGTCTAATGTAGGAGCATCTTAGGTACAAGGGCAATCTTGTATCACCCAAAGATATTTTATTTTCAATCTTTTCCATTTTAATAAGGACTAGTAGACAGGGTGGTTACTATTTATGGGAACTTACTGTTTTTAGTAAGTTTGTCATACGAGCTCGAAATGTTCTCATTTTCTATAGGAAGGTTCATTTTAGAGTTGAAAGCCTAACTTAAAAATATTATTGCTCAAGCATTGGTATCAGAGAAGTTATTGTGGATTATTGGTAGAAAAATTTGTAGAAAAATCTTTAGGCTCACCATTGGAGGCCTTAGAGTGCCCGGATGAGGTTCGAAAACTCAATAGTAGGGTGTGAGTGTAGTTTGAAGCCTGTAGATCAGGAGTTGGCGTTTTTAAAAAGTGGTTATAATAGCCAATTGGAGCAACAGTTCGTGATTTATGGCCTTCAGAAGTTGGGCTACCGAAATTTCTAAAATAATTTATCAAAGATGTATTTGGCTGACTCTATGTGTATTGTTAAGGTCTGTCAGCCCTAAGTATTAAGTTTGAGCATCTAGAGCCTTTTTGGGTGACATAAAATTGTCTATTTAAGAAAGACCCAAATATTGTCTAGGACAACTCTGGTGATAGTTTGCAACTTGTCTTGCAAATTATTGTACTTATAAATTTTGTAATTCCACATTTGTGGTGCAAATAAGAAGTCCATATTTTGTTCTCGCATTTTCTATTGTTTCTATTTTCTGTTATGAGTTCATGGTATTAAAGGGAGTTCCTTGCATCACCATAGGACTCAGTAGCAACTATAGAACTTGGTAACAACTAAAATGCTTGGTTAACACTGTTAATTGTACAGTACACTTGATATGAACTCATAATTTGAATAAGTGTATGTCACTGATAACAAACATGACTTGGAATGTCAACAATACCCCCCTTTGGCATTAGTGACAAAAACACTTATCAGTCAAAACTAAATTCAAGAACGTTCAACAATATCTTTATGCATCACCTTATGTCTCCAACTCAATAGAGTATATTGTATTTGAGATTTTTCAAAATTGGTTTTGTAAAGGATACATTCTTGTACATGGTAATGCTCCCTCGTACATAATATACAATATACATTTTCTCTACAATTTGCAATTTTCTTTCAATTATCACATCTTGTCCCCTTTTTATCTCCTTATTATGTCTCCTTATAGCTTCTCCCCCCTTTTGATGTTAATGCTAAATATTTATCTTATATGTATTTACACAGTAATGCCAGAATGAGACAAGAAATCTGAGTGTACCTTCAGTATGAGCACCAAAGTCTTCTCCTAGTTTTCTTGCAAGACCTTGCATGTGTGCAATGCAACCTGCACTTCTGCTAACAATTCAATCATGTGGTCTACAATAGAGAAATTATTGTCATGGATGAGGGTTTTTGAATGTGCAATATGCTTTTGCAGTGCATCCATGTTAGGGAGAATCATATTCTGGTTATCTATTAATGTTGATATGATTCTTGCTTCTTCTCTATGCAGTTATGCCTGCATATCTATCAGAAACTTGATCCTGTTGAAGTGAGTAGAGCTAGAACTCAGGTCAAGCTGCAATTGTTGTGCACTTGCCTTGAGATCTTCATCAATTTTAGACAATTCTTTTATTTCTTTCATGAAAATTGATGTATCACATAATTTACCAAAAAATAATGATACATTAATACAAGAGGTTTCTAGAGAGCTCAAAATAGTAGATAGCTATACTTGGTGAATGGCAATTTGTTGAGCAATAAGTTCTAAAACTTTTTCTCAGCTCTTTGCACTAGTTTATCATGTCCATTCAAATCTTCATTGTATTTCTAGACCACCTCTACCAACTAATACAAAATTGGTTGAGAAGTATCAACCTTTATACCTATAGCCTTTGCTAGAATTTTTCTTTGCATCCTCAATGATCTTGAACTCATTATTTCTTTCTTCTCTTAGCCTTTGCTGCTTGGCTTTCTTTTGTAGAAGTTCACCAAAGGTTTGCATCTAATCTGGAGTTAGATTTGAGATGTCCCATTTTGGAATGAAAATCTCCTCATCAAGATCTATATCCTCCTCATTTTCTTTACCTTTGCCCGAAAATTTTGTGCTCAGTTGAGGCTTGGTCTCAATTGCCCTTGCACTTATTGCTTGTGTGCTAGGAATGGAAACAATAGCTGAAATAGTAGGACTCACTACAAAAATGGTTATTACACTCATTGAAATGTTGGTGGTAGGAATACCTGTTGTAGCCAAAATTGATGTAGAGGATAGAACTTGTAGCTTGGTAGATGAAGTGTTTGGTACTTTAGTCAATGATGTGTTGAGCTAGACTGATAAAAAGATTGATTGAATGTTTGTGCTAGCAGTGCTAGTCACAATCAATCCTACTGAGGTTGTCTTCATGCTTGGTGTTATCAATGTTTTGTTTGGAGAGTGAGGAACTGAGGCTATAACCGCTGCATCAATCTTAACTAGGTTGGTTTCCTCAACATCTTGTGGATCTTCCTTGGTAGCCTCTTGCTCTTGTTCCTCTTCATCATCTACATTATCAAAATGAGTTACTTCTTCATCATCTTTCGCTTCATCTTTTTCTTGATCATCATCATCCTTGTCACTTATATTAACTGGAAAATCACTCAGTTTGTGAAGAAGATAGACATTCGTCCATGTATTTGTGGCGTTCTTCATAACATGCTCTATTTCATTCAACAAAATAAGACAAGTATTGAATCTTAATGTTAACTTTTCTTCATTTTTCTTTAAAGATTCTTTCACCTCCTTGTCACTCAAATTTGGCATAAGATGCCTCAATGTCTGATCATAAATATCTTTTGCAGTTTTCATTGCTTGTTCCCATCTTGGCTTGATCTTGATCATCAATTTATCTGGAATTTGCTGAGTAAGCTGATCAGGTGAGTACTTCCACTTACCCATCTTGGATACCAATATGTATTCAATCTGCTTCTACTCATCAACAGTTCTAGTTTCATATTTTAATGCCTTGAAATTTGTTATTCCAGAACTTGATTCCAATTCTTTCATTCTCCCCTCAAATGTGGGTGGAGATCTCTTGAAAATCATGTCTCCTCCTTCTTTGTCTACTTTCTTCCTAGAGGATCTCCTTGTGAACATGGTAGTGGATGTCTTGGTAGGCTTGGTAATGATTACCTTACCCTTTTTCTTTAGTGGATCCTCTTCTCCGATTCTTCATCCTCTACTTCTTCATCTTCATTGTTGCCCTCGGTCAACAAGAGAGTGGAACTTGTTTTCAACTTGGCAATCCTCTTCTTACCTTTGTTAATTGCCTGAGGGAGCTTGATCTCTAGTTCCATCCTGGCCTTTGCCTCATCACAGGTGCCAAAGTAAGTAGCCTTGGGATCCATTGGCTCACTTATCAGTGCTTCAATGTATCTTTTGTTTCATCAATGTTCACCTTATATCCTTGAGGTTTCACCCATGCAATTTTAGGCCTGACTACTTGAATGTATACCTTGTTACTATCTACCATAAAACAAACATCATCTTTACAATCCTCAACTAAATTCTTGGGGATTCAAAATCTGTTATTCATTTTCTCCTTGAATGCATCAAAATAATTGTCCATGATACTTGTATAATTTTCTCCCATTTCAGTAATGTATTCATTAATTTGTTAGAGTATTGGTACATCTTTCCTCCAAACAATAGTACCTTTTGATGGAAAGAATTTCTAAACATAGAAGAATAAACATGTTAAAAGTGAGCCAAACTTACATGGATTGTTCTTTTATGTCCTAATGCTCTCCATGTTTTTGTTGAACTGATTCAATAGTAGCTCGACAAGGTCAAGAGATAGGTTATTCTTGACTACCTTATATGCTAGGTCCATTGCTTCACATGATACACTATTCAATCTGCTCGAACTGTAAATCTTGTGAGCAATTATATGTATGCCAAACTTGAGTTTTATATCAGTCACACTACTAACCTTCATTCCCCTTCTGTCCCACTCAGCTAGGGTTTTGGTCATTTTGGCCTTTGCCAACATTAGGAGACCAATGATCCTGTGGATCATCTTCTTTGTGATCAAAATCGGTTGCTCCAACCACAATTGACCATTATGCACATGATTGGGGATGTATCTTATCCATTTAACTTGAAATTCTTGTGGCAGATGTGGAATGTGTGTTAAACCTTTCACTTCTAGATGTTGATGTTCAGGTTTTAACACCCCATTAACACATAGTTTCTCTAGGGTTTCATCCATTTCTAATGTACCAATATCCTGAATAACACATTTGAAATGAGAATAGATGTCATTAATCAACAATACCTTAGGAGGGATTTGAGACTGCACCACTCAGATCTAGGGTTTCTACAATTGTAGGAGTGAGCTTGAAATCTAGTGCCTTTTATTCTACACCATGAACCAACATGTTTGATCCTTGTTTTGCCTTGTTGTTGGTAGATGCCATCTTCACTTGGTAGGGTTTGAAGGAATTCAAAATATTTTGGTAATAAT
Source organism: Cupressus sempervirens (assembly GCA_028749045.1). Lineage (NCBI taxonomy): Eukaryota > Viridiplantae > Streptophyta > Pinopsida > Cupressales > Cupressaceae > Cupressus > Cupressus sempervirens. Next base: position 1,109,475,320 of record CM053785.1, read on the forward strand.
TTGCTCAAATCACTTGAATGCTCTTGAAGATTGCTCTATGCAAATAGCTGAAAAATTCACAGTGAAAAATATCTTCGATTTCATTCTTTTATCAAATTTTGCCATAAATGCGTGGTACAAATGTTTGATCAAATTGACAGACTATCATCCACTTTGTTTGCATTGATTACTCAATGGAGTCTTTCATGACTCAGTAACCATATAAGATTTAGTCACTCCCAACCTCGTTCGATAAAGTCTGTAACCCGAACTCACTCGATAAGGAAGGTAACTCGGTAATAGCTGGTGCCTCTTACTTGGTGATCCCTTTGAATCTTGAATGCTAATATGGATCTTTTGTCTTGTCAACTGGAATTGATTTAGATGTCTTCTTTAGTAGCCTAGTTCTAGTTCTCCTCTGAGAAATCAAGTGGAACTAGTGGAGTCACCCAATTCTTGAGTGACTTGATCATTATTGCTCAGACTTTCATTCTCGATAGGATTTGGAACCCATTATTGTTTCATTTTTTTAATGATGTTATCAACTTTTTCCTTCTTTTCATCTTTTATTCTTCTAGTATTCATACAGTTCTTGGCAAGATGACCAAGTTCTGTACAAATGAAACATGTTTTGGTAGTTCTCTTTTCCTCATGTGATGTTTTACACAATTCATTCTAATGTGTCCAAATTCTCCACAGTAATGACATCTGCACCAAGTGTTATAGTCCCAACCAAATATAGCTTTTACAATTTGTTCTACAGGATTCAATATCTTAGTTTTTCATTCTAATGACTTGTGTCCATGCTTCTTACATTTGTGACATTTGTCTTCAAATTTTGGTTTCTCTTTGCATTCATTTTCTCTATGACCATGTTGATTACAATTGTAGCATTTTCCATTGAATTTCTCTTTCCCATTGCTCCAACATTTGTTTGAAGTATGACCTATCTTACCACAATGATTGCAAGTAGGCTTTTGATTCCTTTGAGCTCCTTGCTTGGATGATTCACCTTCTTCTGTATATCCAATTCCTGCTTTTCCCTTTTGTCTGTAATGGCTTTTCTCATTCAACTGATTCATGTCTACTCGAGATTTCATCATTCTTTCATTGGTTTGTCTTTCAATATTTATATCATTTTGCAATCTTTCATTCTCTGATCTTAGGTTTATGATTTCTTCATTTGCATTGGTGAGTTGATCAATAAAAACTGCTTGCTGAAGGGCTAGGTGTTAAATTTCATTGTTCTTTCCTTCTATCACTTCTCTTCTCTTGTTTTTCTCTTCCATGACTTCACATAATCTTACTGACTGAATTTCTTGCTCTCTTCATAGTTTTCTTGTTCTTGAAGAGTACTATTCTTTTCCAATAGTTCTTTGATTGCTTAATCAGCTTCATCTGAATTGCTTGAAAGGATGTCTTCAATTCTTTCTTCACTGTAGAGTGAATCATTCATCTAGATTGCAAGTTCTTTTCTTCTTGCAGGGATTGAGAGAGTTTCTCTTTTGCTTTCTTGAGTTGTCCAATGGCCAATTCCAAATCTGGCTTCTCATTGTCAATAGCCTTATCAAGTCTAAATACCTCCATTGCCTTTGATCTTTTCTCAAGTTGCCAAACTTTTCATTGAAAACCACAATGCTCTGATACCAATTTTTGGAAATATTATGACAAGCTAAGTTACTGAGAGGGGAGGGGTGAATTAGTAAATTTTAAACTTTAACCTTAATTAGCAATTAATTCTTTATGTGAATTATGATCTAACTGCATGCATGAAAAATTGAAAACATGAAAGCATACATAACAATTTAACACTAGATTTGGTCACCCAGAAACCTTCCAAATAGAAAGTAAAATTGGGGTGGGGATGATAACCCACAAGCTTTAGTACTGTAGTATAAAATTGGCCTGTTAAGGCTTACAATGATCACTTTTGATGATCTACCCTGTTAGAAGCAATAAGGACTGCTAGGTCCACCTTATAAAAGGATTTACAAACATACAATGAAGTATGCACTTAGTAAAGAGATTTACATAAGACTGTTAGGTCTACCTTGTTAAAGGATTTGACTGATCCACTTGTTAGGATGAAGCAATAGCTAATCTCTGATTTGTAACTTGGTTTGCTGAATGAGATTCCTCTGAGTGTACAAATCACCTTGTTGGAAATAATCAGGACTAACAAGGTTACTGAGAGGGGAGGGGTGAATTAGTAACTCTAAAACTTTAAATCTATTTAGTGTAATAATATATTCACCATTCGTTCATCTAAGCTATTGTATGCATGAAAAGATAAACATTCATAACACATGAACACACTGATTTGGTGACCCAGAAACCTTCCAATTTAGAAAGTAAAACTGGGGTGGGGATGATGCCCACAAAACTTCAATACTGCAGTATCAAGTTGGCCTGTTAAGGCTTACAATGATCACTTTTGGTGATCTTCCTTGTTAGGAGCAAGTAGGATTGCTGGATCCACCTTGTTAGAGGATTTACAAACATACAATGAAGTATGCACTCTGTTAGGAGATTTCCAAAAGACTGTTAAGTCTACCCTGTTAAAGGATTTACAAACTGATTCACCTGTTAGGATGAAGTAGTGGATCTGGTTACAACTGATTGCTGATAAGATCCTTTATGCACTGATCACCTGATGTGATAGATATAACTTTTCGGCATCTATGTTGACCTTGTTGTATTCCTCTGTTCTGCTGCTGATTCGCTTTTTCTCTTCTCAAAATATTGCAATACAACACCATACAATGATATACAATATTTCATCATATTTTACAAATGATATAATACATTACATATATACCATTTCAATATTTACACTGGCAAGTTCGGCCAAACACAAGTGAACAAAACATTACTAAGTCGGCCAGATAGTAGAAAACTCGGGTTCCTCAAATTGACTCGGTGACCTTCTGATACTCGGCATCCACTACAATACACTGCATCGTCATGCACTCGGTAAGAGTAGAGGCACGATCCATACTAATCACTCTAAGTAGCTTGGAACTCGGTAACCATTGGTGACTTGGTGAATATTGTGTCACTCGGTAAAAATTGAATCCATTGATAACCTTCTTCACTTGGTAAACACTGATTCCTTCATTTACCTTGTTCACTCGGTAAACACTAAGTCCTTCGTTTACCTTGATCACTCGGTAAACACTAAGTCCTTCGTTTGCCTTGATCACTCGGTAAACACTAATTTCAACTGATGACTCGGTGAACACTGAGAACTTGGTAAACACTGCTGAACTTCCTATTTTTTCAGTGATCACTGTTCAACATGGTATAAACTGTTCTACTCAGTAACCACTACTGAATGCTCCGTATGAACTGTAGACTGAGTGATGAGCTCGATAAGCATTCAGAATCGAATAAGTATTGTAACTAATGACAAATATATCATAATTCCAACACACCTTACTATGATATATGAATCTTTGTTGCTTTGTATACTACTGTAACCTTTATAATTTGGTATTCTTCTCTTCTTTTATTATTACATTATTTATATGCTCATATATGTATGTGATACAATATATTACATATATATCAATCCAATTACATAATTACAAAATCGACCACAATATAAGTTTACATGAATATTACAAAGTCAGCCAAAGTGTAGAAACTCGGGTTCTGAAGATTAACTCAATGAGGTTCCAATACTTGACATCCACTATCAATTTTCGACATCATCATACACTTGGTAGACGTAGAAGCTCGGTCCATACTGATCACCTCCAAGTAGTCTTGAACTCGGTTTGCACTGGTGACTTGACGAATACTCTGAAACTCGACATATAAACAAAATCACTTGATTCACACTGTATGGCTCAGTCAACATTATCACTATGAGCTCGGTATAAATTGAGTCTCTTGGTTAACATTGAGTAGCTCGGTTAACACTGGACTCGCATTACATCAACTATGAACTTGGTAAGCACTGTATAACTTAGTTTGCACTGGTAAACTTGACATACATTGAGATGCTCGTTTTACACTGCTAATCATCACCTTAGTAGTAACTACTCGGTGCAAACTGAAATCTGTCCATAAGACTTGGTAGCAATTGTAGAACTTGGTAACAATTGAAATGCTTGGTTAACATTGTTAACTGTACAATATGCTCTTTATGAACTCATAATCTGAATAAGTGTATGTCGCTAATAACAAACATGACTTGGAATGTGAATAATACTCACTAACATTTAAGACATACTAATTAAAATAACTTAACACCAAGTAAAACTAACCTTTACTAACTTTATTACTAATTAACTACACATCTATCAACTATCCTAACATTTAACATAATCCACTACTAACTTTACTATCTAACACTAATTATATTCTAACTTTAATTATTTAAAAAAAAAAATCCTAATTTTAAACTAACACTAACAAAATGAAGATGTTGCTCCCCCGTCCCCCCCCGGCCCCCCCTCCTCCTTTAAAACATACACATCATCCTCAAAAAGGAAGTGCCAAACCAAATTTGCATAGGGGTACATACCTATAAGGAGCCAATGGGAGAAGGGTGGGTGACATTATGGTATTACATGTATTCCACTTGGTCAAAAATGTCTGGACTTGGGATGGTAAGGAAAAGGGTAGGAATAATGATAAAGTTTAGTGGTTAGGCTTTAGGATAGGATAGTTAAAATATTTATTTTATGTATTTTCCTTTTTTCTTTGTTTATTAATTTTTGACATTAATTAAATTCAAACAAAGGATTTCAAAAGAGAATCTAAAGAGAATATTCTCTATTCAACAAGGAATTATCATTTTTCCCATACAAAGAGTAGAGAGCTTTTAGCTCTAAAATGATAAATTTTCTCAAGTCTTTTTTTTTTAAAATTGTGAGATTTTCTAATTAATTTAATTAGCCAGTGGGGGTATATTTTTTTCTCTAAGTTAGATTATAACATAGAGTTTAATGTTTATGTTGATATAGTAACGTAGAAGTATTTTACTTCCCAATAATCATGAAAATACAAATGAAGTACCCATCATATCATTGAACTTCCTTAACATAGTTTGGTATCAAATTGCATAACTTCATATATATTATCATTTTATCTAATTAACATTAATCAAATGAATACAAATTCGAACTATAAGAATGCCACAGGAAAGGTAAACATCATTGCATCCATTTTCTAATAAACATATGAATATAAACTAAATTACAAGAAATCTCATATGAAAGGAAAAAACTCCATTTTTTTAATTCAATCATTTGATTCAAGGACTCCCTCGAGAAAGAACCAGGGAAGAAAACTCGAGATCATAATCATTTCAAGGGTAAGTTTATCAATAACATTTTTACAACGGGACTATAATCCTGAGGAGAAATCTCCCAACACATTTGAAATGAAATCAACAACTCTGAGATCCTACTTGGCTCCATAACAAGGTAGCTACTACTAAATCTGCAATACCATCAGGGTAACCATGGAGATAAGGAAACTAACAAAGAGACAAATAGAATTAACACAACGACACATTCAACCCATTTACTCCCAATCCAAGTTTGCACAATAGGTTCGTTATCAGACTAGACTAGGGAGAAAGTGAATTTTTCTAGAGAGGAGAAGTTGGTCACAACACCATAACAGATGCCCTTTCAAGACTATAATCATAAGAACTTTTTTTCTTTCATTTCTCAATTTTTAAAATAAAAAATATGGTTTATATTGACGAGTAGGGGCCCATAACACCCTACTCTCTCCCTCTCCTCATCATGAGGAGAGATTCTACACTATTGGAGTCCAACAGAAGTCCTCCTCCCGTACGTGGCCACTTCTGCCCTATCCAAAGGTGAGTAATGCCAACACAATCCTTACAATCCCCTCAAAAATTAAATGGAAAACACAAAAAAAAATATTTAAAGAAAACTCATTACAATCCCATCCCAAACATGTTCATCAAGCACACACACATCCAAAAACCTACTTCAAGAAATGAAACACAACATGAAGACACGCGCTTGAAGGATTCCTACCTTCACAATATGGTTATGGCAACTGAAATTTGAGAAGATCTTTCCTTCCTTCTCCTTCATTCCTGACTTTGCTCTCTAAAACATAAGAGGTTGGATGAACACTTTTTCACCCTTAAATCTACCACTAAATAGGATCCCTACTCAACTACCTAAAAAATGCAATAACTCCCCCACTTGACTAAAGGCTTCTAGAGTCTTCTAACTCAATCCTGTCATTAAGACAAACTTAATGGTGGAGTTTAACTTATTAAACTCATGGTGAAACTCCAATTTTTGCAATAAAGCAAAAATGAGATATTTGGGTAGTCACAAAAGTCAACAAAAGGGGTTAAGGGGTGGAAAATGCCCCTAACCCATACGTATACCCTCTAGGTACTTAGTTTTCATAAATTTTGGCCTCTAGGACTATTTAATGGCCTGTTAAAATGCTCAAAATATTTAGACTTTTAAAAAACCCTAAGAATAAAAATTTATCACTAAACCCTAATTAGGGTAATTAATCCTAATTACTAACTAATTAGTATTAGATCACTAACCTAGTCTAACTCATATTTTTAGGTTACTCGATTAACCCTAATTATCATGCTGAAATGCATATACAAATCATAAGTGTCAAGCGACACTATAAAATAACTATTACAACACATTAACACTTAATGATTATAGAATGATACACACATTACAAAAGAAATACAAAACAACAAGGTTTGCATATTTCATTAGACTCAAACCTTGTTTTCACAAATGATACATAGGGTTGGGTTCCGATGCTCCGTTAGATTTCCTGGCTAATAATCTTGCACACTTATTTCACACATCAGTAGTTCGAGAAAAATCACATGTATATAATTAAAACTCATTAGGATAATCACATAAATTAAAACATCAATATTTCATATAAATAACTATTTATCTCATTTATGCTAATATATTTAACCATTAAAAATTGCATAATCAAGGTGTTAATCATATTCCTAATTCTGCATTCACTTATTGTACTTCATCATTAGTATGCACGTTCATAAAACATTAAATAACATGATGAAACATTTCAAAGTAAAACATCACACGACATAAAATAACATAATAATGTCTAGTTTGTCTCGACAAGATCGAGTCATGAAGTATCAAAATAACAATGTATCAACTGTACTATGATGGGTTGGGGCGAGGTCAATTGGTAGGACATGTATTGTTTGTGTAACAAAGGTTTTCATAGAGAAGTGATAGTTTGAAATCAAGAGATCCAAACATGATTAAAACAATATCTCTCTATATCAGGAAGATAATTAGGTTATGTTATCACTAATAACATGGACAAAACAAAATGTTCTATGTTTTTCCCACAACAACCCTCTCGTACAAACCTATGAAAGCTAGAGTTTTCTTTGATACCTACCATTTCCCTACAAATGTGTATGCTTTTGATAATGGAAAACTAATTAAATGACAAGGAATGAGGCAAAAGACTTGGTCTCATGGACTCATGAGGACATATAGCCAAAAGGCTTAGTCTCATGAGGACACATTGGTTTTCTTCTCCCTTATGAGTAGAGATACTTGTTGAAGACAATTAGGCTATTTAAATATTAAATAAATCATAATTTTTGGCCTCTAGGACTATTTAATGGCCTGTTAAAATGCTTAAAATTTTTGGACTTTCTAACAACTCTAAGAATGCAAATTTAGCACTAAACCCTAATTAGGGTAATTAATCTCAATTACTAACTAATTAGCAGTAGATCACTAACCCAGTCCAACTTATAATTTTAGATTACTTAGTTAACCCTAATTATCATGCTGAAATGCATATACAAATCACGAGTGTCAAGTGACACTATAAAATCATTGTTACAACACATTAACACTTAATGATTACAAAATGATACACACATTCAATTTATGACACAAAGAAATATGAAACAACGGGGTTTGCATCTTTCATTAGACTCAATCCTTGTTTTCACAAATGGTACATAGGGTTGAGTTTCAATTCTCCATTAGATTTCTCGGCTAATAATCTTGCACACTCATTTCACACATTAGTAGCTCGAGAAAAATCACATGAATATAATTAAAATCATCAGGATAATCACATAAATTAAAACATCAATCTTTCATATAAATAACTATTTATTTCATTTATGCTCATATATTTAACCATTAAAATTGCATAATCAAGGTGTTAATCATATTCCTAATTCTGCATTCACTTACTATACTTCATCATCAGTATGCATGTTCATAAAACATTAAATAACATGATTAAACATCTCAAAGTAAAACATCACATGACATAAAATAACATAATAATGTCCAGTCTGTCTGACAATGTCTCGACATATGGAGTCGTGAAGTATCAAAATAACAATGTATCAACTGTACTATGATGGGTCGGGGCAAGGTCAATTGGTAGGACATTTATTGTTTGTGTAGCAAAGGTTTTCATAGAGAAGTGATAGCTTGAAATCAAGAGTTCCAAACATGATTAAAACAATATCTCTCTATATTAGGAAGATAATTAGGTTATGTTATCGTTAGTAACATGGACAGAACAAAGTATTCTATGTTTTTCCCACAACGACCCTCTCGTACGAACCTTTGAAAGCTAGAGTTTCCTTTGATACCTACTATTTCTAGGTACAAATGGGTATGCTTTTCGTAAGAATTTGCCTAAGGGCAAAATTCACCCAGGAACTTAAACTCAAACACAAGCACACTGTAGACCAAAGAGAGAGAGTATGATCAGAATGACAATGTATTCAATATGCCATTATTCATGCAATGTGCAATGTAAAGGTACACTAGGAGTGCCTGTATATAAAGGCCTCTGAGATGCATCTAGAATGCCTCGTAATCATCACCATGATGTGTCATACAACCAAGCACATGTCCACCAGATATGGGTTATCCTCCATTAAGCATGAAAGTAAGTGCGGTGATGAGAGGATAAGCCTACAAGGGTGTGACATGCAAAACAATGTTGTAGACACCATGTGCTAGAATAGAGTTGCGTACTCCTGTGTTGTCTACATGACAACTCAAAAAGGTGTGCAAACTTCTAAGTGTCTCACAAATAAAAATAATAAAATAATGTAAAATAATTAAATAATGCATTAACCTAAGTAAACTTAAGTAAGTGTAATAAGTAAATACTTATTTACACCAACACCCCCCCTTAAGTGCAACTTAGGGGAATGCCCTTGAGCTTACGAAACTAGGATAAAGATGCAGAATGGGTCTTGACTACTAGGCCATGTTAGGTACCCATTTACATAATGAAAATGCAATCTCCCATAAAGTGAGGAAAGAGGGAAAACCTCATGGGAAAAACCCTCCCCCAAAAAGAGAGATAAGTAGGAATGCATCGATGGATGGAGTAATCAAAACCGCCCCATTACGACATACATTTGATATATACACAAGAGAATGAGTGAAGGAAGAGAGACAGAATAGGCTCCCCCCCAAAAGAAGAATGCCAAGAAGTGAAAGCCACTTCGATGAAGAAGTTGGTCCATGAATGCAGAAAGGTGTTCCTTCCCTTAGGAAGAAACAAAGGCAAAGGTACAGTCCTAAAGATGTATGGTGGCCTTGAAACCTGCTCAAGTATCCCTGTACTGATGCTGAAGTTCACCCCTTCCAACTGCGCTAAAAAGAATGAATGTAGATCTGGCAAGGATGTGTGTTGAACCTATTCCACTGAACTATCTATCTCCTCAACTGACAAAGAGACCTCCACTAATTGTTGTTCATAAGGATCCTCAATCACGCCAACCTGTTCAGATTGATCATGTAGAGAATGGACATGAGGGGCAGAGTGAGCCCTCGCAACAACTGTAGAAGAATCATCATCAATGAGAAGATGTAAGTCCTCAAGTCTGTCTCCCAAGTCAAGTGAAGTTGTAGGTGGAAGACGAGATATACCATGCTGTGATGGACCTTTCACTGTGGCAATATAAGCACGTGGACTGGACTGATGTGACCTCTCACTGCAACTATTGAGAGAACCCCACGTGTCTAAACCTATTGAAGCACTATCCCTGGTGTCACTATCAGTTTCCACTATATATGATGTGCAGAGAGGAGTAGAGGATAAGCTAGGTGAACTCTCCTCAAAGTGAACATCCTTCTCCACAAAAATCTTGTGTGTCTCTAGATCCATTAGTCTGTAAGCCTTCTCATTGTCTTCATAACTGATAAAGGTACAAGGCCTAGGTGCCAGTTCCTTGCAACTCCTGGAAGATAGGTTAGCCCATGCTGGACAACTGAAGACTCTAAGGTGACTCACAACTAGTTTTCTGCCGCACCATGCCTCAAAAGGAATCTTGCCATCTAAGGCTGGATGAGGAGACCTGTTAAGTATGTGAGTAGCACTGCTAGTGACTTCAACTTCAAGTGTAGGATCGAGAGACTTGGCCTTTATCATGCAACTTGCCATGGTCTTGAGAGTCCTATTTCTCATAGCTGCAACATCTGTCTTGTGCGGACTAAATGCTAGAGTTCTGAAGATCTATCCCCTCAATTTTGCAAAAGTTCTTAAGTCTTCTGTCTACATATTTGTTCTCATTGTCCATCCTTAGTACTTTGATGGCTTTCCTTGACTTGTGTTCAACATGAGTCTTGAATTCTTGAAGCTTATGAACCAATTCATTCTTATGATGAAGGAAGAAGACCTAAGTGAATCTCGAAAAGTCATCAACAAATGTAAGTATGTAGTGGCCTTAGCTGATTGAAGTCACTACAAAGGGTCCTACTAATACCATGTGAACTAGCTGAAGAACAACTAGAGCTCGAGAAAACTTCCCTTTATCATACTTCTCCTTGAGATTCATATCCACTGAACAAGATGAACACTCTCCCTTAGAAAAGCTGATATTAGGTAGATCTTGCACCATATGTTTAGAGCAAAGTTGTTGAAGAGAGCGGAAGTCAAGGTGACCAAACTGCTCATGCCATAAGTTGATGTGTGAAGTAGAGTGAGTTAACAAGGCTTGGGAAGGACTCTTAGGCACAAAGTGGGAGAAGGAGTATAACCTCTTGTCATTATTGACTTTCTCCACTGCTACCAATGAATCATCTCTAAGACTTCGCACCATCATAGAATCTAGAAGGAACTCAACCTTATGACCATCTCCAAGGTGAGTGATTTGGTAAACTGATAGGAGATTGGAGCTTAGATTTGGAATGTAGAGAACATCTTTGAATTCCCCATTTTCCATTTCCACATGTCCTTTCCCTTCAACTTCCATTTTAGTCTCATCTCCCATGAAGATGTGTGGTACCTTTGACTGCTTCAATGAAGAAAAGTCTTCCTTTGAAGAACCCATGTGGTAAGAGGCACCTGAGTCAAGTATCCATTCCGAAGAACTTGTGTTTGCCATAAGTGCTTGACCTTTACCCTTCGAAGAGGTTGGAGTTGAATCCTTGGAAGTACTTGACACTTGAATCTTGTTCTTCTTGAGTAGATTTTCTAACTCATCGATTCTTTTTGTCTTGCAATGATGCTCGTCATGATTTGGCTTTTTGCAATATGCAAAAAAGAGTTTGTCCTTCTTTTCATTACTTCTCTTCTTGTTTGAAGAAGAACCGCCTTGTTGAGAGGAGGATTGTTGTGTCTTAGATTGTTTTTTCTGCTTCCACTACTTCTTCTTGTTGTTGGTTTTCCCCCCTTGACTAGATTTGTGATCATCACTAGCCACCAAGGCTTTGGTCTTGTATGACTTGAGAAGTCCAAAATCCACCAAGTGAGATTGTTCAACAATCAACATGTCTGCAAATGCATCAAAGGAAGGCTTCTGGTAAACAAATCCCATGGTTAACCTGTGAATATTAAAACTCGAAACAAAGTTCGCGTACTCAAAAGGTAGCTTCTTCAGGATGTGATGAATTAACCTGTCATCCTTCATGGGATTTTCACAATCTTTAAGAAGTGCCCTATACTCATTGACTTTGATGATATAATCCTGAATTGTGTCATACTTCTTAGGATCCAAGAGAAGTAGATCATCCTCAATCTGAAATCCCTTTTCTTCATCCACTTTACCATACAACTGGTTCAAGTTTATCCCAAGCTTCTTTAGATTCAGAACAATTTTTAATGTGAAAGAGAAGATCGCTATGTACACAACTCCTGATTACACCTAAAGCTTGTTGGTTTTGAATTTGCCAATCAATGAGTTCTTTAGCATCAGTAGGTTTGGTAATTGTACCATCAACATACAAACTATATCCTTTTTCCATTAATCTACTCCATGCAATATCTTTCCATGTAGAATAATTGCGTGAAGTTAGAGGAGGACATTTAAAACCCATGATGCAGAAATAAAAGGAGCACAAAATAGAGACACAAAAAACACAATACACCCCCCCCCCCCCCCCCCAAAAAAAAAAAATAAAAAATGTTGTTGGCACTTTATAAGTAGTGCATTTACAATGAGCCACTTGTCAAAATGAACAAAGTGGACTTTCTGATTTTGCTTTTACAACTGTCTTATAAGGCTGAAATCTATCACTTAAGCACTGTAGCTTAGATTTACAATAATTTTGAAAAAGAACCAAAACTTTACAATGCCGAAAAAGGCCTAATTCTGAAAGTGAGAAATTGTTCCACACAACCCTAGAATTTGACTTCAGATCTAGAAAGTAGATGAAAAAATACGCACTTAAAAAAAACCAAAACCTGAAAAAGTGAATAGATGTGCCCGTACGGAGCTTCTAAAGTTGCAAAATGCAAGATTATGCAGTACAAGTGTCAAAAACTACAATTTTTGCAAAATCTATGCACCAAAACCAGAAAACAACACCACCACTGGAAAATTCAAGAAATTTTACCTAATTTCAAAAAAAAAATCACCTGAATCGGAGTCTGGATGTCCGAGAAATGGGCTCGCAAAGTCAAGCTGCCAAATTGAAAAGCAATCTGGAGAGGGGTCTGGGACAAAAATTGCAAGTCTAAATTTGATGGTCAAACGGTCGTCACTGTAGTTGGAAAATGCATGGTTTTGACGGTTAGACAACCATCAATTTTAATTCAGTATTCTGCTGATGCCAGCAAAAATTTAGGCCCTGTGCTGACGTGGCAGGTGACTTAGCATGTCCGCACTGTATGAAATATGTACACGTGTCAAAAGCCAGGTTCTACGGGTGACATGGTAGACCCAGATCCTCCGTGGCAGTCTGGATGGTACAAATGATCTTGATGAGCGGTCCACGTAGCAGACGGTGGTTGACTAGGGACGACCACTTAAAAGGGTTAGTGTGGCATCTATTGTGGTGAGAAGATCAATTAAAAATCTGTCGCATGGCAGAGAGAAGTCCACGCATCAGGCGGAGTTAGTCGACGGGGTGGGAGGTTTTAAAAAATGGGTGGGGTAATAAATGGCCCCTAAAAACCTTGCCGATGCCGTAATCTGAAAAATGCGAGCGGGAATTTAAATGCAGGTCATTGGGAGGTTTAAGTTGCGGGAGCTGGAATTTGCAGCGACACCGAAGGTTGAGTGCGGGGTCACCGTGAAACAAAGCCACCAAAAAAAAATGTGACACTGAAAATTGGTGTGGGAGACGCCGAATTTTGTTTAGCGATCGTCGGAGAATAGCATTGACGGAACATGCACAAAGGATGCTGCCGGAAGGAGACAGCAGGATGCCGGAGTTCTATTTGGTTATTCCCACATTGTGAGTGTGGTGAGTTTGTGGGCTCTTTAAAGCCAAAGATGCCTAAATCTTAAATCAAAATAGTGAACCTCGCCTTGTGGAACCTTGTGAAAGGCAAGTCGGTTTCCTTTAGCAAGCCGGTGGTATGTTGTGAGCTAGCCACCGGTGGAGGGTTGCAGTCAGCAAATTTTGAAAAATTCGATGCCAAAACACATACAATGTGCCCACTGCAAAATTATGGCCGCAGATTTGTACAACTTCTGTGACACAAAATTATCCTCCAAAAATGGCAGGTCTGGGGTGTCACTGCCCAGGTCTGCTTAAGAAATTTTCTCTGCTATGCTCCTCGAAGGGCAAAAAAATTTGCCAATAATTTGGCGAAAATTATAGAGAAAAAAGATAGATCCGAAAATGAATTAATAAGATCCACAAAAATGACCATACCCAAATAGCAAATTGAGGCCTCTGGGTTCCGATTTGCAAAAAAAATTTGCCTCACGGTCGACTTTGGGCCAAAGTAAGCGTGTTTACAGTTGATTTTCATCGGTTCAGCATTTCAGACACAATGGCGAGGTCAAATCTGGCTCTAGACACTCAATTTCTGCAATACTCTGAATTCGGGCTGAGGTGATGAAGCCAGCGTGGTCTCGAACGGCTATGTAATGAGAAAATCTCCAAGTTGCTCTAATACCATGTAAGAATTTGCTTAAGCGCAAAATTCACCCAGGAACTAAGAACTCAAACACAAGCACACAGTAGACCAAAGAGAGAGAGTATGATCAGAATGACAATGTATTCAATATGCCATTATTCATGCAATGTGCAATGTAAAGGTACACTAAGAGTGCCTATATATAAAGGCCTCTGAGATGCATCTAGAATGCCTCATAATCAACATTATGATGTGTGATACAACCAAGCACATGTCCACCAGATATGGGTTATCCTCCATTAAGCACGGAAGTAAGTGCGATGATGAGAGGATAAGCCTGCAAGGGTGTGACACGCAAAACAGTGTTGTAGACACCATGTGCTAAAATAGAGTTGCGTACTCCTGTGTTGTCTACATGACAACTTCTAAGTGTCTCACAAATAAAAATAATAAATAATGCAAAATAATTAAATAATGCATTAACTTAAGTAAACTTAAGTAAGTGTAATAAGTAAATACTTATTTACACCAACACTTTTGATAATGGAAAACTAATTAAACGATAAGGAAGGAGGCAAAAGACTCGGTCTTGTGGACTCATAAGGACATATAGCCAAAAGGCTTAGTCTCATGAGGACACATAAGTTTTCTTCTCCCTTATGAGTAGAGATACTCGTTGAAGACAATTAGGCTATTTAAATATTAAATAAAGAAATTTCTTGGCCACATGATTGCGAGGAAGCAAATAAAGTGGAGTTGGCTTGCTCACATGATAACAAGGTAATTAAATAATTATAAGAAATTGTTTATTAAGAACTTTTAGAAGACTTGGGCTTAGAATAATAAGATAAGGTGAATCAAGTAGATAAATTATATAATTTATTTAGTAATGGGTGAATAATCATTAACTAAAAAATTAATATTTAATTAATTGTTTCAAGGAATTTTTAGGGGTATACATTGTATGCCTAAAATATGGGCACACTTCTATGAGTCATTATATCCAAAATTGCTCAAAAATAAAGTCTTGAATGGTGGCTCATAGCTCTTTATTAATGGAGTGCAAAGGTTTGTAATGGAGGCCCTCAATTTGACCTAGTTTGTGCCCATGCAAGTACACCATGAAACAAGAGATTCAAGGATCCAAAATGCATGCAAATGGAGATGAAAACTAATCTATATGATAACAATGCAAAATAATGCAAGAAAAGAAATATAATAATAATAATGCAATATTAATCTATGAAAACAAATATAGATCTAAGCTAATATGCAAATGCAAGGATGAAACCTCATGATGGAAGCCATGGATGCATGAAGGAAGAAGACAAGAAGATATAAGTTCTCCACAAAAAGCTTTAGTATTCAAACTCCTTCAAAAATCGCTCTCTAAACTTGCAACATAACAATAGCATAATAATAGATGTCAAAAATGAGGAGAGGGCTCTCCCTTATATAAAAAAATGTGGATATGGAAAGCTTATCACAATCAATATGGGATAATAGAGTTTGATCCATGTGAGACAAAATTCCACCAATGAGAAAAGAGGAGAAGGATTAAATGAGGGAAGGAGAAAAGAATTTATTTAATTTTTATTTATTTCATTTCTTTTTTCACGTGGGATTTATTTAAGTAAAAGGGAGCAAGTTCTTTTAATTAAATATAAAATATGTAATTAAATTAAAAGAGGGGTTTTCTTCTTAATTAATTAAATGTGGATGAATTTAATTAAAAGAGAGGTTTTCTTTTAATTAAATGGGGACTTATTTTGTTTAATTAAAAGAGAGATTTTCTTTTAATTAAACAAAACTTAGGATAAAATGATCAACCTTAGAAATGAAAAAAATAAATTTTACCAAGGAAATTGATTTGAATTGATTTAATAAAATATTGCAAACCATTGATTCAGGAAATTGATCAATTGAATAATGGGGGCCCATAGTCTAGGCAACTATTTTAGGGTGCATACATTTGCCCCTCTTTGACTAATGTGTGATTGATTTGGGAACACATGTAGTCAAAGAAAGAAATTGAAGTGTGAGATCGATTTGGGATCATAGAGCAACCCAGATGTGTGGTTGATTTGGAAACACATCATGACAAAGAATAAAAATAAATTTGACTTAAAAAAAAAGTCGAAGATAAAATTTATAAAACTGAATCAAGAATTTAAGTTTGATAAGTACTGCCCCCTCATGATCAAAATCAAAATGAGATAGAGGAGAAACAACAAATTGATAAATTAGTCAAATCAAACAAAAGATAAAGTTCTTGATGTAAGATGAAAGATATAAGACTTACAAAACCAAGGTAGATCATCAAGCATGAAATATTATGCCCCAAAGGTGAATTAGAAGAAAATAAGTGGGGTAAAAGCAAATGGAAGATAGAAATTTGGAAAAGATGAAAAGAAATAGAAAGAAGAAAAGAATTTTTTTCATAAGAAATAGAATGCTCCAAAATCAATCAACTGTTTAAGATAGAAATTTTGATTGAGATCACGAAAGAAGATAAAGAAATGAAGATCAAAACATGATCGTAGTTTATTAAAAGTCCACAAGAAAGATGAAGGGAAAACCCTCTCAAACTTATAATGCAGCCTAAAAATGTAAACTAACATAAAGTCTAATAATGCAAACTACATGAAAATGCAATGGTGTACTTTCAAAAGAGTAACTATAACATAGGATTTTGTGTTCATCATTCATTAGAGAATGTATAAAAACTTATTCTCATCATTGAGCCATTATTAATAGACATCAAAAAATCACACAATCATCACTAGTCACAAACACAATTATGAAAATATAAATGTGATTTATATCGGATTGGAATGTGAAAAAAAAAGTTCTAACATAAGCATCAAAGACATAAAGGTCAAGATGACTGTGATGTTAGCTTACCCAATTTAATGTAGCAAAACCATGCTCACATCGAGACATAGATGCCAGGATGACTGGAAAAACAGTCAAGAATGATGCCTCAAATCTCCCAAGTGTTTCAAGGGGACAACAAGAGACACTCTAGAGTTTCAAGACCACACCCACAAGCAAAAAACAAATAAAAACATGCCCCATGCCCCAAGTCCTCTGGCTATGCATCTCAGAGAGACTTATCAGACAAGGACACTAAAAAAAAATCAATAATAGTTAGCACACAAAGAAAAGGTCATGACATAAGTCAAGCATTAAGTGTTTATGTTTAAAAATGTAAGTGTGTTAACTGATACTGAGTTTCAAGGACAAGGATCAAATGCTTGCAAATAGGTAAGATTACCTAACAAAATTGGGTAAGACCAAACCAATAAGTGTTGAAAAACACTCGATGGGGTCGTATTGAAAAATACAATTGGGATGGTGTTGAAAAACACTATTTGCGAGGCATCCTAAAGACTAATGCATCCAAGAAACTGAAGCTAACACAATTATGCCCCCTAAACAAAGACCAATTCCAAACCAAGGCAACAAGGACAAGGCATGATGGAGAAAGGCTAAGTGTCGAGGAGGCGTACTAAGAAGTAGGGGTGCATTGGCCTCATGTAGCATCAGTTTCCAAGTTTTCACCACTTGGATTTTATTTTTTAGGACTTTTTATAATTTTTTTTGTATTTTTGCTATCAAGGCGTCTGTTTCTAGGTTTTCACCAAGGCACTTTTTCTATTTTTTTTTTAAATTTTTGAATATTTTGAAATTTTTGTATTTTTTGAATATATAATTTTTTTTGGAGATACATCAAAGCGCCCATTGCTAGGTTTTCACTAAGATGCAATCCAAAAAAGTAGACATGTCAAGAGGCTTCATAGCATCATATTTTACTCTCTTTTATTAGATCAAGATCAAAGGGGTAAATGGAAAAAGGATAGCGAAAGACTAGAATGAATGGAGGAAAATAGATATGAAGGCTAAACATGAAAGGAATGAAAACAAGATCATCATAAGATAGCTCATAAGATAGCCAAATGTTTGTGTATATGTCAACATTGTCAAGATCAAAGAGAGAAGACAAAATGGATGAAAGATGTAGAAGAACTACGCATGATGCCTGATTGTCAGATTTTCATCATGGTACTTATCCAAGATGCCACAAGGGAGTGGTTTTCACCATAGGATGAATTTATTTCTCTTTACTTTTGCTACCAAGGTGCTTGATTACCAGGTTTTCACCAAGGCACATTTTCAAAATTTTCATTTTTTTCTTTCTTTTTGTTTTCACAATTTTTGATTTTTTTTTTTTTTGGAAGAAGTCAAGATTTTTACATAATGCTCCTTGAAAGTTTAAACCATGACATGCAAAGGAGTTGAAATGATATGCTCAAAGATGTTGATAGGGAAAGGAAGATGGAAGACAAAAATGGAGGATATGGCTTTATGCAAAGTGAGTAAGATTGGAAAATAGAAATGAAGGCAAGATCAACGTCAACACACACTTTGAAGGGTTGCGAGAGGATGGAGAAAACATGAATGAAGGAATATGTGAAGGAATATGGTGAGTGGATAGAAGAGGTTGCAGTTTAGGTACATGGAATGGAAGAATGCTTTTGGAAGAAGATGAAGTGGAATTCTTTGGAAGCTTGAATGTCAACTTCAATTGTTTTTCAACATTAGACTCTCTCAAGAGAGACTTTGGAATCCATATAGCCATAGGCCTCTTTTCATTTCTTTTTGATGATTTAGAGATAATATCTTAAATGATAGATTTTGGAACCCATACTTGTCTTATAAATTTTTTCTCAGATATCTCTTTTGACTTTATGCCCCTGTATCAATTAAAGAAGACATGGTGGTCTTCTTTTTTATATATATTCTTGAATTGCTTCTTTTTCTTGTATTGAACATTTAGGTTACTTCCAAAAGACTTGAAACTCATGAAAGAAGAAGGATGATATGACTGGTTTATGTGAGTGGATGGATGAAAAGGATTCAAGGATATTCATTTATGTTGATCTTGAGGAAAGATAGGAGAGGGAGGGACATAAGGACCCAAGATGGATGATGGATTACGAGAGTTGGGAGGGGAAAGTAAAGGGACATAAGGACCCAAGATGGAAGGAAGACTGTAAGGAAACTCAGGTGCGAAAACAACTTCCTACACTAATCTCTTAAGAGAAGTATGGTGTGAATCCTATTAAAATATTTTACACTTACAAATTTGATATCATATAAAAAACAATATTGCAGCCAACCATGCATTTAGAAAATAGACAGAGAAAGAAACACATAACACAAAGATTTGCCGGTGGGGAAAAACCTTTCGGTAAAACAACCCCACCCCTTCAAAACCTGCACAATGTATTATCTTCAACACAAGGTTACAATACACTTGCAATGCAAGTTTAACAGAAACAATAGAAGACTCCAGCAACACCTTAGTACCTGCACACTCTCCTCTTCCTCTCTCTTGCATTTTCAACATGCAATACTGCTTTTATGAAAATCTTAAGACCCAACAAAATGCCCACAAAGGAGTTGGGCGTTTTTCATGGCTTAACCACCAAGAACCATGCACAATACCACATGTACATGTAATACCAAGAAAATGGCATCCATCCCTTGAATAGGCAATGATAGCTTGTCATAGAATCCACCAAAAATAGCGGTCACAAGAGAAGTGCAAGGGAATCTGTCATACCAACCTATTTGTGGCATATTCTCTTACACACACCAACCAATCTTTCTTGGGTGCCCAAATACGCCCCATGTCATAAGATGCTCTTACACATGTCATAGCTCATTCCTTAAATAGCTCTTATGCGTCATAGGAATCTGTCATAACCATTTCAGCCATGATCTCCTTCACACACTTCAGGATGCCGACACATGTAAGTGATCAACATGCCAACTAGACATGTACACTCACATTTACATATTATTTGCAAAAATACATTTACAAAACAAATAATAATAAGAATAGGAATTATACAAGGTTGAGACACCTTATTCCTAACATTCTCCCACTTTTCGAACACCTTGTAAGAGCAACAACAACATAACAGGAACTAACTGCTATAGGCCAAAAGGCCCATAGACTCTAAACACCATATGAACTTCTCAGTGCCCACTGGTTTCATTAATGTATCTGCAACATTCTTCACAGTATCTACCTTCTCCAAATTTACCTTTCCATCTTCCACCATATCTCTCACAAAGTGAAACTGCACATCAATGTGCTTCGTTCTGGCATGGAAAGTTGGATTCTTTGCAAGGCAAATAACACTCTGACTGTCACACCAAATAGTAATTTGTTCTGTATCAACACCAACATCAGAACACAATCTCTTAAGCCAAATGGCTTCCTTACAAGCATGAGTAGCAGCCATGTACTCAGCTTCTGCAGTGGACAAAGCAACCACAGGTTGTTGCTTTCTCATCCAACTAATGGCACCACCAAACATAGTGAACACATAAGCACTGGTGGATCTCCTGCGGTCAATATCACTTGCCCAATCTGAATCCACAAACCCATGAATACAAATTGAATGCGGAGATCTAGAAGAGTTACCATGATAACATATGGAGTAATCTGATGTACCCCTCAAATATTTGAATACTCACTTAACTGCATCCCAATGTACTCGTCTAGGATTAGCCATAAACCGACTTAGGACTCCCACTGCTTGGGCAATGTCTGGTCTAGTACAGACCATAGCATACATAAGACTGCCAACTGCACTAGCATAAGGTACTCTACTCATGTCCTCCATCTCACTAGGAGATTTTGGACAATCATCTACAAATAACTTTGTTCCCATAGAAATAGGAACACATTGTGGTCTACAATTTGCCATGCTGAACCTGTCCAAGACAGACTTCACATACTTACTCTGACTCAACCAAAGTTTTCTGTTAGACCTGTCTCTACTGATTTCCATACCTAAGATGTACCTAGCTACCCCAAGATATTTCATCTCAAACTATGTTGACAACTGAGATTTAAAATTAGAAATCATACCCTTACCCTTCCCAAATAGCAACATATCATCAACATATAATGCAACAATAAGAAGGCGATCATTTTCAACTCTGAAATAAACACAATGATCTGATTTCAATCTTACAAATCCAATTGACAACACAAAGGCATCAAACTTAAGGTACCACATCCTAGGAGATTGCTTCAAACCATATAGAGATTTCTTTAATCTGCAAACTAAGGATTCTTTACCATTAACAATGTAGTGCTCAGGCTGTGACATATAAATCTCTTCCTCCAAATCACCATGAAGGAAAGTTGTCTTCACATCCATCTGTTCTATCTCTAAATCATATGATGCAACAAGAGATAATATAAATCTAATGGATGTCAACTTTGCAACAGGAGAGAATATTTCACCATAATCTATTCCCTCTACCTGTGAATACCCCTCTGCAACCAATCTAGCTTTGTACCTTTCAACACTACCATCTGCACAAAATTTCTTCTTGAACACCCATTTACAGCCAATAGATTTTCTCCCTTTAGGCAAAGGTACAAGGTCTCAAGTTTTTTTTTTCTCTAATGAAGCCATCTCATCATCCATAGCCTCAATCCAGGAACCTGCATCTTCCATGCCCAAAGCCTCTTTCACAGATCTAGGCTCATCAGTGTTAGTAATCAAAGAAAAAGCACAACTGGAATCTAACATAGAATAACCAAACCTTTTTGGTTGCTTTCTTTCTCTTGTGGATCTCCTCAAGGGCTAAGGTTGAGGTTGTTCTTCCTCT
Organism: Cupressus sempervirens; assembly: GCA_028749045.1. Lineage (NCBI taxonomy): Eukaryota > Viridiplantae > Streptophyta > Pinopsida > Cupressales > Cupressaceae > Cupressus > Cupressus sempervirens. The sequence continues at coordinate 1,109,497,328 of CM053785.1, forward strand.
TCTTCTAAACTATCAGAGCTGCTAGAGCTCTCCTCATCATTAGACCCAACATGGTCTCTCCGTTCAATCTTCTCAGGGGTAGGAGGCAACTGAACAACATCTTTTTCCTTTTCTTTTTCATCTGGTTGTAGCACAATAGGAGAAGATGTTAGATCTCTAAAAATAACATTTCTAGTATACAACACCTTACTATTCACAGGATCCCAAAGCTTGTATCCTTTCACACCAGCACTGTACCTAATGAAAGTGCATTTAATAGCTTTGTTTTCCAACTTAGATCTTTTCTGCTTTGGAACATGTACATAATCTTCACAACCAAAAACAAAAAGATGTCTAATTGAAGGCTTCTTACCAAACCACACCTCCATGGGTGTCTTACCAACAAAGGCTGATGTAGGAGATATGTTAACCAGTGTACACTCGAAAGTGTCCCACTCTAAACCCTTCTATCCAAACGATTCCATAAGTTTGGAATGCTTGGATGCCGGCTTAGAGCTCCCTATCCATGGAGTGCAAGAGAGTATATTTCAAGAATAAAAAGGCTCTCAGATGAGCCTTAGAGATACTCTTCTTGCTAGTAAACCATGCAATGGGAGGTTCCAAAGACAAGATGCAAGAATGCAAATGTCCCAAGGAGTTCCTCAAGAATGCAATGCAACTAAAGATTAAGCTAGAATGAATATGAAAAGTGCAGCTATTCTAAGCATGGATGAGAGTGTTACAATATCATTATTAAGCTATGTGAGATTAAGCTACATGTACAAATGAAAGCTAAGCTAAGATGCTATGGTATGAGAGAATGTAGACAAGAAATAGAAGTTCTCCACAAAGCTCCAAAGAAACCTATTAGAAAACCTGCAGAATAACAATATTCAAAATGAGGATCATGGATGGGGAAAGCTCTCTCCCTTTTAAAGATGTATGGACGGTGGAGATCAAGATGAAGATGGTGGATGATCAACGGTGGAATTCGAAAATAGGAGTGATCCATGTGCACACACAAATCAACCAATAGAATATAAGTTGACTTGTCATATAAGACAAAAGTCACAAAGCCTTTTCTTTTAATTGAAAAATAGAAAAAGGACTTTATGTGTGCACTTTAAGTGGGTTATAAGAATGGGGTCTTTTATTTAATTAAAAGGGGACATGTTCTTTTAATCAAATAATGAACTTAGGATAGCATAGTCAAACTATAGGTTATAATCAAATAAATTGATTATTAGCAATTTGGCTTAGGTAAGTGATTAAATTAATTTAGCCAAAATGTTGAAAAGGGGGCTAATAGTCTAGATGACCATTTTTAGGTGATTACAACCAGATAGCAAGCAGTGGCCACAGCTTCGGCCCAAAATCTTTGTTCTAAACCAGCTCCACTAAGCATACTCCTAGCCTTCTCCATCAGTGTCCTGTTCATTCTCTCTGCAACTCCATTTTGCTGTAGGGTATAAGAAGTTGTCTTATGCCTCTCGATACCTTGTTCTTTACAAAATTGTTCAAACTTTGCTGAGCAAAACTCACCACCATTGTCAGTTCTCACGCACTTAATCTTCTTACTAGTCTGATTCTCTACAAGGGCTTTAAATTCCTTGAATTGACTAAAGACTTGTGTCTTACTTTTAAGGAAATAAATCCATGTCCTTCTGTTGTAATCATCTATAAAAGATACACAAAATACAGACTTGGAGATTGAAAGAACTTTTACAGGACCAAATACATCAGAATGAATAAGATCCAAAATATCAGAAGATTTGTGAGAACTAGAGTAAAATTGAATTCGATTTTGTTTACCATAGACACAGTGTTCACAAAAGTTGAACTCGAGATTGCAATCATTTAACCCCTCAACGAGATTTTTATTTTTTAGGGTTCTGAGACCCTTTTCACCAATGTGACCAAATCTCAAATGCCACAACATTGTCTTTTCTGCAGGAAGCTTACCTTCCAAAGTGTTTGCATTGCCATCGGAACCAATAACCATAGTATTCTTCACTGCTCGTTCAGATGGTGAGGATGAAGAACTATTACATAGAGGAATACATGCATCTAGCTGAAATAAGGTACCTCTCCTAGTACCCCTTGCAAGCACTATCGATCCTCTCATCATCTTGCATCCTTCTTTCGAAAAAAACAACTTGCACACCTACATCATTCAACATACTTACAGATAATAGGTTTCGTGCCAAACCTAGAATGTGCATAACTGCATTGATTCCCTTAACTCATCCATTAGGAAATTTGATAGTGACCCTTCTGCGTCCAACTATCTTTAGGTGAGAATCATCACCCAAGTACACCTTTCCACCATCAAACTCTTCATATTTTGAGAACTAGTTTCGATGAGAGGTCATGTGAAAAGATGCACCTAAGTCAACCGACCACACATCATCAGATGCATGGGCTGCCAAAGCTACGATGAATGCATCACCATCTTCTTGAGATCTTTTTGAAGCTGAATCTAAACCTTCCTTCTTCTTCTTCAGCTCTTTGCAATCTTTACGAAAGTGCCCAGGTTTATCACAGTTCCAACATTTTGCCTTGGACTTATTGGAAGTCTTTGACTTCCCATGAGATTTGGATCTACCCTTATTGTCAGACTTATTGTCATTTTTCTTACCTCTTTCAGTGGACCTCCCACGAACAACAAGGGCTTCTTTTTCGGAAACAAAAGCCTTTCTCTGCATCTCCTTTGATAGCAGCGAAGACACCACATCATCCATTTTGAAAGTGACTAACGTGCTTCCGAGAGCCATCACAAGATGGTCCCATGAATTCGGTAAAGAACACAAAAGTGTGTAGCAACGATCCTCCTCCTCTAACTTGACACCAGCTGATGTCAACTATGCAGCCAACAGATTAAATGCATTTAAATGATCCGTTAAGGATCCACCTTCCTCCATTCGCAGAGAATACAACTTCTTCCTCAGGAAAAACTTGTTCACCAAAGATTTGGCCTAATACACGACCCCAAGTCTTTCCCACAAACTATATTCGGTTTTCTCATCTAGAACATTTAGAAGGACTGCATCGATTAAACGGAGTCTTATGAGACCCTTAGCTTTATGGTCTTTGATATCCCAATCTGCTTGAGCTACAGTTGCTGGTCTCATAGCATTTGAAGTCGCTTCCCATAGGTCACGATCTTCCAACATGTCTTCCATCTTGAGTTTCCATAACTCGAAATTAGTGCCATTAAATTTCTCCACCTCCATTCTTCCATATGATGAACTCGCCATCTCAATCTGCAAATAAGATTCAGGATGCTTTGCACAAGACTCCCACTCAACTTGAGATTAGCTCAAAAAACCCTACCCAATAACTAGGATCAAAAGTTGATTAGGCTCTGATACCACTTGTAAGGAAACTCAGGTGCGAAAACAACTTCCTACACTAATCTCTTAAGAGAAGTATGGTGCAAATCCTATTAAAATCTTTTACACTTACAAATTTGATATCATATAAACAACAATATTGTAGCCAACCATGCATACAAAGAATAGATAGAGAAAGAAACACATAACACAAAGATTTTTTGGTGGGGAAAAACCTTTCGGTAAAACAACCCCACCCCTTCAAAACCTGCACAATGTATTATCTTCAACACAAGGTTACAATATACTTGCAATACAAGTTTAACAACAACAATATAAGACTCCAACAACACCTCAATACCTACACACTCTCCTCTTCCTCTCTCTTGCATTTTCAACATCCAATACTACTTTTATGAACATCTTAAGACCCAACAAAATGCCCACAAAGGAGTTGGGCATTTTTCATGGCTCAACCACCAAGAACCATGCACAATGCCACATGTACATGCAATACCAAGAAAAGGGCGTCCATCCCTTGAATAAGCAATGCCATCTTGTCATAGAATCTGCCAAAAATAGCGGTCACAAGAGAAGTGTAAGGGAATCTATCATACCAACCTATTTGTGGCATATTATCTTACACACACCAACCACTCATTCTTGGGCACCCAAATAGGCCCCATGTCATGAGATTCTCTTACACCTATCATAGCTCATTCCTTAAATAACTCTTATGCGTCATAGGAATCTATCATAACCATTTCAACCATGATCTCCTTCACACACTTCAGGTTGCCGACACATGTAAGTGATCAAGATGCCAACTAGACATGTACACTCACATTTACATATTATTTGCAAAAATACATTTACAAAACAAATAATAATAAGAATAGGAATTATACAAGGTTGAGACACCTTATTCCTAACAAAGACGTGAAGCATTTAGTATTGGTGGGGAAGGTCGAAGGATGGATGTGGAAGTTGCAAAAGGGTAACCAATAAGTTCATCAATATCTATATGACAATCAAGAACATCAACATCTTTAGAGTGAGGATTAGGATTTTCAATAGGATCATGAACATCTTGAATAGGAGAAACTTCTTTGATACGAGTACTTGATGCTTGAGAAGACTTAGGAAGAGGTAGAAAGTGGAAGGTAACATGGAGTGGTAGAACAAGAAGATGGAAGACTTTGATCTTGACAAGGATCTTTGGATAGCATAAGTGTAGAGTTTTTCTGTTGATTTTCAATAGGCTCAACATTGGAAGTAACAACATTATTTTTAATAACCTTAATGGAAGTATCATCTTTAAAAGGCACAACTATACTAAGGTCATTTTGATTGTCAATAAAATCAAAGGTGTAAGTAGTAGCTTGATCTTGCTTAAGAGAAGACTTAAGACATGGTGAAATGAATGAGGAAGGGCACAAAGGATCAAAAGAACCATGAAATGGATTAGAGACATCATGAAATAATTGAATGACATGGAGGGTTCTTGATCTTGATCTTTCTTCACATGCTTTTCTTTATGATTTTTAGAGTCCTCTTGACATGAAGCCACTCCTAAGGAGAATGAAGCATGTTTGAATTGTATGAAAGACTTTGGAATAGGTGACGAAGGACTAGTTGAAGTAGGCATTATAGTGCATGAAGGCTTAGGCTCTTTAGGTTTAGCATTATCAAAAGTATTTACAGCCAAGTGAAAGTTAGCTTGAGTTTCTTTAAGAGGTAACCTTTGAGGATAACTATAGGGAACCGCATGAAAAGCATTAGGATCTTTGTTGGATGAAGGACTGGTAGAAGATTTGAGAGACTCAGAATCTTTAGGGGATGTATGGATAGCGGAGGAAGTAGAAGATGGAAGGGGAGCATCAAAAGACAAAGGTTCAACATTAACATGATCTTGCTCAAGAGTGTAATCTTTATTTTTAGCATGAGGGTTCTTAGAAGAGGAACTCTTATGCCATTGATGTTGTATTTCAGCACAAAAAAATGCTTTTTCTTCCTCAAAAAATGCAGATTTATTATTTAGGTATTGTTCACAAAATTTATCAATGTTGTTTTCAAGATTTGAGTCATATGGATTACCATCAATATCTATCTGTGACTCATCCCCTTTAAGCACAAGCATAGGACTAGGAGGAATTTTATGACATGTAGGAATATAATAGTCATTGTCATCATAATCATTGTCACTATAGAAATTATAGATAGGCATATCACAAGACTTTTCATGTTGTTCATTATGGTATGTCTCAATAAGAGGAATACAACTCTTGATAGAAGTAGAAGAATAATGATATTGTGAAGAAGAGGTAGGTGAAGACCTACATGAATGATATTTAGAAAGATCATGGTAAGACTTGGCAGATGAAGAATGTGAATGATATTTAGAAGAATCATGATAAGACATAGAAGATGAAGAATGTGAATGATACTTAGAAGAATCATGATAAGACTTAGAAGATTAGGAATGTGAATGATATTTAGAAGAATCATGATAAGACTTAGAAGATAAAGAATATGAATGATATTTAGAAAAATCATGATAAGGCTTAGAAGATGAAGAATGTGAATGATATTTAGAAGAATCATTATAAGACTTAGAAGATGAGGAATATTTGGAAGAGGGATATTGTGATATGATATTGCATATGATCCTATTAAGAACGTCTAATTTCTTTCCTTTTTCCATCATTTTTGTCACAAGGTTGGCATCCATATATCTATTGGAGTAACAACACTTCAAATTCAAAAAGGAGGTCAAGTTCATCTATTGCTCAAATGATGGTCCCTAAGAAGATATTCAAGATCCATGGTTCTAAAAGAAGAAGAATCAAGAATGGAAGAAGAGAAATGATGTATAGAAGAAGGTAGACTATATGATAATAGGAGGAAAAGAATCAAGAAGACATGAAGAAGAGGAAGAATAGAAATGAGAGATTATAAAGATATAGAAGATTAAGAAGAAAGAAGACCAAGAGTCATTTTGGGAAATTTGATACCATTTGAGTTCATTTGAATGTTGAGCAACATATAATAGCACTCGTAACCAACATGAAATAAAATGTACTAGTTGATAGGATAACTCTAAGAAAAGTTGGTACCAAACTAGAATAGTAAAAGCACTCACTTGTCCAAGAAAGAGATGATAAGATAAAATATTGCAATAGGTGTAAACTAGCACTGCCACAGAGGTGCCCACAACTTTGGGTGAATTTTGATGAAAGTGGATGGACAAGAGATTACTAAGGCTCTCCAAGTATACTATCAAATGATCTAAATGTATATCTTTCTCAACAAGGACGATCTTTAACTCACCAACTCCAAATAAGGTCTCTTGTGAAATCAATGATTACTAATTTAAGAGGTCAAAGCACAATAACCCAAGGTACAAACAAGCTTCTAACAATGGGGTAAGTAGATTAATCTGAACTGGATCAACCTAGGTAGATTGGAAATAATAGGACAAAAAAGCAGTTTGATTGTAAAGTCTCAACTTAGGAACTCAGATTTTGTTTGTTTTAAATGTCCAACTAGGTGTATCAATAGATTTTTAATCATGAAATAGGCATGCAAGACAACAATCAAGGATTTCAAGCAAATGTCTTCAAACAATGAGAAAGGGACAAAGCAACCTTGCACATGAACAAGAATAGTGTTGTAGTATTAGTCTAATTCCTAAAACCACTACTGTGTATGTTTTCAAAATATTTTCCAATCACACACATAGTCTTAGAAAATAAAATTTGGTAGCACTATGGTTCTTAGTAATGTTCAAATTTGCAACTTTTGCAATCTAGAGTGGGTGAAATCCAATCCCAATGCACCAAAGTTTTGACATATTCTGAGAATTTAATCAATTGGAGTTACTGAGGAGATTTGACAACCCAACAAAAGACTACACCTATGAGGATTTCCCCCACAAAGACATTTATATAGCGGTTGCTACTACCACATAAAAAATGACTATTACCACTTGAGGTACCATCTACATGGTTGACCCAATAAAATGAATGTGCATTATGGTTTAACCCTCTCTAATCAAGGAAGACTCACAGAGTTGTACTACATGGGGACTTGGTTTGGATTCAAAAGTTCTAAGTTTTTGATGTGCTCAAAAGGGAACAGAGCATACTCCTCTAGCCTCTTCACCTTACCCAAACATAATGAATAAGATTATTTGACATGCTAATTTGAAATTACTTCACCAACTATTTGAAAAATCCAACAAAAAAATCACTAATCTCAAAAGAGAAAGGACTAATGGATGTTGAGGACAAATCCAAGCAAAATGGTGAGATAATAACAAATATTCTTCCCCACCTACAAGAGGATCCATCGTCAAGAGGAGCTTCACATGCAAAATAAGCAAATGAAGCTCAATCTCTCAAGATCTACCAAATAGTGTTTATAGGGCCTAATTATTATGTGAAACACAGATGTGTGAAAGCAAATCTAGATCTAATTTTAGAGCACCAAATGAAGTGTGAATCTATGAAAGCATGTAAAAGCACTCAAGCCAAACACATGAGAGGGTTCATTTTACTTCCAAATCCAAATATTATAGAGATCCAACAAAATACCTAGTAATCCTTGTAACGTTTCTTTTGTCTATTGTACCTTTCATTTATGCTTGAATGCTTGCTCGCAACGAAAAAAGCAACAAGCAAAACAAGTAAACACAAGATATGCAATATATATCCAACTTATGCAAAACTAAGGTTAGATATAAAAATATGATTTTTAAGAGTGACAATAATTAGAAAATAACCCAAATGAAAGCTCACATCATGCATTGATCCATTATAAAAATTAAATGCATGTTATTCATTAAATGCCCTTTTAAAATTATTTTTGACCTAATCATCAAGATTGGACCTATATGATATGAATTTGAATTCAAAACCCTAAATGCAGAAAAGTGATCCCTATAAAAAATTAGAGAGCTTTCCAAAAATGTCAAAATTTTGAAAATATCTTTTCATTTGTGCCCTAGGGAGCCATTTTGTCAAAATAGATCAGTTTTTGCAAATTGAATTATTGAGCCCTAATATGACATCTAAAATCAAAACAAAAAGAACCAAATCTATTTAGAATTTAAAAAGCTTTCAAAAAATGTAGAATTTTCCAAAAAATTGCTAATTTTCTCCTTAAAATGATTTTTCATTAAAAATAAAGAAAAAATTATAAAAAAATGAAAATACCTCAAAAAAATCCAAAAATTGGACTGAATCTTTTTTGATATGTCGTCACCTTGCAAAAAAAAAAAGATTAAAATACTTAGTGGTTTGGGAGATATGATCGAATCTTTCAGATCTAGGATTTTTTGTCTATAAACAAATCTGCACAAGGGGGTTAACTCCAAAAATATCTAAAACCAACAAGTAAAGGTGGGTTGGCCCGTGAGGGGTGCCAAAAAATGTATGCCTAAAATGTGGGTACACTTCTATGAGTCACTATATCTAAGATTGCTCAAAAATGAGGTCTTGAATGGTGGCTCATAGTGTTGGAAATGATTGAAAAGATCATGAATGAAGAATAATGGAACTGGTAAAGAATGTTTTGAATCATTGTTTTGTCATTGATGTCAAACTTGCTACTTGCAGGAATGATAATTGCTTAAGTGATCCAAGTACTATCAATTGGTTGATTGACAAGGAGGTGGCAATCAATAAGATGTAACTAAAATACCTAGAGAAAAGTTGAAGTTATGATGTTGTAATGAAGTATAAGGATCAGCTAAGCCATTGATGAAATAGTGCATTGATGACATACTCTCAAGCTAGTTAGAGCCGAACAGATTCTCAGTTGAAGCCGAGCACACTATGCATGCCGAGCTACAACATGTGCCGAGTCAGAAAATCCAACAAGTGCTGAGTGAAGATCAAGTTCCGAGTGACTTTAGGTGACGAGCAAGATACAGGAGTCAAGTGATATTCAAGTGCTGAGTCTTCAAGTGCCAAGCAAAGCAGAAATGCTATAGGTGTCGAGCGCCAGTAAAATAACAATAGAAGCCGAGTAACACAGAAGGAGCCGAGCATCAGTAATCCACTGATGTCGAGTTATTGCATTATTTGTTAAGTCAAAGATTCGCCAGATCAGTGATGATAAGTTTGTTACATCAAATTTTGTGAATTAGTTGGATGATAAGGATGATGAGTAGATGTCACAGAATTCTATGTAAACCATGCAAACCAATTCAAGGTGAATGCTGGTGAACTTATCATGAAGTTTCTAGAAGAAACAATTTGGAGGGAAAACAATACCATTTTCTCAAGATCAAATTAAGATTTGAGCTAGAAATGAAGAACAAAACTTCTTTATAAGGAATTACAGGTTAGAGATCAAATGCGCATGTATGAGAGGGAGTTGGTCTTAAGTGTGGTTGTGCAAAGAAGCCAAGAGGAGTAAGACAGAGCATCAAGACTCTGAGTTGATCAAGTGACCATAGAGAGCATTAGCATAACAAGTGGAAGAACTCAAGGAGACAGATGAACAAGCTATCAGCACTGCAAGGGAGGAAAGCCAAGCAAAGAAAAGGAACTGAAGAGTGATATGAAATCTGCAAGGTTGAAGTTGCAATCTATATCAGGTCAAAACCCTTCTAATACTTTCTTACCATTGTATTAGACATTGAAACCCTACATTGCTAGGTTATCTTAACAGCTAGGTGGATAAGCCTCAGGAAAAGGATAAAGAGATCCCTAAGAGAATGATAAAGATAGGAGGAGGATAGGAGATCCTTAGAGAGGGATGAAAGATTCTTTTGAGAAGGTGACTGTAAATCCCATGGACTTGGGTGAGCCTAACAACTCTATGTAAATCCTTTAATGGGGTGGCATTCTAAGTTGAATGTTCCAAAGTCCTCTAACAGGGCACAATCCTAACAAGGTGTAGAAATCCTTTAACATGGTCACATCTTATAGTGTGTAAAGCCTTTAACAGGGAAAACCATTAGAAGTGGTTGAAATCAATTGTGCAGTTATTTTGTGGGTATCATCCCCACTCCAGTTTTACCTTCTTATTCCTGGAGGGTTTTTGGGTTACCAAAATCCTTTGTGTTATGTGGTGATGCATGTTTACTTTTCATGATTGTTTAATGTTTAATTGCATGCATGATAAGAAAGAAGAAGGATAACACTTCTGATTCACTCCTATTTTATTAGAAAGTTTGAATTAGACATCATTGGACCTTGGATAACTAATTCACCCCCCCCTTCTTGGTTATTCTAAAAGAATTCTAACAATTGGTATAAGAGCGCACTGCTAATTTGTTTCAAGGTACTAGCAGTAGGAAGATCAAGATGTCCAAGAGAGAAGTTCCCAAGATGAACAAAGACAACTTTGTTGTATGGTAAAGTTTGATGAAGTTACACCTCGAATCAATAGGTGACTATGCATAGACCTCAATCACAATTGATCATGTAGACCCTGCAGGACCTCTCATTGCAGATGGCATGATCAAGAAGAAGGAGCACAATCAAGCGATGTTAGATATTGCTTCAGCACTAAGCTATGCCGAGTATGATGACATCAAAGGATGTGATACTGCACATCAAATGTAGGAAACATTGTCAAGAATCTATGGAGGAGATGATAATGTCAAGAGAGCCAAAAGAGAGAGCCTAAGAGGAAAGTTTGATGACATGAAAATGGAAGGAGAGAATGCTGCTTGATATGGTGCAAGGATGAAGGAAGTGGTAAGTTCCATAAGAAGCCTAGCAGGACAGTTAGCAGAAGAAATAATATGTAGCAAATACTTGAGAACTTTGCTTCCTATCTATGCTATAAGAGTATCAGCCATCCAAGAGCTAAGGTGTGTACCAGGCAACACATTATCATTTGAAGGAATAATTGGAAGACTCATTGTCTTTGAGCTATCCAACTTTGACAACTACAAGCCATAAAACTTTGAATCTGCATTCAAAGCCAAGATGAAAATAAAAGACAACAAGGAGGTGCAAGCAAAGAAAAAGAGTGGAAAAGGAAAGTATGTATCTAGTGACAGCAACACCGATGAAGATGATGTAGACCAATTAGAGGCATTACTAGCAAGAAGATTTCATAGAGGAAGAGGTAAATTCAAAGGTAAGCTACCAATCATTTGTTTCAATTGTAATGAAGTTGGTCACATTGCAGCTAGATGCACACAAAAGAAAAATTACAAGGATGGAGGCAACTCCAAGAACAAGAAAGAGGACAACAAGGACTATAGAGGAAAAGGCAAAAGATGCTGCATTGTTGAAGAAGACTCTGACGAGAATGATGATGAAATAGTCCATGTGGCTGTAAAAGATGAATCAGATGAAGATGAAGCAACTACCCTGGTAACCTGCATGAACAAAAATGACAAATGGATCATAGACAACAGATGCTCTCATCACATGATTGGAGACAAAAGTAAGTTCATTACCTTTACTCAATATGAAGGAAATAGTGTTAAATTTGGTAACAATGCACCATGTCAGATCAAAGGGAAAGGTAGTATCAAGCTTACTAAAAGCATAACATGTGATAATGCATACTATGTTGAAGGCTTGAATTATAACTTGTTAAGTGTCTCACAGTTAGGCAACATAGGATGCAAGGTTGAATTTGGAAATGGAATTGCCAAGATCTATGATTCTCAAGGAAGTCTAATAAGAAAAGGTGATCAGACTAGGAGTAATTTGTTCCACCTAGACATGGAAGATGCTTCTTGCCTCATTGTTCAAATTGATGATGTATGGTTATGGCACAAGAGGCTTTGTCATGTAAATTTTAACAATCTGATAAGCATCAACAAGATGAAGAAAGTCAGAGGTCTACCAAAGTTGAAAAAACCTGATAACACCATGTGCAAACAATGCCAACTAGGGAAGATGACCAAGTCAACTTTTAAAAGCAAGACTTATACTTCTAATGAAGTATTAGAGCTAGTTCATACTAACTTGTGTGGTCCTATTGAAGTACAAAGCTACAAAGGTGACAGATACATAATACTATTTGTAGATGACTATTCAAGGATGATGACAGTCATGTTCCTGAAACTAAAATTAGATGCATTTCAAATGTTCAAATAGTACTTGGCTAGAGTTGAAAAAGAGACTGGGAAGAGCCTAAAATGTCTCAGATTTGATAGAGGAGGTGAATTCACAGCAAGAGAATTTGAAGAATTTTGCAATGAAAGAGGAATCAAAAGGTAGACATCAGCACCTAGGACTCCACCTCAGAATGGTATAGCAGAAAGAAGGAATAGATTAGTTATTGACTGTGTTAGGACCTTAATGATAGAGAAAAATGTTGCACTCAAGTACTAGAGAGAAGTTGTAAGTACTATAGTCTACACACTCAATAGAGTTCAAGTCAAGAAAGGTACAAATGCAACACCTTTTGAATTATGGTATGGACATTCTCCTAATGTAAAACATTTCAAAATATTTGGATGCAAATGCTATATATATAAAGAGTCTAGAAATGGAAAGTTTGATGCAAAAAGTGAGGAAGGCACATTTCTTGGTTATTCTACTAGAAGCAAAGTTTATAAGTGCTTGAATGTTAACATTAACAAAGTAGTAGAAAGCACAAATGTGAAGTTTGATGAGCTTGCAAAAGTTCAAAGTATTGAGGACACCTAAAAAGTAAAAGAAACAAGACCTTTGTATACTTTTATGAAGGTATACCTAATAATGATGAAGTTGCGACTCAGAATGACAATCAACAACAAAATCTAGTATGTGCTGAATCACAGACAGTGAATGCCGAGCAGTAGAAAAATTTAGAAGTCAAGCTGCAGAATACAGAGAATGTTCATTCAGATTCTAAGAATAGCCAACATGAAGGAAATGAACAAATACTTAATGAAAATATGCATGAGGGTTCAGATTCTGAAAGAGACAACATGCAAACAAGGAAAGAACCCGTATTGGCAAAGTATGTAAGAAGAAATAATCTTGCAGATCAAATTATTGGAAACAAAGAGGCAGGACTAATGACAAGGAATAGACTCAGAAGTGAAACATGCCTGCTTAGCAAAATGGAACCAAAAATAGTAAGTGAAGCCATAACAGATGATTACTGATACAATGCTATGAAAGAAGAAATAGAACAAATTGAGAAGAACAAGACATGGACCTTAGTCTCAAGACCAGCTGACAAGAATGTAATTTGAACCAAGTGGGTGTTTAGAAACAAGTTAGATGAGAATGGTGAAATCACAAGGAACAAGGCAAGACTAGTCTATAAAGGGTATGCACAAGAAGGACTAGACTATGGAGAAACTTTTGCTCCAGTTGCCAGAATGGAAGGAGTAAGGACCTTACTGGCATATGCAGCCTTCAAAGAATTCAAAGTCTATCAAATGGATGTTAAATCCACATTTTTGAATGGTATACTTGAAGAGGAAGTCTACATAGAGCAACCAGAAGGTTTTGTTGATAAAAATAACAAAAACAAAGTATGCAGATTGCATAAGGCTCTATATGGATTAAAGTAAGCCCCTAGAGCTTGGTATGAGAGACTTCACAAGTATCTAGTGCAAATAAGATTTAAAAAAACTGATGATAACATCAACATGTACATCAAATCAGAAGAAGGTAAGGATATTCTTGTATCTGAAATATTTGTGGATGACATAGTTTTTGGAGGAAAGGAAGTACTTTGCAAAAGTTTTGCTGACAAAATGAAACATGAGTTTGAAATGTCTATGTTTGGAGAAATCAAGTTCTTTTTTGGATTGCAAGTACATCAACTAAAACATGGTATATTTGTGACACAATAAAAGTACATCAAAGAGATACTTAAAACGTTTGGATTGGAAGACTCCAAACCAGTCAGCACACCAATAGCAACAAGACATAAGCTATCTAAAAATGATGAATTAGCTAAAGTCAATCAAACAATATACAGATCCATGATTGGAAAATTACAATATGTTGTACATAGCAGAACAGACATAGCATTAGCAGTTGGAATAGTGACTAGATTCTCTGCTAATCCTAGAGAAAATCATCTCATGGCAGTAAAAAGGATTGGGGAGGCAACATTGATGATAGGAAAAGCACAAGTGGAGGAGCATTATTCTTAGGTAAAAGGCTAGTTATTTGGACTAGCAAGAAACAAACATGCACATCTTAGTCCACTGCAGAAGCAAAATATGTGGTAGCAACAGTCAATTGCACAAACATTGTGTGGCTCAAACATCTATTGAAAGGAATGAAAGAAGAGGTAACCAAACCTGTGATAATACAAGTTCTATAAACATATCCAAGAATCTAGTAATGCATGCAAAAACTAAGCATATTGCAATCAAGTATCACTATGTCAGAGAATTGGTGAAAGACGAACAAGTGAAGATGGAGTACATTCACACAAAGGAACAAATTGTAGATATCTTCACCAAACCATTGCCCAAGGATGCTTATGAATATATTAGAGGCAAGTTGGGGGGTACTGCCCCTAACTCAAGCAGTCTAAATCAACAGAGAAACTGCCTTGCATCAACAGGAGTAGATCATTGAAATATCAGAAGAATGATGCATAGGATGACAATAGGAGTAGAAACTCTAGATCAGTCACAAGCATGGTGATAGAGGGAGAAAACATGAGATGCAAAGCTTATATTTAGCATGTTGAAGATGCTACATCTTTGGCATTTATGTCAAAGAGGGAGATTTATGATATGGAGATGTATGAGATTAGTAGTAAGGATGCAGCAGTCAAGAGGGAGAAGCAAAACAAAGGATTCAGTTTATATCAGTTTTTATCAGCAAAAGAAGGAGTTATATACCAAGCAGAAAACGTATATAATTTTGGTGGTAACTAAGTTGATCAATTGATCAGTTTGGTTTGCCATCAATGCCAAAGAGGAAGATTGTTGGAAATGATTGAAAAGATCATGAATGAAGAATAATGGAACTGGTAAAGAATGTTTTCAATCGTTGTTTTGTCATTGATGTCGAACTTGCTACTTGCAGGAATGACAATTGCTTAAGTGATCCAAGTACTATCAATTGGTTGATTGAAAAGGAGGTGGCAATCAATAAGATGTAACTAGAATACCTAGAGAAAGGTTGAAGTTATGATGTTGTAATGAAGTATAAGGATCAACTAAGCCATTGATGAAATAGTGGATTGATGACATACTCTCAAGCTAGTTAGAGCCAAACAGATTCTCAGTTGAAGCCGAGTACACTATGCATGCCGAGCCACAACATGTGCGGAGTTAGAAAATCCAATAGATTCCAAGTGAAGATCAAGTGCCAAGTGACTTTAGGTGCCGAGCAAGATATAGGAGCCAAGTGATATTCAAGTGCCAAGTCTTCAAGTGCCGAGCAAAGCAGAAATGCTATAGGTGTCGAGCATCAGTAAAATAACAATAGAAGTCGAGTAACACAGAAAGAGCCAAGCATCAATAATCCACTGATGTCGAGTTGCTGCATTATTTGTTAAGTCAAAGATTCGCTAGATCAGTGATGATAAGTTTGTTACATTGAATTTTGTGAATTAGTTGGATGATAAGGATGATGAGTAGATGTCACAAAATTCTATGTAAACCATGCAATCCAATTCAAGGCGAATGCTGGTGGACTTATCATGAAGTTTCTAGAAGAAACAATTTGGAGGGGAAACAATACCGTTTTCTTAAGATCAAATTAATATTTGAGTGGGAAATGAAGAACAAAACTTCTTTATTAGGAGTTACAGGTCAGAGATCAAATGCGCATGTATGAGAGGGAGTTGGTCTTAAGTGTGGTTGTGCGAAGAAGCCAAGAGGAGTAAGAACAGAGCATCAAGACTCTGAGTTGATCAAGTGACCATAGAGAGCATTGGCATAACGAGTGGAAGAACTCAGGGAGATAGATCTTGAAGGGTCAACAAGCTATCAACACTACAAGGGAGGAAAGCCAAGCAAAGAAAAGGAACTAAAGAGCGATCTAAAATTTGCAAGGTTGAAGTTGCAATCTGTATCAGGTCAAAACCCTTCTAATACTTTCTTACCATTGTATTAGACATTGAAACCCTACATTGCTAGGTTAGCTTAACAACTAGGTGGATAAGACTCAAGAAAAGGATAAAGAGATCCCCAAGAGAAGGATAAAGAGATCCTCAAGAGAAGGATAAAGAGATCCTTAGGAGGAGGATAGGAGATCCTTAGAGAGGGATGAAAGATTCTTTTGAGAAGGTGACTGTAAATCCCATGGACTTGTGTGAACCTAACAACTCTATGTAAATCCTTTAATAGGGTGGCATTCTAAGTTGAATGTTCCAAAGTCCTCTAACAGGGCACACTCCCAATAGGGTGTAGAAATTCTTTAACAGGGTCACATCTTACAGTGTGTAAAGCCTTTAACAGGGCAAACCATCAGAAGTGGTTGAAATCAATTGTGCAATTATTTTGTGGGTATCATCCCCACTCCAGTTTTACCTTCTTATTCCTGGAGGGTTTCTGGATTACCAAAATCCTTTGTGTTATGTGGTGATGCATGTTTACTTTTCATGATTGTTTAATGTTTAATTGCATGCATGATAAGAAAGAAGAAGGATAGCACTTCTGATTCACTCCTGTTTTATTAGAAAGTTTGAATTAGACATCATTGGACCTTGGATAACTGATTCACCCCCACCTCTCAGTTATTCTAAAAGAATTCTAACACATAGCTCTCTATTCATGGAGTGCAAGGGTTTGTAATGGAGGCCCTTAGTTTGACCTAGTTTGTGCCCATGCAAGTACACCATGAAACAAGAGATTAAAGGATAAAAATGGCATGCAAATTGAGATGAAAACTAATCTATATGATAACAATGTAAAACAATGCAAGAAAGGAAATGTAATAACAATGCAATACTAATCAATGAAAACAAATATGGATCTAAGCTAATATGAAAATGCAAGGATGAAACTTCATGATGGAAGCCATGGATGCATGAGAGATTAAGACAAGAAGATAGAAGTTATCCACAAAAAGCTTTAGTATTCAAACTCCTTCAAAAATTGCTCTCTAAACCTGCAGCATAACAATAGCATAATAATGGATTTCAAAAATGAGGAGAGGGCTCTCCCTTATAAAGAAAAATGTGGAGACGAGAAGCTTCTCACAACCAATATGGGATAATAGAGTTTGATCCATGTGAGACAAAATTCCACCAATGAGAAAAGAGGAGAAGAATTAAATGAGGGAAGGAAAAATAAATTTATTTATTTCATTTCCTTTTTCATGTAGGATTTATTTAATTAAAAGGGAGCAAGTTCTTTTAATTAAATATGAAATATTTAATTAAATTAAAAGAGGGATTTTTCTCTTAATTAATTAAATGTGGATGAATTTAATTAAAAGAGAGGTTTTCTTTTAATTAAATAGGGACTTATTTTATTTAATTAAAAGGGAGATTTTCTTCTAATTAAACAAAACTTAGGATAAAATGATCAACCTTAGAAATGAAATAATCGAATTTGATTAAGGAAATTGATTTGAATTGATTTAATAAAATATTGCAAACCATTGATTCAGGAAATTGATAAATTGATCAATTGAATAATGGGGGCCCATAGTCTAGGCAACCGTTTTAGAGTGTATACATACATTTCTACCTTCTTTTACATATAATTTTTATCGTATTATTTCAAAGAAAATTTAAGCCTCAAGTCAATGTCTTTGCCCTTGGTAAGCATTACATGCATGCCCCCTTGAGAGATCAATCAACAATTATTATTATTATTAATTTTTTAAGTTGGGCACCAAAAACCCCCTACAAAAAAAAAAGATATTCAAAAAAGAGTCTACCGAGTTTTACAAGGACTTAGAACCTACAATATTAACAAAAACTCAAGCTTGGGTTTTACAAGGACATAGAACCTAAATAGTAGCAAACATACAAATTAAAGCTAGAAAGAGAAAAATAGAAGGAAAAAACCAACAAACAGAGCCAGGAACAAAAACCTTGACCAATAACTAGAAACTACAACAAAAAAGTAAGAGATTACTCTAGCTCCTTCGCAACATTAGTCAAGTCTTTGGTAGTAACAACAACCTCCTGAAGGAGACCTTCAACGGATAAGATAGCAACAACTTCAATGGCCCTTTTTGAGCTTAGTCTAATCCTTTTGCTTGGTCCACTAGTCATTTGGGCAGGCATAGGGGAAATGATTTATGTTACAGAAAAAGGTTAATTTAATTTCATTAATTAAATTACCTTTTCTCCCTTCTTAAGATTTCACTTTATTCACTTTTACATTCTCATTTAATAATTATTTAGTAATTATTAAATAACATTAACCTTTTAGGTTACCCTTTGTATCTTTTAGGTTACCTTTTTCAGGTTTCGATCACCCACTATAAGGATAGATCGTTTGTAAGTATCTGTATCTTTTCTTTATCTAAGAATACATTTGCATATTTTTCAGAGTAAACACTTGCCTCCTCTTGTCTTTTTCTTCTTTGTGATAGGTTTTCTACATGTAGGTATTCGAGGGTTTCGTGGATTTGTTTTGCACATTTGCTCAAATCCTTCATGGTATTAGAGCCAAATCTACTGTAGCCTGTTCAGTATTTGGAGAAAAAGGAGAACGAGGGTTTGAAAGATCAAATCTCAAGTTTTTCATGTATTTATTGTAAAAAGAGAGGGTCTTTGAAATTAAGAGTAGTTTGAGGCCAAGCAGACTTCACAGATGGATTCATAAGGCATCAAAACCCTATTTCTATATAAAGTTTGTCCATTTTGGACAACATTGATCCGGGAGGAAAAAAAATTTGTTAGGCATGCTACATGGCCTCCTACATGCATCTTGATGTGAATTTTTTCAAAAAACAATTCTAAAAAACTAGAAAATCAGTCTGCAGCCTATTTTTTGATTGGCAGAGCCTTTTTCTAATGCGGGCATCATTTCTTGGCACTATTGTGAGCTTTCCCAACCCCCGACAATCTTTCTCGACTGTCTCCTAGCACGAGTATCATTTCTTGGCACAACTGTCAAAATCTCCTCCGCCATTACTGAAATATTTTTTCGTCGCCAAAAGCTTCTTACTACTATCGAGCCTTTGTCGCACTGCCCCTGCGACCACCACTGCTCCACCACCCTTCAACCCCTCTACCTTATTCGCCCATGTGGCACCACCGACACCTACCATGTGTCAGGTTCCACTTCAGTGTATTTGGGCCCACACTGCCACGTGGCAGTCTTTTTTGTTGTTGCGACAACCCCCTGGCTGTCAATTTTAAAGCAGTGAAATATTGACATCAGCATTGCATCATCCCTCTTACATGCCCTTCAAGTCCTTTTTTGACCTACTGTTGGTTTTTTTTCTCAATATCTTGAGCACACAGAGGTCTTTTTTCAATTTGAAAGAAGCACTCAAAAGCTCGTTTCGAGATGGAGACAATGACACAAGATATTTTGGGTTTTGATGTAGCATGGTTGTCTGTTTGGGTAGTCAAAGTCAGGTGTGAACTATTTTTCACTCCAAAGGGCATATCTTAAGCATCCCAACTCCATTTTTCGAAAGTGTTATATTTTTGGAAAGCTGGTTCAGTTCTTTTTTAAGAAATGTTGATTTGTCTTCCAGATTCTGCTCCAAGTTTTTTCTATTATAGTTTTTGCTTTATTGCACTATGGTGGATATCTTGGGCATTCCAAGTCTGGAGATTATTTTTGTGGCATGAGATTTCTTCTTTTGGGTTGTACTATCTATTGTAATAGCTCTTTACCCTTTCTGATCATTGTTGATATCATTTGTAAGCATGTTTATGCAAACACATTGATATAAAGTGTCACTCTTGTATTTCAAGGTCTTTCTCATCATTGTGACTAATTCTACTCGTAATACATTATAAAGTGCCATGGGGGGATAGTTGTTTACCTTTTAGTACCCTCTTCCTTTGTCAAGTGAGTGTCCCTTCCATGACATTAGGCCCATGATGTGTCGATGACATGTGCCTTTATAGGTGTTTGTACCTCTTCCTCACTCTTGATGTTCTTGGTTCTTTCTATTTTGTAGGAGTTATTGACCCACTTTCTTAGTTACCTATCACCTCACCCTTGTCTGCATTAGGGGGTTCTTCTATTATTTCTCATGCTTCCTTGGTTCAATTGATCAACTCTTCAAGCTTTGGTGTTCCGTGCCATCTATATCTTTGAGTTTAGTTGTTTGTCTTTGTTTGTCTCCTAATTCGATGGAGATTACAGTCTTCTCTACCTAGTCATGTTCTATTTTAGAGGAGGTTCTACAGCTCAATAGTTTTTTTTAATAGAGTTTGTGACTTCTTCATGCTTCACTAATGTTTCTTCATGATCACTCTTTGTTTCTATTTTCTGGAACATTCCTCTAGTTGGAGGCTTTTACAGTCCTTCACTAGGTTTTTAGCTATCTCTTTTTGTAGTAGAGTTTTTTCCATTGGATTTTTTGTATTTATTCATTTCATAGAGATTTGATCATGATTGGGTACCTTTTCAGACCTAGTTATTGGGACCTAGGTTTGCTTTCAACATTGCATTGTAGTTTCCTTGCTCTTTCTACATTGTTTGTAACTGCATTGTTGCTCATCTTAAGGGGGCTGTTAGAGAAAAAAGTTAATTTAATTCCATTAATTAAATTACCTTTTCTTCCTTCTTAAGATTTCACTTTATGCACTTTTGCATTCTCATTTAATAATTATTAAACAACATTTACCTTTTAGGTTACCCTTTGTACCTTTTTAGTTACCCTTTTCGGGTTTCAATCTCCTACTATAAAGATAGATCGTTTGCAAGTATCTTGCATCTTTTCTTTATCTAAGAATACATTTGCATATTTTTCAGAGCAAACCCTTGCCTCCTCTTATCTTTTTCTCTCTCTATGATAGGTTTTATACATGTAGGTATTGAAGGGTTTCGTGGATTTGTTTTGTGTATTTGCTCAAATCCTTCAATTTCCTCATTGCTTCTTTTACCAATGCTAGCCATCACTGCACACAGAGTGGAAGTTATCATGTCTATTGGTTTTTTTTTCTTTTTTTGGTAGTTCATCAATCTCATGACAAGATATTAGTTCTATTGGTAATGGTTTCTAGATTAGATTGTGCTGAATTTTTTACCATCAACATTTCAAATCACACTTTTGTTTTGCAACTCTTGCTCTCTCATCTTCATGATGAATCATGTAGTATGATTCAAAATGTTGATGGTAAAAAAATCAACATAATATATAATCAAAAAACCATTACTAATAGCTTTAATGGATTGTGGAAATTTGATCTCTCTAATATATTAGTTCTATTCAATGAAAAATGTGTAAAATATAAGCCTCCAAACATGTGTTTGTACACTTTTAGTAAACATGCCCATCATACATCCCACATTAGGATTTGCATGTACTTAAATAGGGATGAGATGTCATTTTCACTTCATTTGAAATTTTGATTTAGAAGATTGGTGGAGTGGAGAAGAAGGGTGAAAAAAAGCTAGTAGTTGTTGTGGTCTCACAACACACACCCCATTCCTCACAAGGAATGGGGACCCCCTACTTTTTTCGGGCTCCCGAACTAATAGTTTGAGAGTTGAGAAAAGATGTTAGAGTCAAAAAATTAAAAAATAAAAAAAAATTAGAAAAGGACAAAAAAATTAATATAAAAATTGGAAAATTTTGAAAAAAAATAAAAAAATGTGCGCACGCTACCAAGCCGCACCACACTTTTTTAAAAAGAATTTTAATAAACCTAAAATTTTAAAAATAAAAAAATAAAAAAATAAAAAAATAAAAAAGATAAAAAACAAAAAAAAATTCCAAATTGGGCATTTCATTTTTGTTTATTTAAATTCAAAGCTTTTACGTTTTATTTCTAAGTTTTATCATTGACCTGACAAACATTTTTCCTTATAATGTATAGGTGATCAAATGGCGTCCACATCTAGAGTAGCACCCAAACCAGTCATATTCAAGTTCCAAGGCATACCGTCAAAGTCAAGATTCCATGATGATTACAGAGAAATTAGAGATACTGATATGGGACACATGGATCTAGGAGAATTCCTCAAAATCTGTAACAAGCCCATCGAGAGATCAACTCTGGTCTAGTCATTGATTCGTTCTAGGTTGGTGAACATAGCGTCACATCCCGTATCAGTGCAGTCAGCAAAATTAATCATGGCCCTGGCACAACATTTTGTTCCTAAAGAAAGGGTCATTAAAAGTGTCACAAGAGAGGTTGTGTTGGATCTTCAACCTGACAACATTGAGAGGGTTTTTCATCTTCTGAGAGAAGATCAATTCATTAGGCTCTCATATGAAACAATTGAGAGATGGTACAGGGAGAAGCAATAGAAGGCAATTAACATCATATAGTCCTCTTACCTCATTGAGAAGCCTCCTCGGGAAAGAATAACAGACAAAGTAGACATGACTCAGGGGTATATGAAGGAAGACATTGGATACTTTATCGTTCTCTTAAGCAGAGTCATGGGCTTACTTGCAGCAAGTCACCTTAGCACTTTCATGGTCAAATTCATTGAGACCATCACAGAAGTGAAGATACCATTAGACTGGGCCACCACACTAAGTGAAAACTTGTGTGAGCAATTGAGCACGGTAAAGGACAAGAAGAAGTTTTACATGGCTTCTTACATTGTATACCTGCTTGCAGCAAGGGCGACAAACTATCCCAGTTTGTATAGGAGAAATAATATGCAGGATCCTAATGCTTGGCCTTACATAGTTTACCCTTAGCTGGTAAAGAAGAAGCTCTCAGCATAGAGTAAAGAGTACAAAATTGTCAATGATGCATTCATCTTTTCAATCATTCGATTCATTGAGGGGGATTATGGAAAGAGGTTATCCGATGAAGCCAAAGCACAAATTATAGTTCTTGGAGCCTACTTCATCTAGTTCAAGATGTTCACATATCTATGGGTAGTTGGTGTCTCCATCAATCCTAAGAAGCTCCCAAGATATCCAAGTGACAAACTGGTGCTATTGGAGATTGCCCGACAAATTGAGTCAGCAAATGAGAAGATAAAGAGACAACAGAGACCTTGCTGGGCATGGCCATTGGACCATATCAGGTGAAAATGAAGCAAGATATTTCATCCATCGAGTGGGAGTGGGAGAATTATCCCCTTGAAGAATACAACTCTCCCCAACCCTATTTTGACAATGTTGGGAGAGTGGAGAGTCTAGTGGGAAATAACTTCCATCATGAGGATGTTGTTGAAGATCATTGGATGAATGCCACAAATGACTACGATGTCCACATAAGGGATTATTGTAAGATGACTTTGTATCTAGTAGAGAAGGCTCTCTAGTTGAACATTCCAGAGGAGATAAGGCAACAAGATTCTAAGGAGTTATTGGACCCCTTGTTCAACATAGAAAAAATAGGTGAAGACCCATTATGAATGCTGAGGTTGACAGGGAGGAGGCTAATGATATTAATCATCAAGCGAGGCATGTTTTCAAAATGATGAAGGATTGGATCAAGAAACCTTTTCCACTTGATCCAATTCCTGATACAGTGATCTTCCATGCAGATGCCCACCTAGAAAGAGGTAGAGGGAAGAAAGTAATAATTCCTACCTTTGCGGCCTAGTCTCCTATCAAGCCAGAGACAGTATACTAGCTTGATCACCCGGTTGGATACTGTCACCCTTCAGAGAGGAAGGGAAAGAACAAAAGAAAGAGGACCTCTCCTTAGAGGATTCAGATAGAACAAGTGCCTCCCCAGCAGCAAGAACAGAGTGCATAAGGGTCTGAAGATACAAGAGCTACTCAAGTCCAGGATGAACCTTAATTGCCTCCTGTTGTACCTAGCCAACTAGAAGAGGGAGAGATTCCACAAGTCTCCATTCCTCCTATCCAAGAAGAGCTAGCTTCTCCTTCTACCTCCAAGAAACAAAAGAAGAGGATTAAGATCAAGATGAAAAAGAGGCAAAGGATCAACAGAATATTGGTGCCTTCCCCATCTATTCCTAAAAGCATTCTAGAGGGAGATGAAGAGGAGGAGGAAGAAGAATTAGAAGAGGAACAAGTGCCCCTATAGGGAAGAACTCGGCTAGCAAGAGCCATAGAATTACAAAGGAGAAAGAGGGCCACGGGTACCTCACCATCCACCTAAGCAGAACCCTTAGAACTTTCTTCTTCGAAAGATGAAGTATAGCAGTGGGTGGATGAGCAAAGTGAAGAGGGCAATAACATTTTCTCAATGTTAGATTTTGATTTCATGCCCATAGGTACAGAATTAGTTGGGAATAAGATCAAGGATACTCCTATAGGTGAATCTCAATAGGAAGACTTGATGTAGATGCCACCAGACACACAAGGTCCTGATCTTACTCCTCCATCTCCACCACAAATTATAGTGGTAGATAAGGGTTCGGTTACTCCTCCACCTCTGAGTTTAGAGCAAGAGCAAATTTAAAAGGAATCATCATAAGAAGAGGGACTGAAACAAATGCCGACCGATGAAGTGTCGAAGGAGGGACAAATGGTGGAATATTCTCAATCACCTTCCCAAGACACTGAGGTTCAAGCTATAGGGTCTACTAAGACTGAGACTCCAGAAGAAGAGCCCTCCCAACACAAGACAACTCTAAGCAGGAGCGACAAAGGGAAGGAAGTTGTAGAACATACCCCTTCATCATCAAGAGCTAGGTCCTCAGTAGGACGCATCCCTAGGTGGATCTGGAAGGAAATAATGAGGAGTACTAAGCCTCAATTATGTGCTTTAGAAGAAGACATTTGTGACATTGCATAGATCTTAAATAAACCTGAGTCTCCATCACACGAGGCAATGTCGTTGGCATTTGTCACCAGCACATGGAACTAGGAATTGTTTTCACAAGTGGTTGTCCCTTCTAAAGACACAGATGTGGAAGGCCTTGATCTTGAGGATTACAAACTGAAGGATGTTATGTTGGGGAGGTTTACATGAGATTCAACCCGATTGATGATGACCTTGGGAGTCAAAGAGGTCCTTAAGCATATGGAATAAGATGAGGCCGAACTCCAAGCACTTCAAAGGCAGGTTGAGAACCTAAAGGGATATCTAGCCAAAGTAGTTGGTCCTCTAGATCTTGAACACCCTGAGCAGACTTTGAACACTGTTCTCAGAGAAGGGGGAGTGGTGCACATTGATCCATTTTTGAAAGCCTATCAGCAGTGGTGAGAAATTTTTGAGGAGAAAGGTATCTTGATCATCACAGGGAATTTGAAATTACAACATGCTACACAAGAGAATGTGAATAAAATTGTAGCAATTTTGAAGTAAGACTTCAGTATTATGGATGAAGTACGGGCTTAGAGTAAGGACTTGCAAACTCTACAAGCCATAAAAGGTTAAAGGTACTAGGTTTTGATTGATGTATATACTGAAGAAGAATTAGATATGATTGATGACTGGATAGAAAAGATAGCATATAGCAATAAAGTAATGGGAACATTACATGAGGAGATCCATCGGTTCAAGGACCAAGCCTGAGAGTGAATTTTGGAAGCAAAGAGACACTATAGTGATGCATGCTTGGATATTTTTGAAGATGAGGAACGAGAAAAGTTGCTACCTGTAGAGACAGTAGTGGAGAATTTCAAGAATATTTTTGTGGAGGTTGCTCATGATGAGGACATTCAACAAGCCATTAGGACTGAAGAAGCATTGTTATAATTGGATACCAAACTCACGGATTTTGCTGACACTCGAATTAAGGTAGACAATTATAGATAGAAGGTAAAAGATAAATATGAGGCTTTAGATCTATCAGACGCAACTAAGATTACTGAGATGATAGAGAAATTCAAGGATAAACATAGCTTTGGGATGAAGATAAACGAAACCTAGATGCCAAAATTTCAATTTTGACACTCGGTAAAATTTTGAGATTTTGACCCTGTCGAGGTCCACAGCTTCGTAGCTTTGCAGGTTCACAATTCAGAGGTGTGCCGACAGTTAACTACTTGTTCCAAAAATAGCGCTTTCCATGCATCGAAAACACATTTTGACGGCAGTTTAACTTCAACACACACCTAGTAAAGGACCAACTTCTATTTTTGGAACTTCTAGATACTTCCACTTTGACTCAAAGCTTTCTCCTCTTTTTTCTCTCATAATTTCTTTGTTTTTGACATGTAAAAGCTCATGCATCCAATTAATAAATAAAACATGGATGGAGTCCTACTAAGCACTAGTTAGATTGTTAGATTGTATATAATTAGTTTGATTTATTGATTAAAAGCATTTTATTGCATGAAGAATATCTCTCACTCTCAACACAAATTGAGGAGGCAATTTCTTATAAACACCCTATTGCAATATGTAATCAGGGCCACTGTTATTATGCAATAAAATTATGCTTTTGGTGCTCACATTTGGAGTGTAGTGATTCTTGCCTGAATGTGTCATTGTTTTATAAATTTTGTTCATGAGATTATGATTGAGCCAAAGGTTTATTGCATTGTTTCTGGTTGTGCAATCTTTTAGTTCTGGTGTTTGCTATAGATTTACGAATTTCGTTGATGTATCTAGCTCGAGAAGAAATCACCAAATTGTGCCTGCATAACTCTTTGTCTCACATGAGCGCACTTTCCATGGCCTTGCGATTTGATAAGGAGTGAAACATCATTTGGTTATTGAAATTTCCCATTGACGATTGCATCAGTGGAATCTAGGAAGCACTGCTCCTATTTTCATTCATTACCTATTGATCTCTTCGAAAGCTTATCTTGCAGTGTGTTATTTTCTGTAGCTTATGTCCGTTAGGATTTCAATTTCATGTTATTTGTTTTGAATTTCATGTTATTTTCTTTCAAGTTATGTTATTTGCTTTGCTAACTCCTTGTTAGAATAGGAACTCATATTAGTTGCATTGTTAGATTGCATTCATAAAAAACATAAAATACAAAAATATAGTTTTCTTTTAGTGTAATTTTTGAAATAGTATGCAGATTATACATTCCATCTGAAATCAAAACAAACTAGCAAAGGCCTCCTCGTGAATATTTACATTTATCTTCAATTGAGTGGGTTCTAGTAGATTGCAAGATCACCCAGAACCTTGGAGTCAATTTACAAAATTAGCTTTTCAAGAGAGGATTTTGCAAGAATTTCTGTCGTTTAGCATCGTGTAAAATGACAGCTCAACAGAAGTGGTGCTAGAAGGAGGGCCACACTTTTAGATCTTGAAGAAAAGTGGAAAATTTGCAAAAGTTTTGAAATTTTGCACTTTTTGCAAAAATCTGCGCTTCACACAAGTTCATAAAATTTTCTGAGCTTTTGAGAAATTCAGGTCTGCAACTTTGCAGGTATGCAAGTCCACAGATCCATAACTTCACAGGTGCGCAAGAGTGCAAAACTCTGTGGTGCGCAAAATTTAGAGAGGTGAGGAAGTGTACTTTTGTAGAGGTGCACTTTTTCTAGAATTGATGCAAACTAAAGGATATTGATCCAAAATCCCCATTTCAGTGAGCGTTAAGATCCATGCCAAGTGTGCATGAGTTTCTTGAACTTACCCACTTCCGCAAACCACATAGTGACAAGGGAATACCTTGAATTCAACCACTTTCATTCAAACTTTCATCATCTTCTTAAACTCCACCTCCACTCCAACCACCTGATGGACCACCACATATTCCAATAGCTACTCCTCAACAACCAGCGTTAGGTCTGCCAAACCCTCCAATGTCCTTTTTCACAAACACTGTAGACTCACCAATAAACTTGAGAGGTGCACTCCATGACCTCCCTAAGAATCCCGAGAGGTTTTGCCCAAGATTCATCTATGGTGAGACACGAACTACCAAAGATCACGTCAAGGTATTCAAGGAAATTTGCAACCGCAAGAAAATTGCTAATGAGGATGTGGTTCTTCATTTATTCCCCTACTCTTTGGGGGAAATGCCTTCAATTGGTACGTTAATTTGCCATCTGGATGCATTGGGGATTGGGACACATTCAAAAAATTGTTCTTGGAACAATTCAAAACATTCATCAACCCAGTTGTGATACATCAACAATTCATATCAATCAAAAGGGACCCAGTTGAGACAATTTCTTGCTTCAACCATCGCTTTCATATGGCATATCGCAAACTAGAGATGCCATACACTATATCAATTGAAGCCGCTATTCAGATTTACTTGAACACTATGGACTATCCTACTGTGATCTTTTTGAGAAGACTTCTTGCAACAAATATTGACACATTGGATAAAGTCTTCGCAGAGGCAATTACCTTCACTAAGCAAGCTAATCCTAATGGAGGAGGATTAATGCTTCCAGCTCTAGCTATCATAGCGATGCCAACATACCCTGTTGGAGTACCTATGGTGCCTAGTAAATTCATACCTATGAATCTAGTTACATTACAATAGGCATCCACTCTGTAAAATCTCGCTCTAACGTATCTAGGGTTTGAACCTTCGAAGACTACCTTCTTTAAGCAAAAGGCAGCAGGACCCGCTCAAGTAGACAATGGTTTTTTATCTGAATTTGGTTAGATGAAAAAGACTGTCTCAAATGAATAATGAATTGACTCATTTAAGGTTGTCTCAAGGAAAAAACAACTTCTTCCAAAGAAACAATGCTGGTCCGTACAACAACAATTATGGCTAGAATTATAACAAGAACTTCAGTGGGAACAACAACAATAATGCAAGAAACAATAATGGGGGAAACAACTTCAATCCTCCTGACCGTAATAATGGCTTCCAAAGATAGAACTGACAGTGGAACACTCGGCCAAATAATGGAAGTATTCCTGCTGACAACAACAATAACAATGTTCAGTATGCAGATATCAATCAATGTGACGATGGTTAGAATGCACCCAATAATGATGGTTCATATTACAATAGGAATCAAGAGATGACTCAAAGCTCACAAGCAACTAACAATGCTCCTCCTATGCAGTTTAACACTATGTTACTAGAATCCTATGATTCTACATAGAATGTGTAGGTAGAATAGCCAGCTAGCGAAGAGTTCTCTTTTCCATTAAGTAAGGAACCTAATCTTCAACATGATGAGATGTTTGCTTTTCGCAATGACAATCGAAATATGTATAATCTTAGAAATAGAAAGGAACCTTTGACAGATGGGATTCCTCTAGGTTTACAACCAACTCCTCCTAATCAGAGAGCGAGTAACAATCCAACACCAGTTAGGCCACCATATGGAGGACAACAGAACCAGAACCTAGTGAATGTACCAACAATATTGAAGAATCCTACTTGGTCTATTGAAAAGTATAGTGTTGTCAAAGACTTGAAAAGAACTAAAGCCAATATGTCCATGTTTGACATGCTGCAAAATTGTCCACAATAGTGAGAAGCACTCATGAAGACTCTAGATCATACAAAGGTATCCCAAATATGAATACTGTCCCTCAAAAGACAATGTCTCAACAAGTCAATGTAGTAGAAGCAATGCCCACTATGTTTAAAGACAAGGTTGAAGTACCCTCATTTATGCTTGGCATTAGGATATATGGAAAGAATCTCCACAATTTCTTGATTGATTCAGGAGCCTCATGTAATGTCATGCCACTATCAATAACACAAAGGTTAGGGGTAAGTCCTCAACCCTCCAATCAGATAGTGATACAGTTGGACAAAACAGAGGTCAAAGTCATTAGCGTATTGAAAGATGTTCAGATATAGTTGACAGTCGATCCCCAGATTCAAGATGTCATTGATATACATGTGGTGGACATTCTAGAGATGTATGGATTGCTTCTAAGCAAAGAATGGATGAAATGCCTAAGAGGATGGTTTTCTAAAGATTTCACTTAGCTATGATTACCATGAAAAGGATTGAACAATCAAATCAAGATAGATGTTGAACCCAAATTGAAAATGATGATTACAGACTATAATGCCCCGAATGAGATAACATTCTTACAATTAGATTTGGGTTCATACAAGGTGATGGCATTCGACACTATTCCAATCAAAGCATCCCAAGATTAGGATAAGGAACTAGAGATATCAATCCCAAAGGATGAGACCATGACATAATTCATAGATAATATGGTGACTAATTTGTAATGCTTGGGAGAAGAAGCCGACCCCAACATTTTACTTCTCCCTGGATTCTATCGATTACACAAAGTTAGTCACTCTGAGTTAGAATGCTCGTCATGCCAAGAAGTAGTTGCAAATGTGTTAACACATATAATGCAAGGCAAGGATAACTTCCAGAAAAGGGACCTGTGGGAGATCAAAGCAATATAAACTCAACTGAGTTGGCAAGGCAGATCAAAGAAGAAATTGAAGATCTAAATGTGTCATACAGTGATACCTCTTCAGATTGGGGAGGTTTGTCTTCTCCTCCTCCAGGGATGATTAAAGTCTAAAGAAGAAGATGATACGTGAAAGGTAAAGGATGGACTTTAGTAGTCATTCATCTTGAACCTAAAGTTGAGAAAATC
This sequence comes from Cupressus sempervirens, assembly GCA_028749045.1. Taxonomy (NCBI): domain Eukaryota; kingdom Viridiplantae; phylum Streptophyta; class Pinopsida; order Cupressales; family Cupressaceae; genus Cupressus; species Cupressus sempervirens. The sequence goes on from CM053785.1 coordinate 1,109,528,015, forward strand.
AAAGAATTGATAGGGGAAATTCATGAAAAATAGGAAAAACACACACTTCCTCTATCTATAGATTACAAAGGGGAATCATCAAGTCCACCCTGCAAGAAGTTATAATGGGTCCCCAAGAAACAATCTTTCAATGCTCAGATCAAAGAAAATTAAGAATGAACAAACACAAGGTTAAAAGGCCCAAGGAAGATCCAATTTGGACACTTCACTTTGATGGTTCCAAATGCAAATTAGGGGCTGGATAGGTATAGAATTGGTTAATCCAAAAGGTAAGTCCTTTTATGGAACATATCAATTACAGCTTAGATGTACTAGCAATGCTGTAGAATATGGAGCATTGATCCGAGGACTTCTGTTTGCACTCGAGAAAGGAATCACAACTCTCATAATCGAGGGAGATTCTTAGTTGGTTATACAAAAGCATAATCTCATCAGTTATGGATTGTGGAAATCTGATATTGTTAATAAGATTCTTAGTTGGTTATTCGGCAAGTAAAATCATTATACTCTTGCAACGAAAAAAAGCTACTTTCTTATAGGAAGAGAGTATGGGATTTACTGGATGATTTTAAAGCTTTAAACATAAGGTCCATTCCAAGGAGGAAGAATATGGTAGCGAGTGATCTCGCTATTTCAGCAAGTGCATTACAACTAGTTGAAAGAATTAAGTTGAAAAGATTTTCAGTAGAGTTGGTTGTTGCCCCATCTATTCTGGATAATATTACAAACTTTCAAGTCTTTTAGGATGATCAACACATAGTCAAATTTATCATGTGTAATGGTCACTTTAAAGGGCAAGAAATTGATGACAATCCATATGACAAACCTGAGGATGACAAACTTGAGGATGAAAATGGGATTTTGAATTTAAAGATTAACACTATTCCCAAGGGGATGGTTTAGTTAGAATGCATTTTTCATTCTGATGAATAAGCACTTAACAAAAGGATGATTCAAGAAAAGGGTATCGAGGAGTGCGATGAATACAACTTGGGAACTGAAGAAGAGCCGGGGATGGTCTGAATAGGGAAAGCATGCAGTGCACAAGAAAGGTAAGAAATGCTCAAGTTGCTTACTGAGTATAAGGATGTTATTGTTTAGAGCTATGAAGAGTTAAAGACATATGACCCAAAGATTATAACTCATGACATCCCTTTGAAACTAGATGCCAAACCTTTCTGAAAAAGGCAAAGACTTGTCAACCCCATCCTCGAGCCCTTGATAATGAAGGAAGTCAAGAAATTGCTGGATGCAAAGATCATATTTCCCGTTCACCATTCTACATGGGTGGCTAACTTGGTTCCCATGGGGAAGAAGACTAAAGAGATTCACCTTTGTGTTGATTTTTGTAACTTGAACTTGGCATCTCAAAAGGACAATTACCCTCTACCCTCACTTGATGAGGTTCTGCAAATTGTAAATGGTTCAAAAATGATGCCTTTCCTAGATGGATATTCATGATATAATCAGGTGATGGTCGAAGAAGAAGATCGACTAAAGATAACTTTCACAACTAAATGGGGAACTTTTTCCTATAGGAGAATGTCATTCGGACTGATTAATGCAGGGGCTACATTTCAATGAGCCATGGATGAATCTTTTAAGGGATTGGATGATTTAAACATCTTTTCAAAAGATCGAAGCACTCACATTTATGATTTAAGGCGAGTATTCAATAGATGTCATAGGTACGACATATCTCTCAATCACAAGAAATGTTCATTTGGCGTTACTAAAGGAAAACTCCTGGGGCATGTTATTTTTGAAGCCAAAATTTCCATTGATCCAAATAGAGTTAAAGCCATTCTAAAGTTAGCACCTCCACACAGTTAAAAGGAACTAAATTCTTTCTTCGAGAAGATAAATTTTCTGTGAAAATTCATAAGCGAATTTGTAGAGATAGTTCATCCCCTTAATGATTTACTCAAAAAGGGGGCTAAGACAGAATGGGTTCCAGAGATTAAGAAATCATTCAAAGATATCAAAGTGGCCATTTCCATAGCTCCGATTTTAGTAAGTCCTGATTATGAATTACCCTTTGAGATCTATTCCTTTGCTTAAGAACATTCTTGTGTAGGGTTCCTGACATAGAAGAAATAAAAGGAGGATGAAAGACCAATTGCTTTTGTGAGTTGCCCCCTAAAGAATGCAGAGTTGAATTATTCAAATCTCAATAAACAATCCTTTGAATTAATCAAGGCGGTGAAGAAGTTTCGTCATTACATACTAAGAAGTAAGGTGTATGCAATTGTACCTAATACAGTAGTAAAGATGCTTTTGATGCAGAATAAACTTGGTGAAAGAAGAGGTAAATGGATGGCCATACTTCAAGAATTCAATTTGAAAATTCTACCAATGAGATTAGTGTTGTTTAATGTGGAGCCTGATTAGTCCCCAAGTGGGAGATTGTTAGATTGTGGTGATTGATAAGGAAAGTACTGTATATACTTCATAATTAGTGGTACTATTCATAGATTTTCCATTTGTATATTTGTCACTAAAGTTATGGCTAATTTATGGCCGACATGTTATAACCCTAAAGCAGTTTAATACTTGTATAAAAGGGTTTAGGGTTGGGTATTTTCATTATGTTGTGATGCAAAATTGCTTCTTGTGGTGGTATTGAGTTGTAAGGGATTACAGACTATAATCAGGTTGTAATCACTGGATTGTAATAATATTGGACTTGCTGTTTGGTGTATGTAGCCCAGGGATTGGGTGAACCACGTTAAATCTTGGTGCCTTGTGTTCAAATCTGTGTGATCTATTATTTTCTGTTATTGGTTATATTTGCATGTAGTTTTTATTTCTGTCCATGGTTTATCCTAACAAGTGGTATCAGAGTGAGGTTGTCTTTCAGTTATCCTTTGCAGGAAAGTCTCACGGTTAAGTGGGAGTCTCACGGTTGAGTGGGAGCGATGGCAGATGAAGGTAAGCTGAGGGTTGACAGGTTTAATGGGCAGAACTTCCAGTTATGGAAGATGCAAATGGAAGACTATCTATATCAAAAGGATTTATGGAAGCCGTTGGAAGGCAAAGCCATGAATCAGGGAACTATGTTAGATGCTGAATGGGATCTTTTGGACAAAAAGGCACTCAGAAGCATTCAGTTATGCTTGGCACCATCAGTGGCATTTAATATTACAAAAGCAAAGACAATAGAAGAGTTGATGAAAACCCTAGTGACATAGTATGAAAAGCCCTCCGCTTCAAACAAGGTATTTCTCATGAAGTGTTTATTTAATATGAAAATGGCAGAATGTGGATCTGTTGTAGATCATTTAAATGAGTTTAATACAATTACTAGTGAGTTATCTTTTGTGGGTATCAATTTTGATGAAGAAATTAGGGCTCTCTTGATTTTGTGTTCTTTGCCTGAAAGCTGGAATGGCTTGGTAATGGCTGTGAGTAATTCTGTTCCTGGATCTAGTACCCTAAAATATGATGATGTGATCGATGTTGTTTTGAGTGAGAAAACTCGTAGGAAATCCTCACGTGGATCTACATCAGGAAGTGTTTTGAATACACAAAGTAGGGGCAGAATGACTGAGAGAGGAAGTAACTTTGGAAATCGTGGGAAATCAAGAGGAAAGCCAAAGGGGAAGAGGTCTCAATCGAGAGGACCAAATGATTGCTGGTACTGTGGGAAACCAGGGCACAAAAAGAAAGATTGCTGGAATCGAAAGAAAAATGAAGGAGATAAATCAGATGGAGACAAGGAGGCAAATGTGGTAAGTAACAAATTTGAAGCAAATGTTTTGCTTCTATCTTTAGAAAGTGTTGATGATTCATGAGTTTTAGATTCTGGTGCTTCATTTCATGCTACACCTCATAGAGGTTATTTCATTGATTATGTCCAAGGGGATTTTGGGCTTGTTTATTTGGGGGATAATGAACCCTGTCAAATTTTTGGAAAGGGAAAAATTAAGATTAAGTTGCAAAATGGGAATCATTGGCTACTACATGAGGTAAGACATGTTCCAAGGCTGAGTAGGAATTTAATTTCAGTGGGGCAACTTGGTGATGAGGGTTGTGTAGTTACTTTTAATGATAAAAATTGGAAGATTTCAAAAGATTCCCTTGTAGTAGCAAAAGGTGTGAAAGTAGGCACCTTATATCTTTGTACACATCATATTGTTCCTTCTACTTTGATTATTTCAGAGAAAAATGAATGTTCAGGAACAATTGTTGTAGTTGAGCAGGGAGAACAAATAGCTACTGTAGATTTTGATACAACACTGTGGCACAACAGACTTGGGCACATGAGTGAGAAAGATATGAAAGTACTTCATTCAAAGAAATTTTTACCAAGTTTGAAATGTGTTAATATGGATTTCTGTGAAAGTTGTGTATGAAAAACAAAAGAGAGTGAGTTTTGTAAAGACTGGGAAGGAAAACAAAAAAGAGAAATTAGAGCTTGTGCATACAGATGTATGGGGACTAGCTTAGGTATCTTCCCTTGGTGGCTCTCATTATTATGTTACATTTATTGATGATGCAACTAGAAAAGTATGGGTTTATTTCCTTAGACAAAAATCTAATGTATTTCAAACTTTTAAGAAATGGAAATGCTTGGTTGAAAATAAGACTGGTAAGAAATTAAAATGTCTCAGATCTGATAGTGGTGGTGAGTATTGCAATAATGAATTTGAAGATTATTGCTCCACTAATGGTATTCATAGACATAAAATTGTTCAGAGGACTCCACAGGAAAATGGAGTGGCTGAACGCATGAACATGAATATAATGGAGCGCGCAAGGAGCATGAGGTTGCATGCTAGGTTGCCCTTACACATGTGGGAAAAGGCTATCAATACTACAGTATATTTGATTAATAGAGGTCCATCTACTCCTTTGGGCTGTGGTATTCTAGAGAAAGCATGGATTGGTAAGAAGGTGAGTTATTCTTTTCTCAAGAACTTCGGTTGTGAAGCTTTTGCTCATATAGACTCTGAAAATAGAACCAAGCTAGAAGCTAAATCAAAGAAATGTGTCTTTGTTGGATATGGCATTAATGAATTTGGTTATAGGCTTTGGGATTTTGAAAATCATAAAATTGTTAGAAGTCAGGATGTCATATTCAATGAGAAAGTGTTGTACAAAGATTTGTTGCAACAATATGAGAAGAAAGAAGATGATTATGTAGTGTTAGATAATACTCCAAAAGTTGATGTTCCAACCATTCCTCATGATGTGCAACAACTGCAACAACAAATACCACACACACCGGTGAATGTTAGATGGTCAACGAGGCAAATTAGACCTCCACAAAGATTTTCTCCCTCTTTGTATTCTATTTTACTTATTGATGCTGGTGAACCTAAAAGTTATGATGAAGCTATGTAGGTGGATACTAAGATTCAATGGGAGTCTGCAATGAAAGATGAAATGGACTCTTTGCTGAAGAATAAGACATGGGATCTATGCAAGTTGCCTGCAGGTAAAAAGGCTTTACAGAATAAGTGGGTTTATAGGTTGAAAGAAGAGGAAGGAGATAAGAAAAGATTTAAGGCTAGGTTAGTTGTAAAAGGATTTGCACAGAAAAAGGGAATTGATTTTGATGAGATATTTTCTCCTGTTGTTAAAATGACTTCTATCCATACTATTTTAAGTCTCGTGTCTACTAAAGATTTGCATTTAGAGCAGTTGGATGTTAAAAAAACCTTTCTTCATGGTGATTTGGATGAAAAAATATATATAGATTAGCTACGAGGATTTGAGGTCAAAGGTAAGGCGAACTTAGTGTGCAAATTGAAGAAAAGTTTATATGGCTTGAAGCAAGCACCTCGGCAATGGTATTTGAAATTTGACAGGTTTATGCATGAGCATGGCTATAACAAGTGTCATTCAGATTATTGTGTTTATTTTAAGAGGTTGGATGATGATAGCTACATTATTTAATGTTTATATGTTGATGATATGCTTGTAGCTGGGTCTAACATGGATCATATTAAGGGGCTAAAATGCTAGTTAGCACATGCATTTGCTACGAAAGATTTGGGGGCAGAAAAAAAAAGCCTTGGTATGAAGATTTGTAGAGATAGGAAGAACAGAATATTAACACTATCTCAGGCTGATTATGTTGAGAAGGTGTTGCAACGTTTCTCTATGGAGAATGCTAAAGCTGTCAACACACCTTTACCTGGTCATTTGAAGTTGACTAAGGAGATGTGTCCTAAGAAACAGGAAGAGGAGGATAAGATGTCCAAGGTAGCCTATGCTTTAGCTGTAGGAAGCTTAATGTATGCTATGGTATACACTAGGCCAGATATTGCACATGCAGTGGGAGTCGTTAGTAGGTATATGAGTCATCCAGGATTTGAGCATTGGAATGCTGTCAAGTGGATTCTCAGATATTTGAGAGGAACATCCAATAAGTGTTTACACTTTGGGGGCTCTACTACTAATTTACAAGGCTATGTTGACTCAGATTTGGCAGGGGATATTGATACTAGGCGGAGTACTATAGGTTATGTCTTTACTGTTGGTGGGGCAGCCGTGAGCTGGGTTTCTAGGTTACAGAAGATTAATGCTCTATCCACTACAAAGGTAGAGTATGTTGCTGCTATAGAGGTAGCCAAGGAGATGATATGGCTTCAATTCTTCTTGGAAGAATTGGGACATCCTCAAAAGGATAATTATTTGTTCACCGATAGTCAAAGTACCATTCATCTTGCAAAGAATTCAGCTCTGCATTCTAAGACCAAACACATACAATTGCGGTACCATTTCATTCAGTTAGTTTTGGAGGATGGATAGTTAAAGCTAGAGAAGATACATACCAATGACAATCCAACAGATATGTTGACAAAGGTTGTAACAAGGGAGAAGCTGAACTCCTCTTTAGCTTCGATTGGTCTTCTAGACTGACCATAAATAAAAGAATAGTAGAGTCCAGGTTGGTTTGATCCAGTGGGAGCCCCATGTGGTAGTAGTATTGTTACAGGATCAGTCTCCAAGTGGGAGATTTTTGTTTAGTGTGGAGCCTGATCAATCTCCAAGTGGGAGATTGTTAGATTGTGGTGACTGATTAGGAAAGTACTGTACATACTTCATAATTAGTGGTACTATTCATAGATTCACCATTCGTAGATTCACCACTAAGTTATGGCTAATTTATGGTCGACATGTTATAACCTTAAAGTGATTTAATACTCGTATAAAATGGTTTAGATTTGGGTATTTTCATTATGTTGTGATGCAAAATTACTTCTTGCGATGGTATTGAGCTGTAAGGGATTACAGACTGTAATCAGGTTGTAATCACTAGATTGTAATAATATTGGACTTGCTGTTTGGTGGATGTAGCCCAGGGATTGGGTGAACCACTTTAAATCTTGGTGCCTTGTGTTCAAATTTGTGTGATCTATTATTTTCTGTTATTGGTTATATTTGCATGTAGTTTTTATTTTTGTCTGTGGTTTATCCTAACAATTAGTTTGAGGTCAAGGGTTGTCAAGAATGATAGCTGATAATCAGGATGAGAATGAAAAGGAATTCAAGTTTGACATTGAAATAATTGAGGATGATCAAAATAAAAAGATTGTATCTCAAGTTGATATTGGTCAAGGTGTGGTGATAGATGTTTGGTATTAAGACATTGTTTATTATCTTCTACAAGACCAATGTCCCAGTTGGATGAATAGTTCACAATGTAGGGGACTTAAAGTGAAGCATGAATCTTATATGCTACATGACAAAAAGTTGTATAAGAGGGACTATGAAGGGATTTAACTAAAGTGTTTAGGCCTTGAGGAAACAAAGGAAGTATTGGAACACTTTCATGACAAGTATGGTATAGGACATGGTTCGACAAAAGCAATAGCTTACATGATTCTAAAACTGGGTTATTCTTCACCCTCGATATTCAAAGACACTTTCAAGCATGTATGCTCTTGCCATATATGTCAAACTATTTCTAATAAAGAGAGGCACCCGACAATGCCATTACAACTGATATATGAGGGGCGCCCCTTCAGAAAGTGGGGGTTGGATTTTATTGGTTTGATCAATCTGCCATCATCAATTGGACATGCATTTATTCTCACAGGTACAGATTACTGTACATGATGGATGAAGGCAGACACATTCAAAAATTGCACTACTAAGGTAGTAACAGACTTTTTAGAAGAACACATTGTTACTAGATTTGGAATGCCTTTCGCAATTGTGTGCGATAATGGGTCTGTTTTCACATTTGCATTGTTGACCAAGTGGGCATTCAAAAATAAAGTCATTATCAAGTTCTCTTCAAATTATTACCCACAAGGAAATGGGGTAGCAGAATCTACAAATAAGAACTTGATCATAGTAATAAGATGATTGTTGTAGGAGAATCTTAGGGATTGGCATACACAACTTAAATATGCCTTATGGACAGATCGAGTGAGAATAAAAAATGCTTTGGCAACTTCTCCCTACTTGCTTGTTTATGGACAAGAGCCAATATTTCCACTCAACCTCAAAATTCCTATTTTGAAGTTCATGAGTGGATATGCTGAAGATGCTAACAAAGTGAAAATCAGATTGATGAATCTTTTAGAGATGGATGAGAAATGAACAACTGCATTGGAGCATATGGCTAAACATCAAGCTGTTGTGAAAAGATGGTTCAACAAGAGAGCCACATTTAAATCATTTAGGATTTTCAACCTTGTTCTACTCTAGGATAAGGCAAAAGGAAAGTCGGGTAGTCATACCAAGTTTCAATGTTTGTGGATAGGCCCTTATTAGATCACAAAAATTCTTGGAGAAAACACTTTTAGGCTCAGTTCCTTATAGGGGGAATTTCTTCCCTTGCCCGTAAATGGGAAGTTTCTGAAGCATTATTTTGAAGCCTAAAAGACAAAAAAAAAAAGTTAGATTTTATTTGTACATTTAGCTTAGATTTTTATTTTTGCAAGTGTGTTTATTTTTGCATGTGTGTTTGCTTCCATGTTGCATGTTTGCTTTCAATTGTGTGTTTCCTTTCAAGGTTGTATCAGTTCTGGGGGGCAAGGTGTACTTGAGATTTTTCTTAAGATTTTACTAACCACTTTTTGGTTTTGATTTTAGGAAGAGGTATTTCTTTGTCAAAACATTTAGATGATTGTGTGTCTTATACCAACCGAGCAACCAACATTTCTTGTGGAAATAGGGGACTTTCAGTCTAGAAATCAGAAGTCTAGACCAACAAGTTCTCAACACTTTGCAAATTTAAAATTTGATTGTTTTAGGCACTATTAAATTGAAGTCAAAGATGACGAGGGACAATCTAAACTCCAACTGGTTCAAATAGGAGGGGTCTTCTCAAAAGGTTGCTAAGATCATTATTTGGCATGAGAATTTCTAAAAAGTTCTAAAAGAGGAACGCAAGGGATGTTCACAATAGATTAAATCCAAGAAATGACACCGACGTCCTGACTACAAAATCTAAGCATAGTCAAGATACAAAAGATAAAAAAAAGAGAAAGAAAGAAAATGAAAATAAATAAATAATACGGTGTTAAGATTGAAGGATTCTAAAGATCTGAGATGGTAGAAAGATATGTTTCCAAAATCAAAGTATCTTGTATCCAAAACATTGCTTCACCAAAACTACATGGAGTGATTATTCAAATTTTCTAAAAGGCTAAAATAATGTGGCACCCCGCCAAGAGCCCTCAAACTAATTCTCTCATCTGGTCAAGCAAATGATCGATGAATAGCCTTCGTAGAGTTTTCGAATGAATGAGCTAGGAGGAGTGGAAGATTGTTTCTAAGTTGTCAGAAAACTTTGATTGACTGTATCTTGAGATGTCAAAGGGAATGAATACATGAATCACACACTGAGCTTGAAGGTTTTGAATTCTGGAGTTTCGATTGTAAAGTCATCTGAAATACATTTGAGGGGTTCAAAGTTCAGTTGGTGTTTGACACACGTTGAAAGAAAATTGGCTAATGAAAAATTGTCTTGGTCATTTCTTCCTTTTTTCAGGGCTATTTGTTGTGGTCTCACAACACACACCCCATTCCTCGCAAGGAATGGGGACCCCCTACTTTTTCGGGCTCCCAAACTGACAGTTCGAGAGTAGAGAAAAGATGTTAGAGTCAAAAAATTTAAAACAAAAAAAAAAGAGAAAAAGACAAAAAAAATTAATATAAAAATTGGAAAATTTTGAAAAAAAAAAGCGCGCGCGCACTATCAAGCCGCGTCACGCATTTAAAAAAAAAGAATTTTAATAAACCTAAAATTTTAAAAAAAATATTAAAAAATAAAATAAAATAAAATAAAAAATAAAATAAATAAAATAAATAAAATACATAAATAAATAAATATATATAAGATGACAAAAGAAGAAGAAGAAGAAGCTCAAATTGGGTGTTTCATTTTTGTTTATTTAAATTCAAAGCTTTTATGTTTTATTTCTAAGTTTTATCATTGACCTGACAAGCATTTTTTCTTATGACGAATAGGTGATCAAATGGCGTCCACATCTGGAGCAGCACCCAAACCTATCATATTCAAGTTCCAAGGTGTACCCTTGAAGTTGAGATTCCATGATGATTACACAGAAATCAGAGATACCGACTTGGGACACACGGATCTAGGAGAATTCCTCAGAATCTATAACAAGCCCACTGAGAGATCAGCTCTGGTCTCCTCATTGATCCATTCTGGGTTGGTGAACGCAGCATCACATCCTGTATTAGTGTAGTTAGCAGAATTAATCATGGCCCTGGTACAATATTTTGTTCTTGAAGAAAGGGTCATTAAAAGCATCACAGGAGAGGTTGTGTTGAATCTTTGACCTAACAACATTGAGAGGTCTTTTATCTTCTTAGAATAGATCAATTCATTAGGCTCTCGTATGAAATAGCTAAGAGATGGTACAAGGAGCACTAGTAGGAGGTAGTTGACATCATATAGTCCTCTTACCTCATTGAGAAGCCTCCTCAAGGAAGAATAATAGGCAAAGTAGACATGACTCAGGGGTATATGAAGGAAGACATTAGATACTCTATCATTCTCTTAAGTAGAGTCATGGGCTTACCTGCAACAGGCCACCTCAACACTTTCATGGTCAACTTCATTGAGAACATCAGAACATTGAAGATACCATTGGATGGGCCACCACACTAAGTGAAAACTTGTGTGAGCAATTAAGGATGGTAACAAGAAGAAGTTTTACATGACTTCTTACATTATATACTTGCTTGTAGTAAGGGCAACAAACTACAGTTCTCAGAGTCTACTTCATCCAGTTCAAGACGTTCACATATTTGTGGGTAGCTGGTGCCTCCATCAATCCTAAGAAGCTCCTAAGATATCCAAGTGACACATTGGTGCTATTGGAGATTGCCCGACAAATTGAGTCGGCATATGAGAAGATAAAGAGACAACGTGTTAGTACCCAAGGCGGTCACAGTTTTAAAACTTCAAGTGTAGAGTTTGAACCACTTCGAACTGAAGTTTGAAGTAGTTCAAAGTGGTTCAGTGGTACAAATGATCCATTCTATGCAAGAAAAGTTTGGAAATCCAATAGTCCAGAGATCAAAGTTTCAAAATTCAAGTCTTGGGTTACAAATTCAAGGTTCTGTAATTGGGGCAAACTGGCGGCCTTCTCTCCAAATTATCAGGAAAGTTTTAACTACAAATTTCCTATTTGATAACATCCCTCATGAAAAAAATATCAAAATTATATATATCATAAGGGGGATGATTTTCATAGGGGCTCATCATTCCTCATTACCTTTTCAAGAGGTGGAAGTCATGCATTTGCAAATATTGCTGGAAGAAGCTGCTGTAATTTCTATGACAACAAATTTGCAGGAAGCCAAAATAATAGTCTTAGTGCGGGGGGTATAAATCTCAATCTAACTGTTGAATCATTCTCATTTTTAGATATGTTTGAAGAAAAATAGTTTTCTAAATCCTATCCAAATAATTTTGTCAGATTATTTATGCATCAAAATTTATAGGTTTGTGAGTGCAACACTATTGGATCAGCAATGACAGTGAAAATATCCAGATCATAGTAAAATAGTCATATTATGGGGGTTTTATCTCACAATATAACCATTGGATTGATCTAAATATTGGATATGTGTTGTAAATTCTAGTTCTACAAATCGTCTCCAAAGGGTTTGGTAAGATTCATTATGGATCAAAAGTTATGGGTTCCTGTTTGCACCTATATCAGATCAGTAATGACAGTAACAAATATAGATAATAGGAAAATAAGTCTTTTTTTGGGGGCTATATCTTCTAATACAACCGTTGGATCAAGGTAAATTTTTGATATGTTTCAAAAATCCTAATTATATAAAATATCTCCAAGCGGTTTGTTTTTATTATGTATGGATCAAAAGTTACAGGTGTTTTAGTGCACTACTGTCGGATCAGCACTCTGTCACCAACAAATGCCACTTGTTAACATGCATATATTATAGGGGCATCATATTATCAAAAAATATAAGACAATGTTTATAATGATATAAAAACATTGAGAAAGGAGATATTGAAAATATTAAAAGGAAATGGGAATTCATAAGGTTTTTCAAGATTCAGTTAGGGAAATTGAAGAGTTTTCACGGGAAAATGAGAAGATAATAAATATGCCAATAACAAAGGTTGAGGGGGTTCCATTCTTCCTGCTTCGGACTGTAGACTTTATGCTCCAGAAGGGAAGGAGATTCTGCAAATTATTTCATTTCTTGTGAGAGAGAGAGGGCAGAGCTGATTTCCTAAACTTTGTGTTAGAGATAGGAGATCTTTTGATTTGTTAATGCAATGTTAAAGAAAAGAGTTTCAGCTTTTCTTTAGATAGTGATTTTTTGGATTGTAAATGTGTAAGAAGATCTTTGTGTCTTTTTCATTTAGAGAAGGGAGGTTGGAGGATATTTGTATCAGAACTTTGATTACGATGCATTTTCCTTCCACTAATCACAATCTTTGTGTTGTTTTCAGTTTTCTCTGAAATACATTTCATGGTCACTGTTTTCAGATCATGCCATCATTTCAAGATATCTCATAAAGCTCTGATTCCTCATTTTCTCAAAAAGATGGAAAATACTTCTTTGATCTCATTTACTTTGTAATGCAGCATTTGGGCATGTGAACTTTGTGTCATCTAATGTTCTTTGCTGTTATTTCTTTTCAATAATCCTAGTTTCCGCATCTACTTTGTACATACAGATAGATGTTTGTAATCCTTTTGTGCTTTCAGGCTAAAAGCATCCATATTTTAATTCATTTTAAATCATATATGTGGAGCTGTACTCGATAAAATTCAGAGGAAAGTTATCAATCCAATGATAACTTGTCCAACTGTTAGTGCTGATTAGTCTTCTCATTTGGGCATTCAGGGTTATATTTGTATATATTTTCTTGGAGGACAATCTATTCACTAACACAACGAAGACCTTGCTGGGCATGACCATTGGTCATTGGACCATATCAAGTGAAAATGAAGCAAGATATTCCATCCTTCAAGTTGGAGTGGGAGAATTATCCCCTTGAAGAATACAACTCTCCCCGACCCTATTTTGACAATGTTGGGAGAGTGGAGAGTCTAGCAAGAAAGGACTTCCATCATGAGGATGTTGTTGAAGATCATTGGATGAATGCCGCAAATGACTACGATGTCCACATAAGGGATTATTGTAGGATGACTTTGTATCTAGCAGAGAAGGCTCTCTAGTTGAACATCCTAGAGGAGATAAGGCAACATGATTCTAAGGAGTTACTGGACCCCCTATTCAACACAGACAAAATAGGTGAAAGACCTATTATGAATGGTGAGGTTGATGGAGAGGAGGCTAATGATATTAATCATTAGGTGAGGCATGTCGTCAGAATGATGAAGGATTGGATCAAGAAACTTTTTCCACTTGTTCCAATTCTTGATACAGTGATCTTCCATGCACATGCCCACCCAAAAAGAGGTAGAGGGAAGAAAGTAACAATTCCTGCCTTTGTGGCCCAGTCTCCTATCAGGCTAGAGACAATATACCAGCTTGATCGCTCAGTTGGATACTATCACCCTCCAGAGAGGAAGAGAAAGAACAAAAGAAAGAGGACCTCCCCTCAGAGGATTCAGATAGAACAGGCTCCTCCCTAGTAGCAAGAACATAGTGCACAAGGGTCTAAAGATACTGGATCTACTCAAGTCTAGGATGAACTTCAATTTCCTCCCATTGTACCTAGCCAACCAAAAGAGGGAGAGATTCTACAAGTCTCCATTCCTTTTGCATAAGAAGAGCCAGCTTCTCCTTCTACCTCAAAAAAACAAAAGAAGAGGATTAAGATCCGAATGAAAAAGAGGCAAAGGATCAACAAAAGATTGGTGCCTTCCGCATCTATTCCTGAAAGCATTCTAGAGGGAGATGAAGAGGAGGAAGAAGAATAATCATAAGAGGAAGAGGAACAAGTGCCCCTATAGGGAAGAACTTGGCTAACAAGAGCCACATAATTACAAAGGAGAAAGAGGGCCATGGGTACCTCGCCATCCACCCAAACAAAACCCTTAGACCTCTCTTCTTTGGAAGATGAAGTACAACAATAGGTGGATGAGAAAAGTGAAGAGAGTGATGACATTTTCTCAATGTCAAATTTTGATTTCATGCCCATAGGTAGAGAATTAATTGGGGATAAGATCAGGGGCACTCCTATAGGTGAACCTCAATAGGAAGACTGGACGTAGATGCCACCAAACATAGGGTCCTGATCTTACTCCCCCATCTCCAGCAAAAATTATGGTGGTAGATAAGGGTTTGATTACTCCTCTACCTCTAAGTTTAGAGCAAGAGTAGGTTCAGAAGGAATCATCACAAGAAGAGGGACCAGAACAAATGGTGACTGATGAAGTGTCAAAGGAGGGACAAATGGTGGAATATTCTAAACCATCTTCCCAAGACACTGAGGTTCAAGCTACAGGGTCTACTAAGATTGAGACTCCAGAGGAAGAGCCCTCCCAACATGAGACAACTCTAAGTAGGAGCGACAAAGGGAAGGAAGTTGTAGAACATACCCCTTTGTCATCAAGAGCTAGGTCCTCAATAGGATGCATCCCTAGGTGGATCCAAAAGGAAATAATGAGGAGTACTAAGCCTCAATTTTGTGCTTTAGAAGAAGAAATTTGTGACATTCTAGAGATCTTAAATAAACCTAAGTCTCTATCACACGAGGCAACACCGTTGGCATTTGTCACTAGCACATGAATTATTTGTACAAGTGGCTATCCCTCTTGAAGACACAGATGTGGAAGGCCTTGGTCTTGAAGATTATGCATTGAAGAATGTTATGTTGGGGAGGCCTACATGGGATTCATCCCGATTGATGATGACCTTGGGAGTCGAAGAGGTCCTTAAACATATGGAACAAGATGAGGCCAAAACCCAAGCACTTTGAAGGTAGGTCAAGATCCTAAAGGGATATCTAGCCACAACAGTTGGTCCTCTAGATCCTGAACACCTCGAGCAGACATTGAACATTGTTCTTAGAGAAGGGGGAGCAACACACATTGATCCATTTTTGAAAGCCTGATAGTAGTGGTGGGAAAGTTTTGAGGAGAAAGGTATCTTAATCATCACAAGGAATTTGAAGTTATTGCATGCTATGCAGGTGAATGTGAATAAAATCATAACAATTTTGAAGCAGGACTTCAATATTATGGATGAAGCACGGGCTTGGAGTAAGGACTTGCAAACTCTACAAGCCATTAAAGGGCAAGGGTACTAGGTTTTGATTGATGTATATATCAGAGAAGAATTAGATATGATTGATGACTGGATAGAAAAGATAGCAGATAGCAATAAAGTAATGGAAACATTACATGAGGAGATCCATCGGGTCAAGGACCAAGCCCGAGAGCAAATTTTGGAAGTAGAGAGACACTATAGTGATGCATGCTTGGATATTTTTGAAGATGAGGAACTAGAAAGCTGCTACCTGTAGAGACAGTAGTGGAGAATTTTAGGAAAATTTTTGTTGAGGTTGTTGATGATGAGGACATCTGACAAGCCTTTAGGACTGAAGAAGCATTGTTAGAATTGGATATCAAACTCGAGGATTTTGCTGACACCCAAATTGAGGTAGACAATTATAGACATAAGGGAAAGATAAATATAAGGCTTTAGATCTATCCAACGTGGCTAAGATTACTGAGATGATAGAGAAATTCAAGGGCAAACATCCAAACATAGCTTTGGGATGAAGATGAACAAAACCTAGATGCCAGAACTTCAATTTTGACACTCGGTAAAATTTTGAGATTTTGACCCTATCAAGGTCCACAGCTTCGTAGCTCCATAGGTACACAGGTCTGCAACTCTGCAATTTAGAGGTACACCGAAAGTTAACTACTTGTTCCAAGAATGGCACTTTCCATGCATCAGAAACACATTCTGATGGTAGTTGAACTTTGACACATGCCTAATAAAGGACTAGCTTCTATTTTTGGCACTTCCAGACACTTCCACTTCGACTCGGAGCTTCCTCCTCTTTTTTCTATCATAATTTCTTTGTTTTTGACATGTAAAGGCTCATGCATCCAATTAATGAATAAAATATGGATGGAGTCCTACTAAGCACCAGTTAGATTGTTAATTTGTATATAATTAGTTTGTTTTATTGATTAAAAGCATTTTATTGCATGAAGAATATCTCACTCTCAACACAAATTGAGGAGATGATTTATTATAAATACCCTATTGTAATATGTAATTAGGGCCACTATTATTATGCAATAAAATTATGCTTTTGGTGTTCGCATTTGGAGTGTAGTGATTCTTGCCTAAATGTGTCATTGTTTTATGAATTTTGTTCATGAGATTGTGATTGAGCCAACGGTTTATTGTGTTGTTTTTGGTTGTGCGATCTTTTAGTTTTGCTGTTTGCTACAGATTTATGAATTTCGTTGACATAGCTAGCTCAAGAAGAAATCACCAAATTGTGCCTGCATAACTCTTTGTCTTGCAGGAGCACACTTTCCATGGCCTTGCGATTTGATGAAGAGTGAAACATGATTTGATTATTGAAATTTCCCATCGACGATTGCATCAATGGAATCTAAGAAGTGCTGCTCCTATTTTCATTGGTTACCTACCGATCTCTTTGAAAGCTTAACTCATAGTGTGTTGTTTTCTGTAGCTTATGCCCATTAGGATTTCAATTTCACGTTATTTGCTTTGAATTTCATATTATTTGCTTTCAAGTTCTATTATTTGCTTTGCTAACTCCTTGTTAGAATAGGAACTCATATTAATTGCATTTTTAGATTGCATTCATAAAAAAACATAAAATAAAAAAATATAGTTTTCTTTTAGTGTTATTTTTGAAACAGTGTGCAAATTTTTCATTCCATCCGAAATCAAAATGAACCAGCAAAGGCCTCCTCGTGAACATTCACATTTATCTTCAACTAGGTCAGTTCTAGTAGGTCGCAAGATCACCCAAAACCTTGGAGTCGATTTACAAAATCAGCTTTTCAGGAGAGGAGTTCACAAGAATTCCTGCCATTTAGCATCATGTAAAATGACAGCTCAACAGTAGTCTAGCAAAGATGGTGATTTTGGCACAAAAACATAGATTTGAGTGAGCTTGATGATTTTAGTAGTTATTCAACTATGGAGAGTAAGTCTGGTGCATTTATGGGCATTAATTTCAATGTCAAATTTTAGATTGAATTAATGTACTATTTTCTCTGTCAAAATCAAAGATTGCTTCTGATACATGGTTGGGGAGTGTTGAAAGTCTTTTGCTTCTGATACATGGTTGGGGAGTGTTGAAAGTCTTTCATCCTTTAACACCCTAGAGAGGCTTTCACCACTAAATGCATCATTTATTTTATCTTTTTTTTTGATCTAATGCTTTTGTTGCAATATGTGCTACACTCTTGTCTGTGAATCTATGGACATGTATGTTGTTATTGAGGTGTTGTAAACTACCAACCTATAATTGTAATAATCAATTTTGTTTCCCATTAATGCAATATTTGACCCTTGTGCATTTTGAACCTCATTTGACCTTCATTTGGATCCCTCTTACACTCTCTTTGAATTTTGGAATTCTCCCTCACAATTTTGGTTCTCTACACCTATTGATTATTCACTCTCATAGCTTCAACACAAGTTTTTGGGATAGGTTCTTATTGTTGGAAACTTTTATCTTCTCCTAGGCATCAAATTCTCACCTTGTGGGTTGAGAGGAATCTCTTCACTTCTTGCATTCATTTTTCTTAAGCATATTGATGTATTTTTATGATTATCTTAGCATTTATTCATTACATATCTTTTAGTATAGGTTATCTAGTATCACTTGTGCCTTTTATACTATTATAGAGGTGGAAACATAAAAGCAAGGATTTGGCTGAGGTATGCCTCCAACCACCCAACCCCAACATTATTATTGTTTCCTTGTGTGTAGATTGCTCAAAGGTTAAAGCTTGGCATGACTACTTCATTAAACTTGAAATACAACAATGTTCTTGTTTTCTTTTTCTTTCTATTGTTGTATTCATAGCATAAAAGTAATCTTTGTCATCATGCTATTTTATTAGTTTTTGTTTACACACTAGTTTATTATTTATTAGTTCTATTTACTTTCTTTTTACTATGTCCATACAAGATGCTAGTGCATCACACTATCATCCTATATCGTGCTTTCGTCTATAATTTACATTGGCATCCAAGGCAATACACTTATGATGCTTAGTGTATTTCTATATATTTTATCAACTAGTATATATGAATTTTTAGCATTTATCTCCATTAATTTTTTTAAAATTAAAGTTGTTTACATTTAATACACATTAAATATATTCTTTAATAGAACAATATTTGATTTGTAGCTCTCCATGCCAGTTGAAGTGAGGTAGCACAAGGGAAGGCTCATTCCTTTAGACTTTAACCACTCTCTGGGTTAGTTAATTTTTTCTTTTCTTTATTTTTTTGATGTGAAGATTTATCTTGATAAGTTATTTTGATAGTTAATAGGTTGTGAAGTTATATGAGCTTCACAATCTAGACCACTTCGAGAATTGTTGTGCAAAGATCTTGAACGTGTAGCATTTATCCTAAGAAATATATTTGTGATATGTTAGGTCTCATGCTTATTGTAAATATGTATCCTAGTGATGTAATGGGACCTTATTTCTACATAAGATCAATATTGGGACTTAATACATCTCCAAAGGTAGGATCTTGACATTCTATGCCAAATAGCTTGTTAGCCCCAACTGATAATGATGTTATTATATGTAAAAGAGTCATAGCAGTTGTTTTTGTCATTAATGTCAAACCTTCATTTGTAAGACATTATGCTAATTCAATAGAGTGTCATATCATTTGATTGATGAAGAGGATTTGATTGATAAAGATGATTTGAAGAAAGTATGATGGTGAAAGAGTTGATAAATGTATGTTATTCAATGGGCACTTCAATTTGAGTGTGGTAGTATAATTTTGATTTGATTATTTTACAATCATGTAATATTGTGATTTAAGTGGTAGAGATCATGTATATGTAAGACAATCTTGATTGGTGAATGAAGGAGTATAGTATTAACCAAGTTACCACAGTTGTCACCAAGCACTTTCCAAAGAAATGTTAAAGGCTAGTGCTAATTGAGTAATTTTAGTGTTAATCAAGTGATGTATTATTTGAGTAAAGTTGTAGTGTTCACTCAACCTTAATAGCAGGAACAAGCTAAGAAAATATCTAATCTAAGGTTTTCATTTGATGAAAATTAAGAATGTTCGAGAAGTTTAAAGGATGAAGTCAAAGCTTGTTATGAGATAAATGATTGGAATAATTCAATAAAGATCTAATGGTGGACATTTAACAATTTGAAATGGAGTACAAAGTTCAAGAAGTTTATTTTCTGAGTGACTAAATGCATTGAATCTGAGATCTACGATCATGATTAACCAACACAATCTGGAAGATTTCAGAAGGGCAAAGTTTTCTATTTAAGAGGATAAACATGATTGTTTTTGCTATTGATATTAGTGTTGTTGATCAAATTGTTAAAGCTGAATGAAGAAAGAAGGTAAATCGAGTAGAACAAAAGTGGAAAGACCAAGTACAAGAAGTGTTAATTTAAAGTGTGAACGTGTAAATCAGTCACAAAGAGATCAAAAAGAAGAAGATAGAGCAAAGTAGAGATCTAAACAAGCAAGGTAGTATTAAACCTAATAGATCAATTCACTGTTACTTTCTTACCATTGTAGTAGATAAAATCTCTTAACTGAGTGGACCTAACAAGTCTTTGAAATCATATATGGTAGGATCCATTAGCGATGTTTGTAAGTCCTTTAGTTTAGGCCACTCTTTATAAATGGCAAGGAGTGATAAGGTCTAGATGATATTTGGTTAAAATCCTCTAACCATGTCACAATAAAAATGTGAATGTAACCTTTGACAAGGTTATCTCCTAATAGAGCTCACTTTAGAAAAGTGAACTTATTTGGGTTGTTGGTGTTGAAAATACAAGAGGAGTAACTAAGAGGGGAGGGGTGAATCAATTACTACAAAAATAAATCCCAAATCCCTTAGATGTTAGTACAAAAATAATCTCTAAAATTGAACTCTATTTTTGGTTAGTAAACACACTAAAAATGCTGTAACTCGGTAAGTACTGTAAATGCTTGAGAAACACTTAACATGAAAATCTTAAGATGTTATATATGATTACTTAATACTTTAACTTAGTTACAAACACATAAAATAAATAGCATGAATGCATTTGACACCAAGATTTAATGTGGAAACCCAATTTGGGAAAAAAACCACCAATTGCAACTAGCTATTATTTTTCACTCTTCTGAAGTGAGCCCTATTAGGAGCCAACCCTGTTAAAGGTTACAAAACACACTGTTAGGTGTGACCCTATTAGAGGATTTAATCACCCTATTAGGAGTGGCCTTGATAGAGGCCTTTAGACACTTCAATAAAAATGCCACCTTGTCAGAGGATTTACAAATAACTGTCAAGCCAACTTTGTTAAGACATTTAAATCATTGCTACAATGGTTAGAGAGTAACACTGACATGACCTGATTTGGATGCAATTGAATTACTGATTACATATCTCAATTCTAGCTTGTATACTTGATCCTTCCTAATTGAATATATCTTTTTAGCTTTACAAGGATATTATGCTTATCCTTCTAATTCGCTTCCTCTTAGCATCATCAAATCTTCAATTATCTTTCATGCATTCACACTTTCTAAATTTCAACTTGACCTTATATTTATATCTTTCATATTGTCAAGTTGACTAGAATACAATTTAGAATAATTAATATTCATCTTCTTAGTCATCTAGATTCAACAGATAAATTAATTGAACTCAATATGTCAAAACAAGAAAATCCTTCATTAGCCGACCTTACTTGGTAGACACTAACTCAGACATGATTTTCCTATGTTAACTAAGTGAACTTGGTTAACACTACATATTCGCATAATTCCTTTGGTAACCAAGTGAGCTCGATTAAAACTAGTTCCATCCAACATTTTTTTCATTAATCGAGTGAGCTCAGTTAACACTCATCTTTTGCAAACTTTCCTTTGGCACTCATGTGAACTTAGTAGATACTGAATTTTGAATTGAACTAACTCTAGAATGCTCGGTAGCCACAAAAAACTATCTTGAATTCCTGAGTGAGCTCAGTAGACATTGATTGATAATGATATTACATTTTTTGTAACATCAAAGACAATACACAATTAATCAATTGTTTCAACAATCTCCCTCTTTGACATTGATGGAAACACAACATGTCATAACACAATAAAATTTTAGAGCAAGAATAAAGTAAGGAACATGTCCGTAGTTTCATTTTGATTTTCATCTATGAGAACTCTCTCTATCAGTGTGAACTCTTTTTGTCTTCATTTTCTCCCTCTATCAGGAAGCTTCTATTTGATAAGTTCATTCTCCCTCTCTCAGAAAGCTTCTGTTTGCTAAGTTCATTCTCCCTCTTTGACAACTCTTTCTATGAGATATCACAAAAAAAATTCCTAGAAAAATTTCTATGAGATATGGCAACAAACTTCTCCCTCTTTGACATCTCATGCCAAAGATAATAATCAATTAATATCAATGTACCTCAAGTACTGATTCATTTTCAATATGCCTTTGTCAATATTGCATCAATTGATTGATCTTCAATAATGTTCTAGTTGATGTATTAGTAAACTTTATTTAGTGAGCTTCAAATAGGGGAATGACCCCTAGCTTACCTCTTAGATACAAAAATGCATCCTTAGATAATGGCTTGGTGAATATGTCTGCAATTTGTTCTTTTGTATATACATATTCTAATCTGACTTCTTTATCTTATACCAATTCTCTCAAGTAATGATATTTTATAGCAATGTGTTTTGTTTTGGTATGCATCACTAGGTTCTTTAATATATTGATTGTGCTTGTGTTATCACAATATATAACTATTGGATCCTTGATCTTTATCTTCATATCTACCATTAGTTGTTTGTGTTAGAATCTGAAAAGATTAATAACCCAGAAAACTAGTGCAAAGAGTAAATATCTAAACTATGAATGCAAATGATACAAAATCAAAATAGCAGCATAGAGTTAGTCTCCAAGAGAGTAATGCAAATGCTGGAAGCAAAATAGCATTAAGAGGATGCAAAAACAAGAGATACAAATACAAGTCAGGTAGCATGCTTATGTAGGCTAGGAAGAGGGAGGAGGTGGCAACACCAACCAATGAGGAGCAACCATCTATCAGACTAAAGATAGCAAAGTATCTTCCCAAGATAGCTAATGGATGCTCACATGTAGGAAGGTGACACCTCACAACCATTCACCTAATAAGACATGCTTTATTAACCTAAGCGAGATTATTAAAAGTGTAGGAAAAACTTAGCAAAATAGGAAAAATAAAAAAACTACACTAACACCCCCCCCATAAGCGAAGCTTAGGTGGATGTAGAAATGGGTCCCAGCAACGAGGCCATGTTAGGTACCTAAGTACAATGCAAGAAGATGCAACCTCTGAAAGCGGGGAAAGAGAGAAAACCACATGGGAAAAACCCTCCCCCAAAAAGAGGTAAGAACCTAGTGAAAAACTGAAGAAGTCTCCCGCTAGGCAAATTGTCCCCCAAAACAGGAACAAGGAGTGATCATGAAGAAGCAGCATCACTGAAGCATGAAGAACCACAAAACTCTGTCAAAATGCTGATCTGTAGAACTTCCATGGAAATAGAAGGCACGAACCATCAACCAAAAGAACCTCCATGAAAATAGAAGGCACGAACCATCAACCAAAGAAGCATAGAACAACAATATAACCTCCCCTTAAGGTAGGTGAGGTGACAGGCAGCTGAAAAGATGGGCCAAAAATCTCCTACAACACAGGAGCCAAACTCATCGAGAGTGAGGTACAAACACAAATAAAGGCATGTGTCGTTGACACTGCATGAGGAATTAGAGAAAGAGGGCCTATAAGCAGCAAACAACTATCCCCTCGATGGCACTTTATATAATAGTGCGAGTATAATGAATCGCAATGATGAAAAGGATCCCGAAACGCAAGAGTGGCACTTTATCTCAGTGCGTTGCATAAAGATGCTTACAATGAATATCAACAATGATCAAAAAAAATATAAGGCTGAAACAATAGAAGGTAAAGCCCAAAATGAAGCAACTGAAGCAACAAAATTGATCTTCGGACTTGAAACAAACAGAATATCCACCAGAATGCTAAAATGCAAAAGACTGAATAGGATGTGTTTGGAATAGAATCTGGAACAACAACTAGCATCACTGGAAAGAGCACAAAAAGATCTTTCCAGCGATATAAAGAAGTCCAAAATCGGAGATCGAAAGCTCAAGATACGCCTCCCGGAGTGCAAAATAGAACATCTGGCTTTGACTGCCATAACAGCTAACCAAACTACATCAAAATTCAAAAAAACTTATACCAGCATCTTCGTCTCAGAACCAGCTTTTTGACGCTTCTTTCGGATTGGAAAAACACCTCCGTATGCAAAAGTTATGGCCAAAAAACCACAAGTAGGTCCAAAAGAGAACTTGAAGGAGAGGGCAAGCAAGGATGGTGATGCAGCGCTGACATCAGCAAAGCAAGAGATTAAAATTGATGAGCTCTGGCCCGTTGTAGCAAAAAATGGCCACGTGGCAGTGCCACATGGATGCCACGTGGCGGCAGATGACGTGGCAGGGGTGATGTGGCGAGACCACGTGGCAAGGTGCCATGTGGCGCCCAGGCCACGTGTCACCCCCACAGTGGCTACAATGGCTGACGGTGACTGCACAGCGGGCGGGCGGAGGGAGCTGAGTGGAGGTGGTCGCAGGGCGACGGAAGGAGGTTGAGCTGCCGGTGGAGGTGGCAGTCGGGTGGCGGCTGAGGCCGAGCGGAGCCCGGGCGGCGCTACCTGCTGCGGGCTGCGTGCAGGTTGCGCGGTGGCGGCCCCGCGGTGGCCCGGCAGCGACGCCCGAAACTTTAAAAAAATTTCATCCCTACGTCCGTACGACCGTACGATAGCGACCTTGAAGGCTTCAAAAAATCTCCAAAATTGCCCTGTGTCCAAAAACAACAAGCTTTATATGAATCCTGACTGCAAACGGCGTTCTGGATCCAATGGTGATGTCCGTTTGGGCTGAAAGTGCTCTGAAAATTTGCTGATCCCCTGATTTGAAGAAAAATTGCATTCAAGTCTGTGACTGCCAACGGAGAGGGGTATGGCTGTAGCTTTGCATGCTCGATTCTGAAAAATATACAGCTTGCATGCAAAATCTAAAAGATGTTAGAATCTGAAAAGATTAATAACCCAGAAAACTAGTGCAAAGAGTAAATATCTAAACTATGAATGCAAATGATACAAAATCAAAATAGCATCATAGAGTTAGTCTCCAAGAGAGTAATGCAAATGCTGGAAGCAAAATAGCATTAAGAGGATGCAAAAACAAGAGATACAAATACAAGTCAGGTAGCATGCTTATGTAGGCTAGGAAGAGGGAGGAGGTGGCAACACCAACCAATGAGGAGCAACCATCTATCAGACTAAAGATAGCAAAGTATCTTCCCAAGATAGCTAATGGATGCTCACATGTAGGAAGGTGACACCTCACAACCATTCACCTAATAAGACATGCTTTATTAACCTAAGCGAGATTATTAAAAGTGTAGGAAAAATTTAACAAAATAGAAAAAATAAAAAAACTACACTAAAGTTTGAACCAAATAATATTAGAAAAATTGACTATTGCTTCCGGGTGAAAGTAAAAAGTTGTGTCACCTTTCAAGCTGACTTATCAAAATGACTAAATTTGAGTATTTCTATCTAAAAATCAAATTTATTAAAACATATGATCTAGATAAATTCATTCTAGCTAAGTTATATATGGTCTCACACTTTTCCAATTGGAAATGTCTATTGTTTGTATCCAATTATTAAAGAAATAAAATTAATTCAGAAAATTGACATTTCAATAACTATTACTATTTTTTATGATATTTTTTTAATTACATATAAACACCATTTTACAAAGTTCAAAGTCAAGAACATTCTCATATAGAGTTTATAGTGTTTTAATTAGATATAGTATATTCTGATTAAAAATTTCTACAAGCACATATTTTAACACTCCAAATGATGTTGATTTTGAGAAGGAGAAAAATATTAAATGATATCAAAATTTTTTAAAAATTATGACATTCTAGAGGAGAGAGTCCTCTTATAGAATGTATAATTTTTCTTTTGATTAGAATAGATTTGTTTTAAAAAATGTGGTGGGAGATGAAAACTATTGATTTCAAGTGAGTTGAAATTTGAGTTATTATAAAAGAGAAAATATAAGTCTAAAGCTTATTTTTATTTGTGATTGTTCTAGCTATATATGTTATCTATAACATAGTGTGAAATCAAAGGGAAATAAGTTTATTTCTATATAGTTTTGTGGTGGGAACTAGACCCCTAATTTTTAGTATTTTTTAGCGACTAAAAAATTGTCTATAAAAATTAGGAAAATATATCAATTCTTATTCTAAATAATTATTAAAAATTATAATCATAAACTTCATCCATTTCTACAGATTTCATTAGTTTACTTCATTTTCAAATTCTAAAAAATAGTACAAGTTTTATGTCAATGAAGGTGAACAATTATACTTTTGTTAGCCTTTTCCTTTACAAAAGGGTGACACAGGTTTGTGCTTTTACCCTACCACATATTCTACCTCTACTGTGGACTGAGAGATTTAATTTTGTTTCTTACTTATCCAAGACACTAGTCTTTTACCAAGAAAGAATGCTCCACCACTAGTGCTTTTTCTATCATCAATACTTCCTGCCCAATCAACATTTGTGAATACTTTTAAGTCCAAATTGCCTCTTATTTTGTACCATAAACCATATTCTTCAGTAACTTTCAGATATCTCATGATTCTTTTCACTGTCATCATTTGATTTTCTTTGGAATTTGCTGAGAATCTTGCCACCATACCGACTGCTGATGTAATACCAGACCTTGTGTGTACTACATACTGTAATTTTTCAATCATTGATCTGTATGTGGTCTAATCTACTTCTTTGGAATCATCATTTTTGGAAAGCTTATATCTAGTAGACATAGGGGTTCCAATTGGTCTTGAGTCTTCCATTCTAAATTTCTTTGGTATCTCCTTGATATATTTAGATCAAGTAATGTAGATACCATCTTTCTTGTACTAGATCTACAATCCAACAAAGAATTTTATCTCACCAAACATAGATATCTCAAATTCTTTACTCATTTCTTCTAAAAATGCCTTGCACAAGTCATCATTTCCTATGAATAAAGTATCATCAACAAATATTTCTGCCAACACAATCTTTTTGTTTGGTCCTTCTTTGATATACAGACTACTGTTATCATTAGTTCTTTGAAAACCAATATGTATCAAGTAGTTATGAAGTTTTTTATACAAGCTCTAGGAGCTTGCTTGAGACCATATAATTCCTTGTGTAATTTATAGACCATGTCCTTTTTTCTAAGATCTACAAAACCTTCAGGTTGTTCAATGTAGACTTCCTCATCAAGAATTCCATTCAAGAATGTATATTTTACATCCATTTGATAAAATTTAAATCCTCTATGAGCTACATATGCTACTAAAGTTCTAACACCTAATCTTGCAACAAGATCAAAATTTTCATCATAATCAATACCTTCTTCTTGAGAATAACCTTTACATACCAACCTTGCTTTATTTTTGGAAACTTTTCCATCTTCATTCAGCTTGTTTCTAAATACCCACTTTGTGCTAATTACATTTTAATCCTTGGGTCTAGGAACAAGAGTCCAAGTTTTATTTTTCTTTATATGTTCTATTTCTTCATTCACTATTTCACTCTAACTTTCATTATCCAAAGCATCTTTAACATTCGTAGGTTCAAATTCAACAAGTAAACATGTACCTTTCAATTTGCTTCTTGTCATTGTTCCATATGGTTTGTCTCCAATGATCTGATCAGTACATGATGTCTTCTGACATATTTGGCTAACATAGGTTCTTTGGATTTGGAATGAGTTTCATTTATTTCATTATGAACTTTAGTATCAAGCTCAGGTCCCATTGTCTATGACTCAGGTCCATCGGACTTGGTTTGCTCTAGCTTGGTAGCTTCTAATTGCCACTTAGGTCCTTTAGACTGTGACTCAGGTTGCACCATCAGCTAGTTGATAATTGTAGGAGATTTTGGGGACTTAGGAGGTGAAGCCTCCTTTCTTCTAGATAAGTTTGGTAGAGTATCAGGTTCATAGTAAACAAATATTTTGTAATCCTCAAGCTCTTTGTTGCTTTCTTTCTCACTCTTTTCTGTAAACTCATCAATTCTCACATGTGCACTTTCTATGATTTTATGAATAGACAAATTCAAACATTTGTATGCTTTGCTTCTACATGAGTATCCTAGGAATATGCCCTCATCACCTTTGACATTAAATTTGCCTTTCCTAGATTCCTTCAAGATGTAACATTTGCTACCAAATACTTTAAAGTAACTTACATTAGGTTTGTAGCTATACCATAGTTCATAAGGGGTTTGATTTGAGTCTTTCTTCAGCTGTACTTTGTTCAAGGTATGTACTACAGTGTTGATTTTTTCCTTCTAGTATTTGATTGAACATTCTTTTCTATCATCAATGTTCTTGTACAATCCAT
Source organism: Cupressus sempervirens (assembly GCA_028749045.1). Lineage (NCBI taxonomy): Eukaryota > Viridiplantae > Streptophyta > Pinopsida > Cupressales > Cupressaceae > Cupressus > Cupressus sempervirens. The sequence continues at coordinate 1,109,556,169 of CM053785.1, forward strand.
GATGGCTCTGTTCCTTCTTTCAGCTATACGATTCTGTTGTGGCGTACCAAGAGTTGATACTTGTCTTTTAATTCCTTTTTCTATACAAAATTCATTAAATTCATTGGAGATGAATTCACCACCTCAGTCTAATCTCAAATATTTTAATTTCTTTCCATTTTCTTTTTCTACTCTTGCCAGATACCACTTGAATTTTTGAAAAGCTTTTGATTTTTCTTTTAGATACATTATAGTCATCATTCTACAATAGTCATCAACAAAAAGAATGAAAATAATTTCTCCACTATAACTCTCTATTCCAATAGGTCCACATAAGTCTATATGCACAAGTTCTAGTACTTCTTCAGAATGATAGTTCTTGCTTTTGAAACTAGTCTTTCCCATCTTACCAATTTGACAATTTTTGCATAGAGCCATATCAGGTTTCCTCAAACTAGGAATACCTCTTACTCTTTTGTGATTGCTTATTTTGACTAGGTTATCAAAGTTTACATGACATAATCTTTTGTGCCATAACCAGCTTTCTTCTATTTGAGCAATAAGACATGAACTTTCCATGAGATCAAAATAGAATAGGTTACCTTTTGTTTGTTTACCAGATCCAACCATATTTCCTTTTCCATCCAGTAGTTTGGCCTTCTCATTCATATTCTACCTTGATTCCAATATTGTTCAATTGTGCCACACTTAGTAGATTATGTTTTAGTCCTTCAACCTAGTAAGCATTATCATATATAAGTTCACTGGTTAATAAAATACATCCTTTTCCTTTTATGCAACAAGGTTCATTATTTCCAAATCTCCCACTACCACCATCATAATATTCCATGTGCTCAAATTTTGTTTTGTCTCCAGTCATATGATGTGAGAAACCACTGTCAATAATCCATGTATCATTTTTTCTAACATGAGAGATAAGTGCCATCTCATCTTTTTCATCCATCAGATTCATCTTTCACAACAATATATACCATTTCATCTTCACTAAGCAATTACCTAAGGATGCATTTTTGTATCTAATAGGTAAGCTAGGGGTCATTCCCCTACATAAAATCCACTAAATAAAGTTTAGTGAATGCATCAACTAGAACCTATCGAAAATCAATCAGTTGATGCAAAATTGGCAAGAGCATATTGCAGATGAATCAGTAATTAAGGTACATTGGAATTTATAAAGTTATTGTCTTTGACATGTGTTTTCAGAGAGGGAGAAGTTTACTATCATATCTCTGAGGAATTTTTGGAACCAGAATAAAGTTAGAAACTAGAGAGGGAGAAGTCTTCTAAAAGATGAAGTATGCTGAAAGAGGGAGGATGTTCTGAATGAACTTGGTATTAGCCATTGCAAAAAAAATTAAGTGAAAGGAAGAGCTCATATTGATAGAGGGAGTTTTCAAATCCAAAATTTCATTGTGCTATGGCACGTTATATTGCCATCAATGCCAAAGAGGGAGATTGTTGGATATAATTGGTTAATTGTGTGTTGTCTTTGATATTACAGAAATGTCATAATCATTATCAATCAGTGTATGTCGAGCTCACTCAGGTAGTAAAGATAGTTCTCAGTGTCTACTGAGCGTTCCTGTGTTTGTCTAGATTAGAAGGCAATATCTATTGAGTTCACTTAGGCATCGAAGGAAAAGTCATAGAAAGTGAGTGTTAACCAAGTTCACTCAGGTAACGAAGGAAAGTTGGATGGAACTAGTGTTAACCGAGATCAATCAATTGCCAAAGAATTTTCATAAGTTTGTAGTGTGAAGCAAGATTTTTTTGGTGAATAAAGGAAATCACTTTAGAGTTAGTTTCTACTGAGCAGGGTTGGCTAAAAAAGGATTTTCCTATTTTGTTGTATTTGATCTATCTATTGATTCCAACTGACTAAGGTGATGAATATCGATAATTGTATGTTGTATTTGAGCCGACTTGACAAAGTAGAAGGTATAAGTATAAGGTCAAGTTGTGATTTTAAAGTGTGTAAGCAAGTGTGAAAGTGAAAGTGTAAGAAAATGTGTGAATTATGGTGATGTGATTGAAGATCTATTAATGAGTACAAGAAATGAATTTGAAGGATAAGCAGAATATCCTTGTGGTGTAGCAAAGTCATATTCAATCAAGAAGGATCAAGTACAAACCAAAATAAAGATCTACAATCAGCATATTAGTTGTAGTCAAACTAGGTCATCTCATTGTTACTCTCTAACCATTGTAGCAATGATCTAAATCTCTTAACAGAGTTGGCTTAACAACTATTTGCAAATCCTCTAACAAGGTGGCAATTCCATTGAATTGTTCTCAAGACCTCTGACCAGGCTACTCCTAATAGGGTAATTAAATCCTTTAATAGGGTCACACCTAACAAGGGGTTTTGTAACCTTTAATAGGGTTGGCTCCTAACAGGCTCACTTCAGAAGAGTGAAAATAAATAACTAGTTGCTATTGGTGTTTTTTCCCAAATTGGGTTTCCATGTTAAATCTTGGTGTCAAATGCGTTCATGCTATTTTATTTATGTGTTTGAAACTAAGTTAAAGTAATGATAACCACAGATAACATTTAATGGATTATATGTTAATCTTTTATCAAGCTAATCTAGTTATTATTGAGTTACACCATTCTATGTGTTTACCGAGCTTCAACAATATTTAGTTATTTGTTTGCATTTTGTACTGACATCAAAAGGGATTTGCAATTTATTTTTATAGTAACTAATTCACCCCTCCCCTCTTAGTTACTTCTGTTATATTCCCAACAAGATCAACATTACAAATCCTAGGAAAGGATCCTAAAAGCTCTCTACAACCAAGATACTACTCATACGAAAAGACAATCCTAGAGGCAACCCAAAATTAAAAAATATATATAAATGGAAAATCTGAGATGTATATGGGGAAGTTTCATCACATAAGTCAACTTTAATGTTACCCTAGAAGTCTCTCTAGACCTTGACCCCCTAGTGATGCGACATCAGTAATCCTTCCATACAAACAAGGAGACAATTTATGCAAGATCGTAATCAAGCATCTTCTCTCACTTCTATCCTAGCCTGTATTAGCGTTCAAGGCATGAGTGAGGAACAGTTAATCTTTTTAATTCATTTTAAAACCTCCCATTTAGGGCTTCTTACCCCATTGCAAGCTACTTCCCCTCTATACACCTAGATAACCTACCCTAATGCTCCATTCAAATTCATCTAAATAAAAGGATAAAGTAATACCAAAAGGTTCTCATAAACCATAATTATACAAGTCACCAAAGTAAAATAATGGAGCATAGGAAAGAACATCACATCCACACAAGGATTCATTATCCATCTCAAATATCATCTCAAGGAATCATCCATCCCATGATGGATACCCCATAATCATAGTAACAATCCATAAAACCTCATAATCACGAGCACAATAAACTAATATCAATAACATCCATCTCCATCATAGAGTACATCTCATATATAGATAACCGTTCAAATTATAGAATAAATCATAAGATAGCATAATCGATAACACAACCGTCCAAGACATACCTCAACATAAATGATAACATAAGGTAACTAGGTAAATCAAACTTAACAAAATAATGGTCGTCACCCTTTTTGGTTAAAAGGCATAATGATCAGAACAAGAATAATTACTCACACTTACACTCCAAACCATACATGGATGAATCGAGACATAAAAATGGTTATATCATTTCACACAGAAAATAGAATCCCATAGCCTCTGGTGTAAAATACTAATTGGTCAACTACAACCCCCAAAACATCATAAAAGGAAAAATACAACAAAATCATATACCAAGAAATCACAATAATAATACAAGTTTTAGAAAAAAATTAATCCATAATCTTAAAGTTTAGTTTGGCTTAAGAGTTTATATTCAAAAAAATGTATGAATTCCTATGGTATAGATGTAAATATATTCTTCATATATATTAAATCACCATGATGAATCAATATTATAATGATATTATTTCTAATAATTTATTAAAAACTTTAATATTCAACTCAAAAATTATTATTTCTAATAATTTATTAAAAACTTTAATAATCAACTCAAAAATTAACTCTTAATTAAATATTAATATTTTATCAATTCTCACTACAACATAATATCATGTTATTGATTTAAAACATTTTAGATTATTAATGACTTTGTTAATAACATAAAGTATTAGATTAAATATTAAAATCAATATCATTCTTAGAGTATTACTTTAACTTCCATATAAGTCCAATATTAATATTAATTTTTCATTGAACTCCTAGGTCAAATTATAAAAAGCTCAACTTAAATTATAATTATAATTAAATTATATATATATACATATATATATATATATATATTTCCACACAATAAACTTACTAACTATAAATAAATGATTCTATAGATAACTCCACTACAACTTCACTTAAAATATAATTAAATTATAAATATATATTTATTAACTTCCCACTTGTATTGATAAATATACAATATTTTATATGCAATTTAGAGTTTAACTAGACCTAAGAAAGTACTAAAACTAACATCGGCAAATAAATAAGTATTGTTTATTTAATTTTAAAAATTAAATAAATAATTTTTTTCATTTAAAAAAAAAATAAAAAAATGAAATTAGTCTTTACTATAAAATGTTTTTTTTTGAAATTTGAAAATTAATATTTATATATCTTTAAAACTAAAAGAAGGCTTGTAGTCGTTATTTTCTCATTGTAAGCATATTTCCTAATGCCCTTTTACTCTTACACAAGCAAGATTATTATATCAAATTTTCTAAAATGCATTTATTCATTTTTATAGGCATAAATATATTTATTATTTTATATGTAAATACATTGGTTTACATGCATATCTTTATGCATATAATTTTAAAAATGTAAATGCTCTTTACAATAAATATATTCTATTATTTTTATAAAATTTGTAAATATAATTGACATATAATTCTTCTCAATTTTATTTTATTATTTTTCAATATTAGATTTAACTTCTAATTTGCATGATAATACCTAATTTATCTTCGACTTTTAGTTTGTTTTAGTTTTATAAATTATTTGCAAAGACATTGAATTAAACTCAAAATTAGATGAATATTCATATTTTCTAATTATTTTGAATGCAATTTTTTTAAAAGAAGAATTTAGGGGTTTGACAGATTTCATACAACATAGTTTGGCAAATTTTTAAACAAGAGTTTCTAAAATTTAAATTTTATGGGAGTTTTCTACATAAGAACAGTAAAATTCTTCCTTCAAATTTCTCAAAAATAATGTAACCTTGATGAGGGTACAATCCAAGACCAAAAGGAACACAATAGGAAAAGGGGAATATTATTATTAGGAGTGGTATGCTATTACATTCAATACAATGAAAACATACCCAATCACTTGCCCTACTGCTTACAATGTTGTCTGATTCTAGAGAAAAACCCTCCTCTAGTACCTTCTGCCAAACTCCACCAAAAACTGCATTTACAATGCCAGAAATGTTCTTAAGTAACCCAAATTAGGATTAGGGTTAGGAATACATTTTAGAATATGCCATTTGAAATCCACTGCCAAAATAGAAGGTTCTAGAAAACTTGTCAAAAGTTGGTGTAAAATTAGAAGAATCCAAAAATGGTAGTCCAACTTCTAGGAGGCATAACTTTTGATCCAGGACTCCGATTGATGAATTGTTTACATTTTCAAAAATTTCTCTAAGCGCTCTATAGCCCTATGGATGAGATTTTCTCCTCCCTCAATTTTTGGGTCTGTATGAGGCCATTTAGTGCCTCAAATTTGACTTTGAAGTGCTCTTAGGGGGTCTCCAGGCAACTTAAAAATACAATAACTTTCAAACTGTAAAGATTTTTGACCTGATTCTTTTCTGGAGTGCTTTAAATTACAAGTATAATCATCCCTCCAACTTACACCCTCTAACTCATTATAATTATGGCTTAAATTACAAAATAACCTATTTTCTACATTGGTACGTATCCAAGGAGCTCAAAAACTCTAATCTAGAAAACCAATAGTGGAACTATGAGAGTTGGAATCTCTATTTGACCCAAATGGGTATCAGAAATAAAAACACATTAAATAGAAACTAACACTAAGCATATTTTTTGGGTGATACATGATTGCCCTTACACGACTGAATACTCCTACATCAGACACCTAGGGTAGATTGAAAAGTGACCCTACCTAATGCAAGAGCATCCTGGGTTGCACTACTATCTTGTATGTTTTCAATTTTTATCTTGCTGTTGAAACTAAGTTTTGCTGAAACTGTGTTTTCTTATTTTTGGGTGCCTGTTGCAGTATATATAACTAATTTTCCATAATGAATGAAGGGCTACACACTTAAATTATTGAAGAGGGCCTAGAGTACTATCTATTATCCAAGGTGCAAGTCCTAACTCCTTATGAGTTGGGAGATATGGTGATTCTCCATAAGCATCAATTTCTAGTAGTTCTGCATGATAGTTTCTTGTGCTTGACTTTCGAGGTGGATGCACACTTTTCCTTGGTGAATCAAACCTTGTGCACTTAAGGGGTTATAGAGGACCTAGAATACTACCTACAATTTGAAGTTCTAGTCCTAATTCAGTAGGAGCTAGGAGATATCATGATTTTTCTCAGACATCAATTTCTGGACAGTTAATTGTTGATGCGGCTTGACTTGTGGCTCTTCAAGAATTCAATGTTAGGTTTATTTTCATTTAATATTTTCTAAGAGCTAACTTCTGGCTTCTCTATGTTCTAAAATTATTTATAAGCCATTTTGGCTAGTATAAATAGTGTGTTTAGGCTTAGAGCTAGGCAGTTTTTAGAGAGTTTTGGAGAGGATTTGAGAGCAGAATTGGAAAGTGTGAATTTGCTATTGGATCTTTGAATGTGAATGTATTTTGTATCTAGCCATAACCTATAAGGCCTTATAGCTGGGTATGTATGAAGATGTTTTGATGAGTCAATAAAAGTATTTTACTCTTCTTCCTCTGTTGGTTGTTGTTCTTTGTGTTTGCTTCTGTTGTGTTAACTCTTGTAGGGTGGTTCAGAGAGCTGGGTGTGCCATTGCCCCTAGTTCTCCCTATCCTTCCTTACATCACTGTCACTTTATAGTTCGTAGATGAAAACCCAAATGGGAAACCTCTGCTGTGGATATCCAAGTTGAATCTTCTACTGGTCATCCTTTCCAGTTCACTAGGTATTCTTCATATTGCCTATTTCTGGTACTTCGACCCACATGACTATCTAGAATTTCTTCAATCTCTTCCTTTTCAAAATTAGTAATTGGACATGGCTCCAATATCAACTCCTCATCTGCACCATCATCATGATATTTTGTTAAGTCTGTAATATTGAAAATAGGAGAAATGTGACTGTATAACTAATTTTCCATAATGAATGAAGGGCTGCACACTTTAGAGGTTGAAGAAAGCCTAGAGTACTATCTATGGTCCAAGGCATAAGTCTTAAATCTTATGAGTTGGGAGATATGTCAATTCTCCCAAAGCATCAATATTTGATAGTTCTACGTGATAGTTTCTTATGCTTGATTTTTGAGGTGGATGCACACTTTTCCTTGGTGAATTAGACCTTGTGCACTTAGGGGTTATAGAGGACCTAGAATACTACTTATAGTTTGAAGCATGAGTTCTAACTCAATAGGAGCTAGGAGATATCATGATTTTTCTCGAACATCAATTTTTGGACAATTAATTGCTGATGTGGGCCGGCTTGTGCCTCTTCAAGAATTCAATGTTAGGTTTATTTTCATTTAATATTTGATGAGAGCTGACTTGTGGCTTCTCTATGTTCTAGAATGATCTATAAGCCATTTTGGCTAGTATAAATAAAGTGTTTAGGCTTAGAGCTAGGTAGTTTTTAGAGAGTTTTGGAGAGGATTTGAGAGCATAACTAGAAAGTGCGAATTTTCTGTTGGATCTTCGATTGTGAATGTACTTTTCATCTGCCATAACCTAGAAGGCCTTATGGCTAGGCATGTATGAAGATATTTTGATGAGTCAATAAAATTATTTTACTCTTCTTCCTCCTTTGGTTTTTGTTCTTTGTGTTTGCTTTCGTTGTGTTAACTCTTGCAGGGTGGTTCAGAGAGCTGGGTGTGCCATTGGCCCTAGTTTTCCCTATCCTTCCTTGTATCACTGTCACTTTATAGTTGGTAGAGGAAAACCCAAACGGGAAACCTCTGTTATGGATATCTAATTTGAATCTTCTACTGGTCATCCTTTCTACTTCACTAGGTATTCTTCAGATTACCTATTTTTGGTATTCTGACCCACACGACTATCTAGAATTTATTCAATCTCTTCCTTTTTAGAAGTAGGAATTGGACATGGCTCCAACATCAACTCCTCATTTGCACCATCATAATGATATTTTGTTATGTCTATAATATTGAAAATAGGAGAAATGTGAATCCCATATGGTAACTCCACCTCATATGCATTTCCTGAGTCATGTTTCTTCAAAATGTTGTAGGAGGCCAAATTTCTTCATCTTCAACTTGTTGTAGGTACCCACTGGAAATCATTCCTTCCTCAAGTTCACCATAACTAGATCCCCAACTTAGAACTCCTTATGTCTCCTCTTTTGATATACTCTAGCCTCTTACTATAGGTTCATCTTGGTAATATGTGCATATATCTCCTCATGTAGTTTCTTGACATGTTCAACAAAGTCTTCTACCTCAACACTTGTCCTCTCCCCTTGCTCCATCTTCCTTAGCTTTGGTGTAGTCCTTAGACTACTCCTAGACACAATTTAGAATGGTGCTCTACCAGTACTCCTATTCAAAAAATTATTGTAAGAAATTTTTTCTTATGGTAGAATCAAATCACATCCCTTCAGCTTATCTCCTACTAAACACCTCAACAAATTTCCCATACTTCTATTTACTACTATTTGTCCATCAGTCTGCAGATAATGTGTAGAACTAAATTTCAATTCTATCTTCAACTTCTTCCATAAAGTCCTCCTAAAATACTCAACAAATTTAGAATCTCTATTAGAAACAATACTTTTTGGGAGACCATGTAGCCTCACCACCTCTATGAAAATTTTTTTTTCAATATGCACTACATCATGAGTCTTGTGGCATGGAATGAAATGTGCTATCTAGGAGAACTTATAAACAACCAAAAATACTAAGTCATTACCCCTTTGCATCCTTGGAAATCCAAGAACAAAATCCATACTTATGTCCTCCCAAGGCTTTGATGGAATACGCAATGGCTGGTAGAGTCCAATATTGTGACTATAACCTTGGCTGTTTGACATACTTGATAACTATGCAAAAACTTCTTCACATCTTGTGATAATTGAGGCTGAAAATAATGTTCTCTAATAATGTCAATGGTCTTATCCCAACCAAAGTGTCTTACCATCCCTTCACTATGCTTCTCCTTGATCAAGTTCTCCTTCATGGAACTCCTTGGAATACACAATTGACTTCCTTTAAACAACATACAATCTTGAATCATGTAATCTAGCCACCTGGTCTTGTCTAGAGTAACAAGTTATTTACAAGCCTTCCAAGCCTCTACAAAGTCAGGATCCTTAAGGTATAGATTCTTGAATTAATCAAACCCAATTACTTCAACCTGCATTACTGTTAGCAACAACTATCTCCTACTTAATGCATCTATAACCCTATTAGACCTTCACTTCTATGTTTTAATACAAATGTATAGCTTTGCATGAACTCTACCCATTTTAAATGTCTTTGATTCAATTTACTTTGCTATTTAGGTACTGTAATGTCTGGTGATCATTATACAAAACAAATTCTTTTGGCAACAAATAAGCCCTCCATTTCTTTAAGGCCTGAACTATTGCATAGAACTCCTAATCATAAACATAATACTTCTTCTTTGAATCATTCAAATTTTCACTAAAATAGGCAATAGGCTTACCTTCTTGGATCAATACAACTCCAATAACACTGACACTAACATTGCAATCCACCTAGAACACTTTGTTGAAATCAGGAAGTGCCGACACAGGTTGCTCTGCCACCTTCTTCTTTAGCAATTCAAAACTCCTTGTAGCTCCTGTAGTCTACTTGAACTCTTTTCTATCCCCCCTCATTATTTTTGTTAGGGGTGCACATATAAATTTGAAATCCCTAATGAATTTCCTGTAAAAACTAGCTAGACCATGGAATGACCTCACCTCAGTGGCAGATCTTGGAGTAGGCCATTCCAAAGTGTCTTCACCTTCTCTGGGTCTATTTTGAGACCCTTAGCTGATACAACAAACCCCAAATAGACTAACTCCATTTTGAGAAAGCTACAATTCTTCAAATTAATCAACAATTTCTCTTCCCTCAACCTTTCAAGGACACTATGAATGTGTAGTAAATGTTCATCCAAAGATTTACTAAAAATCAAAATATCGTCCATATAGATAATAACAATTTTTTTGAAAAACTTCTTTAGAACCTCATTCATAAGCCAAATGAAGGTGCTTGGCACATTGGTCAATCCAAAGGGCATGACTAACCACTCATATAGACCCTCCTTGGTCTTGAATGTAGTCTTCCACTCATCTCCCTCTCATCTCTATATCTTATGATAGCCACTCTTTAGATCTATCTTTGTGGAGTACTAAGCTCCACTCAAGAAGTCCATAAGATCATCCATCCTTGGCAAAGGAAATTAGTACTTGATGGTTATTTTCTTAATAGCCTGAGAGTCTATACACATTCTTCGCTCTCCATCCTTCTTTGGTGCCAACATTGTAGGTACTACACATGGACTTAGGCTCTCTAAAATTAAACCTTTCCTCAACAGTTCCTAAACTTGTCTATTTAGCTCCTCAGTCTTAGTAGGAGTCATCCTATGAGTAGCCTTGTTGGGCTAACTAGCTCCAAGGACTAAATCTATTTGATGACTGATTTGCCTTATTGGAAACAACCCTTTTGGCACATTATCATAGATGACATCTCCATACTCACTTAATAGACCTAAAAATTCAAGTGGAGCTTCACTACTACCTTCCTTATCCTTTCTAAGAATTAAAGCATAACACATATGCTAATGCTTCATGCCATCCGGAAATTTTCTTCCATTAACAAGACATACCCTAACACTGCTGCATACCTTTTCACCCTTCTTTATCAAGGGCTTCAATTTGTGGTGAACTCCATCTTTTGTTAGAGAGTATTTATTTGTATGACCATCATGTATAGTATTCTTATCAAACTACTATGACCTTCCCAACAATAAATGGCAGACATCCATTGAGATGATGTCACAAAGAGCCTTGTCATGGTAACTCCCAATCTTGAATTTTACCAAACATTGCTCACTAACCAGGACCTTATGACCATCCTGCACCCAAGCAATCTAATAGGGTTGGGAGTGTTTCTCCCTCTTGAGCTTTAGCTTTGAGACCATCTCCTTTGAAACCAAGTTGTCAGTGCTTCCACCATCAACAATCACATCACAACATTTACCCTTGCACTTGCACCTGGTATGAAACAACTCCTCCTTTTTCTAGGTTTAGTATCACCACTCAGTAAGACCCTTTCATTTAGTAGAACCTCTCCTCTTTCTACATCCTCTGAATGCAATGAATATGCATCATCATCCACATGAGCAACCCTTGCTTGACCATCAACTCTCCTATCTATCCTTCTTTGGCATTGAGGGCATTCATATTCATAACAACCTTCTTCATTACAATGAAAATAGGTACCACAAAAGCCTCCTCTTCCTGAACCTTCTCCACATACTCTACCTCTTCCTCTTTGACCTCTAAATTTTTGATCATGGAAGTAGTTGAAACCCTTGTTCCTCTGGTTTTGGCTAGTTTCCACATCTTCATTTTTCTTCTGGTTCTCATTTTAGCCTCCAAATGATCTACCACCACCCCTTCCTCCTTGACTGTGAGCTCTTTACCTTCCATCAAACTTTTTGTTTAGCTTCTCCTTAATGCATAAGGAAAACTGTATGCCTCTTCAATGTTAGTCATTCTAACTAGACTTAACTCCTTCTGAATGCTAGGCCTTAACCCATTAAGGTTAAGGGAAACCTTCTCCTTATTTTCTTTTGCATGACCCACCCTAATAAGGACTCGGTAAAATTCCTCTCTGTATTCCTAGAAATATTTTCCTACTTGCTTTAACCCTTGCATCTTCTTGAAAAAAATCAAGCTTGTAATCAATAGGAATGAACTACTTTAGTTTGTCCACCATGTGATTCCATCTTGTGATTTTCTCCTTCCTCTTCTATTTCTTTTCGACTAAATCTCTTGCCACCAGATTTTGGCATGGCCTTTCATTTTGGCCTTTACAAAATTAACTCTATCAGGGTCCTTGATATCCTCATACTCAAAATATTCCTCTAGTTCATTTATTTAGTCGATCAACTCATCCAGGTTTAGATTTTCTGAAAACATGCCAACATCAATTTTAGGTCTTTTTCTAAGCTTGGAAATGGCCCTAAAAAGCTTCTCCTTTACCTAGTTTAGTACTTCTCAATCTCCTTCCCCTTCCTACCTAATATTTCCTTCTTCTCCATTCTCCTCCTCACTTCTGTCACCTATGACAATATTCATCCGTCTACGGATCTCCTCTTGCAATGCTTGAACTTTTCTCTAGAGGGCTCTAACCTTAGGAGGAAAAAAATTGGCCCTTCCACCATGCTTTCTTTATGGAGGCATCTTATCACTATATCAAATCCCACTACCACACAATCTAGGTGCATACTACCTCACAGTCAGTGCTCTATCTACACACTTAGGAAAACCTGCTTTGATATCACATGATGAGGGCACAATCCAAGACCAAAACAAACACAATAGCAAAAGGGAAATATTATTATTAGAAGTGATATGATATTACATTTAGTACAATGAAAATAGACCCAATGACGTGCCCTAGGGCTTACAATGTTGTCTAATTCTAGAGAAAAACCCTCCTCCAGTACCTTCTCCCAAACTCCACCAAAAATTACATTTACAATGCCAGAAATGTTCTTAAGTAACTAAAATTAGGTTTAGGGTTAGGAATACATTTTAGAATATGCCATTTTTCATCCACCACCAAAATAAAAGGTTCTAGGAAACACGTTAGAAGTCAGTATAAAATTAGAAGAATCCATAAATGGTAGTCCAACTTTTGGGAGGCATAACTTTTGATCCAGGACTGCAATTGACGAACTGTTTACATTTTTGGAAAGCTCTCAAATTTCTCTATAGCCTTATGGATGATATTTTCTCCTCCCCCAATTTTTAGGCCCATATGAGGCCATTTAGTGCCTCAAATCTAACTTTGAAGTGCTCTTAGGAGTTCTCTATGCAACTTAAAACGCTAATAACTTTCAAATTGTAAAGCCTTTTGACTTGATTCTTGTTTTGGAGTGATTTAAATTACAAGTATAGTCATCCCTCCAACTTACACCCTCTAACTCATAATAATTATGGCTTGATTACAAAATAACTTATTTTCTACATTGGTATGTATCCCAAGGTGCTTAAAAACTCTAACCTAGAAAACCAATAGTGAAACTATGAGAGTTGGAATCTCGATTTGACCCAAATGGGTATCCAAAAATTAAAACACATTAAACAAAAACTAACACTAAGCATATACATGATTGCCCTTACATCACTGGATGCTCCCACATCAAACCTATAAGTAATTTCTCTTTTAATCTTCACAAATAAAAATCATTCATAAATTTTAACAATCAATACAATCTAACATGCATGAAAAATATAATCCTTTTTTTTAAACAAAATATTTTCAAGGTTCTCAAACTCTACCTCGAGTTTGCTAGCCAAATTCTCAAGATAGCACAAGCCCAAAACCACGTGGTGCAAAATACTCCTAAGCTTTTAAGAAATTCTTTAACTTTTCTCCCCACAATTACTCTCTTCAAAACTTTAATCTAATGTTAACAATTTGGACAATCTAGTGTGAGTTTGAAAAATTCAATCCTTCCTAAAGTTTTGATAAATCCTCCTCCCAAAACCCGTATTCCTCTAAAATGACCCAAAAAACCTTTAATAAAGAGCCCTAACCCTTACTAGGGTTTCCTAATTTTTAATTTAATAAAAAGTCACTTACTTTTAATTAAATATTAGATAATTGAATTAAATAAATTTTTTGATGCACATGCAAAGCACTTTTAATTTAAAATAATATTTTCTTTTTGTTCTCCACTTTATTTATTTTGCATGATACTTTTAGAATCATAATTTATTATTTCAATTACTCATAATAATTAAAGTCCATTATTTAAATTCAACTCTACTTTAATTATTATTAATTGAATAATTATAATAAATAAATATTTACTGTTTAATATTTTAATTCTCTTTTTTATTATTATTTCCTATTTCCCAATTTATACTTTTACATTAAGTCTTGTAAATTCAATTAAAGCATGTATTTAATCCAAGCACCTTAATTAAAATATTTATCAAGTAAATCAAATAGTCAAACCCACATAAATGCAATATAAATAAAATTGACCAAAGTCAAAATCAAACAACCCACACAAAGAAAAAATCATGGGTTTAAAAAGGGTACAAAATTAGATAAATGTCCTTCTCAAGACAAGTAATTAGACTTTGAGTGGGATCAAACTTAAACATTATCTCCTCATTCTTATTATTGAGTCATTATGATAAGACACACTCATCCTGGCAATTAGGGGAAGTTGATGTCCGATACCTAGAATTTGCATAAAAGACGAGCATGTACATGTGCATAGATATCTAATCTAAACAGGCAATGGCAGGGAGTGGTACAACATGTAGATCCTGACTTGTAGGTGACTACGACTCCCTCCCTCAACCACATTAAACACATCAAACATAAATATAAAATAGACACACACACCATACACATGCAAGTATGGGGTAAGTATAATTAATAAAGCATGAGTATAAATATCATCAAATCCTAACTAATAAAAATCATCATTATGAAGAGATGGTAAATATCATTCGAAGACACATCGTATGACATCATTATGAAAGTAGTTGCATTCACTAATTAAGAGCAATTAGAGCATCATCTTTGCAAGTAACTAACCATTGTTATGTAATACAATCAATTATTCTACATAGAAAAGTTTTGTATTTCAAATATCAGTTAAGGGTAACATGTCCATAGAAGAGTAAGAAAGAACTTTAACAATGAAGTCAACCATGATAATAATGGAGGGCTATTACAAACAGTGAATTGTAATTGTGAAAAGATGTAATATTTTTTAATATCTTAATGAGGTCCTATTATAATTAATTGGGAAAGCCTTAAGGTCGACTCAAAGAATTATTTTGAGAATGTGGTATATGTATGAACCCTAAAATGGTCACCTAGACTATGGTTTCCCATTCTTCAATTTATCAATTTGCTAAATCAATGTATTGCAATATTTTAATGAATCAATTCAAATCAATTTTCTTGTTCAAATTGTAATTAATTTAATTATTTCAATATTTCCTAAGGTTTGATCATCTTATTCCAAGCCTTATTTAATTAAAAGAAAACTTCTCTTTTAATTCTCTTTGTGATGAAAAAAGGAAATAAATTAAATAAAAATAAATAAATCATTTTTTACTCTACACTTAAATACACATATCTCTAAGTGGGATTCCTTAATTTTCTCCTTCCACTTTTACTCAAACACTCCACTTTTCTCATTAGTGGAATTTTTTCTCACATGGATCAAACTCTATTATCCCATATTGGTTGTGAGAAGCCTCCCACCTCCACATTTTCATTTATAAGGAGCCCTCTCCTTCTCATTTTCATATAGAGAGAGATATAGAGAAATATAAAGAGAGATATATGGAGAGATATAGAGAAATATAGAGAAAGAGATATAGATAGATATAGAGAGAGATATAGAGAAATATATAGAGATATAGAGAGAGATATAGATAAATATAGAGGAAGATTTTATTGTTATGCTAAAGGCTTAGAGAGTGATTTTTAAGAAGGAGTTTGAGCCTTAGGGTTTGGACATTGGAGCTTCATTGCAACTTCTCTCTTCTTGTCTTATTCTCTCTTGCATCCATGGCTTCCATCATCAGGTTTCATCCTTGCACTTTCATATTATCTTAGAGTCATATTTGTTTTCATAGATTAATATTGTATTGTTATTTCCTTTTCATAGGTTAGATTTTCTCTCTTTCATTGCTTTGCATTTTCATCATTTATATTAGCTTGCATCTTCATTTGCATTCATATTTTGATCCTTGAATCTCTCATTTTATGGTGTACTTGCATGGGCACAAACTAGGTCAAACTGAAGGCCTCACTTACAAACCCTTGCAATACATGAATAGAGAGCTAGGAGTTACCATTTGAGACCTCATTCTTGAGAAATCTTGGATATAATGACTCATAGAAGTGTGTCAACATTTTAGCACAATTTTTTTTGGTGCTGACCGTGGGGCCAACCCACCTTTACATGCCAGTTTTATTGGAGGAAAATTAGCATTTTTTTTGGAAAATTATACATTTTTGGGAAGGTCTCTAAATTATAAATAGGGTTATTTCTTTGTGTTTTGAGTTTAGAGCTCATATGAGGGCTCAAACACTCGGTTTACAAAAAATGGTCTGTTTTGACAAAATGGGTCCCTAGGGCACAAATGAAAATATTTTTCTAAAATTTTGACATTTTTGGAAAGGTATTTAATTTTTAATAAGGGTCTCTTTTCTATATTTATGTTTTTAGGTCCGAATTCATGGTATATAGGTCCAATCTTGTTGACTAGGTTAAAGATCATTATTAACTTGCACTTTATTTGCAAAAAATTCAATGCATGATATGAGTTGTCATTTTTCATGGAATAAAATAGTTCAATATATTTTCATTTGAATTTTCCTATTCCTTCATGATTTCATACACTTGATTGAAGTTTGTGAGGTAATTTGAAGGTCTAAAGAGAAAAAATGGAAAAATTTGGAAAGCATGAAATCAAGGTGCACACATTCCAAACTTTCTCATTTGAATTATAAAAAGTGATCATTGTGCTCTTTCTCATTGTAAAATAATTTTCTTTCATTTGTCAAATTGTTTGGTGTGTCTTCCCAACATTGAAAAAAAGGCTTTAAATGAATCATTCACATTTAGATTTGGGCTTAAAATAAACCCCTTTTGTCTTTTAATCCCCAAGGTTTTCTTATTGATGTTTTCTTCTTGCATCCTTGTTAAGGAGTTTGAGGGGAACATAAATAAGGGATCTTGATTTTTATTTGTTAGGGGCCTGCATAGAGAAGTGATCACTTTAGGGGACAACCTCAACTCCCATGTTCCAACGAAGTATAAATACCATGGCTTGAATCTAAAGACAGGTCTCCTAGAAGTAGCAATATTGTCAATCTCGGCTAAGCCCCAAATAAATTTATACCTTTTGGAAGTGAGGTGGAGATTGAGTTACCATTTCCTCCCAGCTGTTTGTCACTCTTCTCTTTCATTTACAGATTTGGGCCTCACATACCTTGCATATATCGAGGACATCCCCTAGTTGAGCTTGTGCATCCTTATAGAAACCTGAATAGGTTGTTGGTGTGTTTGATGTGCTTGAATATTTATAACCTTCCCCATTTCAAAAAAAAGGGGACACATCCATGAAATTGAGCCTTAAGAATTCTTTCCTTTTATATGCTTTCAAAACTAGTATGGGCTTCAAACCCTGTGCCACCAAACCTCAGTCTAGACGATCATGAGATTTCCTCTATCATTAAAAAGTATCTAGACTTACCTATTAGTCTCCCTAGACACATGATAGATGATCATGAGTTCTCCTCTGTCATTAAAAAGTATCAAGACTTATGTGCTAGTCTCCCTAGACACATGATAGAAACAAAGAAAGTGCTAGAGAAATAGATTGCATCATTACATGAATCTTCCTTACGACCTTTGCATAAATGTGAGTCATCTTTTTCAAGGTCTAAATCTTCTACTCCAAGACATCAATTGTCTTCATCTTCTAGATCCAAAGACCTCTTGAGAGAGAAAGTGAGTAATAACTCCTTTGAGAATATGCCAATATTTCATGATGGGCCTATCTTTGACCGAGATGAGAATGACAAAAATGGTCCTAGACATAATTTTGAGAGAACTTTTACTCCTTTGGTATTTTCATATGACATGGTGCTTGACACCTTAGTTGCAAGACAATCATTACTTTACAAATATTCTACACCTTATGAACTTGAGGTAAAACTTTATTGGTAGAGAGATGATCAATATTGCGGCTATCATACAAGAAAAGGTCATAAAATTAAAGATTTTATTGCATTTAAATGTATAATTCAAGATCTTATTGATGAAATAATCATTGAGGTTGAAATTACTAAAGACCTATGTAATGAAGATGCTTCTCTTGAGTAAGATCATGTTGATGAACCTATGTCTAGTGATGGTTTTCTTGATACCTCCATTTCTTCCAATACTTATGCATCTCCTACAACTTCAAAGCTATCCATAATTATTCCATCCAACAAAGGTCTTAATTCTTTTCATGTAGTTTCCTATAGTTATCCTCAAGGGCTACCTCTTAGAGAAACTCAAGCTAATCTACACTTGGTTGAAAACCCTTTTCATACTTCTAAGACTAAAGATCTTCAACCTTCATGCAGTGCTATGTCTATTATGCTCACTTCAGCTAGTCCTTCATTACCCCTTCAAGATCCTATCATGAAAACCTCATATACTCCCTTGTCCTTAGAAGTGTCTCTATTTTAAGAAGATTCTCAAAAATATAAAGATAAAATTGTCAAGAAAGATCAAGACCAGATACCCCTTCATCTCCTTTAAGATGTCACCCCTCTATATCCTATGTCTTATCCACCTCCTAAGTATGATGAAGACACTACTTCCATTATTTCTCTTAATCTTATCAAAAATTGTGAACAAAGTTCTATTCCTATTTTATCGAAAGAAACTTGTCAAGATCAAAAAATCCCTTCTTGTTCTACTTCTCCATATTCACTTCAAAACTATGCTCAAGCTTCAAATACTCCTACCAAAGGTGTTACTCCTATTAAAGATACTCATGATTCTATTGATGGCTTTGTTCACATTTCTCACTCTAAAGATGCTAATATCCCTATCCCTTTGCATCTCCTAAATCTATCCTTGGTCCTTATTCATCAAAGCTAAAGCCTTCAAACCTTCCATCTATATTGGGACCTTATGTTCCTCCATCTCCTACTTTCACTCCTATTTCATCTCCTAGCTCTCCTATCATACCTTGAGATCAACAAAGACACTCATCCTTGATGAATTATTATTCATCTATCAATATGAACCAGTCATATAATCCTTATTCATCCACAAATCCCAAGTCTTTTGGAAGCAATTTGGATGATTAATTTAGGAAGATACATAAGAATCCATTGAAAAATGAATATCACTATGTCCCATCTAAGTGACATGTGAATGAAAAGAAATAACAATTATTCAAGAGACCACAAAGGTCTACTACCTAAAGAGCTAAATCAAAGCAAATATGGGTTCCTAAATCCATCATTGAAGAAATGCATTCTAAAGCATCCAAAGGAAAAGAAAAATCTAAAGCTATATGGATTCCCAAGTCTCTTTTGCAACACTTGAATTTCAAAATACTTCAAAGTTGACATTCAAGCTTCCAAAGACTTCCACTCCATCTTCTTCCAAAAATCTTCCTAAGAAGCTTCCAAAGATTTCCACTCCATCTTCTCCCAAAATATTCCTAAGAAGCTTCCAAAGGATTCCACTCCATCTCCTTCCAAAATTCTCTTACTTCCTCATACATCTACACCTCAAGCTATTTCCTCCATGATTACTCCATCATTTCACAACCCTTCAAGTTGTGTGTCGATGTTGATCTTTCCTACTTTCTCACCTAACCTTATGCAATATTTTCAATCCTATACTTACCTTCTATCCATATTCCTTCCATCTTTCTAAATCATAAAACCTTGTCCTCCATATACATTATCTACCATCTCCTTTCTATCACCCTATTAGCATCTTTGAGCATACCTTTCTATGGTCTTGGATTATCATGACTTATCCTTCCTATAGGAGCACTATCTAAATTGAAATAACTTGAGCTCTTTCAAAAAAGTTAAAAAAAAATAAAAAATAAAAATAAAATAAAACATAAAAAATGAAAATGTGCCTTGGTGAAAACTACTTCTTGTGGCACCTTGGAAGCAAGACTAAAGAGAAATAAATTCATCCTATGGTGAAAACCACTTCTTGTGGCACCTTGGATAAGTACCATGATTAAAACTTGGCAAACAGTTATCATGCGTAATTCTTCCATAATCCTTCCATATTTCATCTTTGATCTTGATAATGTTGAGCTATCCTTGTATACTGGCTATCTTGTCCACAAAATTCCCTATTGTTCTTGTTCATTCACTCATAGCCTACATATTTACCTTCATTCTTATTATTTTATCCTACCACTAAACTATCCATTTGACCCCTTGGTCTTGATCACACAATCAAAAACATGGCTCTCATAGGCCTCTTGACATGCCTACTTTTTTGGACTACACACTTTTATGCTATCTTTCTTATTAGCTTCGACTACTTATCCCACATGCTATTTCCTTTCATGGCTTTCTTTTTTTGTCCAACACATGCTTCATATGGCTATCTTTCCCTAGCTTGGGTACTCTTGAGGAGTCAATGCTTGAAGATCACTTTCACTTGCTTCATACACTCATTGCTTATCCATCATATCCACCAGCTTGTTGTTACATCATACCTTACACCTTCCTTGACAATGGAACAAAATGATTTGATCTTGCTTGAGAGCGAGTAATCTCTAAGTCATTCTAAAAATCCAAAAAAAAAAACATATATGATGCTGATTTTTTCCCCTAAAAAGCATAAAATGCCTTAAAAAAATGATTACCTCATCCTAACAATAGGATCTTTGATGTATCATGGAAAAAAATATCAAATATCTCAAAAATACAAAAAATTATAAAAAGTCTTGAAAAAATAAAATAAAATTTTTAAATTTAAAATAATAATAATAAAATCTTGCCAAGTAGGGAAAACCTAGACACAAGTGCTACTTGAGACCCTTTTTCTTATGTCAATCAGTGAATCTCTTTGCACTCTGAGCTTAATCCATTTCATATCATATGTCCTTTTGGTATTCCTGGTTTTGGAGTTGATCTTGGTCTAGGTCCACGGGGCGTAGGTGGTCTTTTTCTTTATCTAGGGTCTCTTTGTTACGTTAGCATTTCTTTGGCAACTCTTTCAAATAGTGTTTCTCAATACTTATTGAATACCTTTTCTATAGTCTAATATGTCATGATGCTTCCCACTGACAAATTTGATGTCCTAAGGAAAATAGTCATGTGACTTACACACACTCACCTAAAAAATGGCTAAGACTTGTTAGCTTATTTTTCTTTTGTGTGCTGTCTATGATGATTTATTTGTTGAGTGTTCCCTCCCTAATAGTCTCTTAAGGATGTCATGGACTAGAGGACTTGGAGCATGGGGCATATTTTTATTTTCTTTTTGCTTGTGGATGTGGTCTTGAAACTCTAGAGTTTCTCTTGTTGTCCTCTTGAAACACTTAGGAGATTTGAGGCATCATCCTTGACTGTTTTTGCATAGCCATTCTTATGGTCATCCTGACATCTATGCCTTGATGCAAGCATGGTTTTGCTACATTAAATTGGGTAAGCTAAGATCGAAGTCATCTTGACCTTTATGTATTTGATGCTTATGTTAAAATCTTTCCACATTCCAATCCGATATAAATCACTTTCATATCTTGATAGTTGGGTTTGTGACTAGTGATGGTTGTGTGATTTCTCAATGTTTGTTAATAATGGCCCAATGATATAAATTAGTTCCTTAACATTCTTTTATCAATGATGAACACAAAATCCTATGTTGCATTTTCTCTTTTGCAAGTACACCTTTGCATTTTCATGTAGCTTGCATTATTATACTTCATGTTAATTTTCATGATTAGGTTGCATTATGAGTTTGAAAGGGCTTCTCGTCATCTTTATCATGACCATTTAATCAACTGTGGTCATGTTTGATCTTCATTTCCTTATCTTCTTTCGTGATCTCAATCAAAATTTTCTCTCTTAAACAATTTATTGATTTTGAGGCATTCTCTTTCTTGAGGAAAATTCTCTTTCTTCTTGTTATTTCTTTCCACCTCTTCTCAACATCTATCTTCCATTTTCTTTTACCCCGCTTTTTCCTTCTAATTCAAATTTGGGGCATAATATTTCATGCCTTTTGATCTACCTTGGTTTTGTGATCCTTATATTTTTCATCTTGCATCAAGAATTTTATCTTTAGTTCAATTTGATTAAATTTATCAATTTTCTATTTCTCCTCTATTTCATTTCAATTTTGATCACAAGGGGGCAGTACCTATCAAAATTTAATCCTTGATTCAAATTTATCAATCTTTGTTTCTTCTGGGATAGCCTTGTCTTTGTCAAGACAAAATTGCTATCAATTTTTTTATTCTTTGTCCTGATGTGTTCCTAAGTTGACCACACATCTGTGTTGTTTTATGATCCCAAATTGACCTCACACTTCAACTGCATTCTTTGACTATATGTGTTCTTAAAATGATCACACATTATTCAAAGAGGAGAAAATGTATGCATGCTAAAATGGTCACCTAGACTACGGGTCCCCATTCTACAATTTATCGATTTCTTGAATCAATGCATTGTAGTATTTTAATGAATCAATTCAAATCAATTTTTTTGTTCAAATTGCAGTTAATTTAATTATTTCAATATTTCCTAAGGTTTGATCATTTTATTCTAAGTCTTATTTAATTAAAAGAAAACTTCTCTTTCAATAAAATAAAATAAAATCCCCACTTAAATATCTCTTTCATGGAGGATGATGATTTTATTAAATCATCTAAATTTAAAAGTTTTTTGTATAAAATTAAGAAAAATGAGCTCACATTGAGCCTTATGCCAGGAGAAGATCCTGAGAAGAATAATGAACTAGTTGATAAACTGTTGGCATATGATCCAAATAGTGAAACAATGATCCCTGCAGAAGCTAGGGAGTTGGTGCATAGGAGTGGCATGATTTTAGTGCCAAATTGGGACATTGAAAGGGCCTTTGTTCTTGACCAAATGAGAAGGTAAGAAAAGGAAATCAGCTATGAAGCCAGTAGTAGTGAAGGCTTGAAGATAGAGTCAATTTTTAGCATTGATACACAGACCCTAGCAGTATGGAGTGTTGCCCCTGACACCAAGAAACCCAGAATGATAGATATAAAAGAGACTACTCCTTGCAACTTGATTGTGTGGACGCTAGACAACACCACTAGCAAAGAGATCTCTAGCCTAGTTAAACACTTTGCACTCATGAATGAGGCAAAGGTGGATCAAATTGAGGACAGGCTTGCAGTTGCATATAATGAGTGTCTAGATGTTAGAAGGTTGTATGAGGAAGAGTTGAAAACCAACTATGTGCAGAAACAAAAAATAGAAGAGTTGGAGGGAAAGATTCAGAGCCTAGAAGGGGAAGTTGCATCCCTAAAAGACCAACTCAAGATTGTAGCAGAGGTAGAGCATGCACAAGAAAATGTGGAGGAGGTGAGGCACACTGTTGAAGTAGAAGCCCAAATAGAGGATATACCCATAAGGTTGATAGTGCCAGTGGCTATGGTAAGTGTGGAAGCAGAGGTTCCCCAATTTGATAATGCAAAAAGAAAGGTGTAATGTTAAAGATGCTAAATCACAGGATAAACATCTTGAAGAGAATTTCTCAAGATGCATACAATTCATTCACCAATCTAAAATTTGCTAAGAAAATGTGTAAGGAAGCTATAAGTTGGCTTGACCCTATTTTCCAGCAATGGGGACCTTACATGCAATTTTTTGATAGATTAATACCTTTGTTAGCTAAGAAGCCAGACCTTCTCGATAAGGCCATTGTTGTCAAGGAGGGAATGGACAAAGTAAAATATTTGTTGTAATTCTTTATAGGAAAATTAACAATTATTTAGAATAAGATGAAAGTGTTGTTCAATGGGTTTTATTCTTAAATTCTTTCAATCTTTAATTCTGATGGCCAAGTGAAAGATTGGAATGAGTGGTCTAGTTCTTTTGACCATATTGTAAATTTTCCACAAGTGATATCCATTTTTGAAGGTGACACTAATGAGTTTGTTTTTAATGAACTCATTGATATTTTGTTCAAAGTTGAAAATGAAATGAATAAATTCATAACATAAGGGAAAGCAATTACAGATGCTAGGTGGAAAAAGTCTGTTGGTGAATTGACAACAACCAAAACATGCGAGTGGCCAACAAAGAGAGAAGTTATTGTATGGGAGGCAATCATAGAGATAAAGGCTTTACTAATAGGGGACAATTGAAGAAAAAGACAAAAGTGGATATTTGATGCTCCAACTATCATGTGCAACTGTTTCTACTTTTTTTTGTTTATGATTAGTGATTCAATGATATTTTAAAAAGTTAGTCGTATTCCTTGTTGTAAAAGGACACCTTTCAGTCACATTTTCCCTTTGCTTGTTGCAACTCATGCTTATATAAATGAGTTTTCAAGGCATTGTGATGAGTCCAAATGGCTTGTGTAATTTTTATTTTCTTGCAAAAAAAAGTACGATCAGTCCAATTGATGCAGTTGTTTTGAGTTTACTTTCAATTGTACTCTCTAATAATATATATAGAAATGATAGAATCAACAAGATATTTTGGGATTTTCATTGAGTTTCTATTGGTCATTGTATTAGTCATCTAAAAGGATAATACAAAGGGGTACTTACATTATATTTGTGTCACCAATTTCTATCTCCATTTTGTGAGTTTTTTTACTTTGAAGTCATTTGAATAAGATTTAATTGATGGAATGCAGTTTGAATGGGTTGTATACTAGTTCTATTGTTGCTTGTGATTCAAGGAATTATGTAAATACTTTAGTAAATCAGTAAAGTTTATAAGTATATGAAATAGATAGTTCATAAGAATGGAGATGGGTGATTACTATTAATAGATTCATTTACAAGTTATTTGAGTTAGATCTCCCACCAGTAGTCAATCTTTTTCCCAATGGATAAGGCACTGGTCACATAAGTCAGAAGTGAGTAAGGGTAAATTTTGCTAGTACATATCAAATCAAATATAAAATCAAAATCATTCTCATTCCATTTTGTTCAAAATTATAAATGCTAGTCACCACTCATTTACATCTAGTTTCTGAGTCTTAGGTAGCTACTATTTCCAGAAATATTTGTAAACCCTAGGAGAATTATGACCATATCTACTTATGAGGGATGTATATAAATTTGAAAATATTAAAGAATTGGATAAACTGTGTATGTGTTTGAAGATAGAAGATGAGAATTAGAATGAAACTAAAATAATTTTCATACAATGGTTTGCATTTAAATCATCCCTTAGGTATACCCACCTTTCCTTTGTAGAGCCTAAAGAGTAGAAAACCATCCTTGGTTTTGTTGAAGTTGGGTCCAAGTGATTTTCACATGTAATAGTTAATAGGAAGTGGCTAATCCTTAGGTTATGTGAATATTACCACATTGGTATTGAACATTTTGTTGTTCAATAGTTTTAAACAGCAACACCTTCTTCAATTTTTGCATCAAGCTTGTCATTCCTAACATCTTTAAGAACGTATCATTTACTTCCAAAAACCTTAAAGTATTTTACATTGGGTGGATATCTATACCATAGTTCAAAAGGTGTTGAATGTGTACTTTTCTTGATTTGCACATAGTTCAATGTATATAGAGTAGTACTTATAGCTTCTCTCCAATATTTCAGAGCAACATTCTTCTCCATCATAAGTGTTCTGGCATAGTCCATTATGGACCTGTTTCTCCTTTTAGTAATCCCATTTTTTGGAGGGGTCCTAGGGGTAGATTTCTGTCTTTTGATTCCTCTATCATTATAGAACATCTCAAAGTCATTTGATGTGAATTCTCCTACTCTATATGATCTCAAGCATTTTAGACTTTTACTTGTTTCTTTGTCAACTCTTGCTAAGTACCACTTAAACATTTGAAAAGCATTAGATTTCTATTTTAGAAACATGACTATCATCATCCTAGAATAATCATCAACAAGATCAACATTATGTACTTATCTCCTCTATAACTCTGTACGTTAATTGGTCCACACAAGTTAGTATGAACAATCTCTAGTATTTCTTTAGAGGTTTAAACTTTACTCATAAAGCTTGACTTTTTCATTTTACCTACCTGACATTGTTTGCACACTATATTGTCAGGCTTCTTCAACTTAGGAATGTAGACACCTAAAAAACCTTTAGAAAATAAAGTATTTTTATTTTCTAAAAAATTCTTGATGACATCATCATTTATTAATTAATTAATTATTTAATTAATTAACTTATTTTTATGCCATTAAATCCCTTTATCTTAATTAAAAATATTTAATTAAGGAATCCCTCCCAAAAATGTTTAAATCTTATTTAAACATTATTTCCTTATTTATTAATTATTTAATTAATAAATTGACCAAAAATCCCAAAATAAATAATTAATTTATTTTTTTCCCAAAAGTTGGCCAATTTCCTTAAGACCAATAACCTCTTCCAAAATTTTCTAATCCTTCTTTAATTTTGATTAAAGGCTAATCCCATCATTTGCTACCCCTAATCCCAACTCAAAATATTTAATTAAGATTAAATATTAATCCTCATGTTTATTAAAAAAGTTTTAATAAATATCTCCTCAACCCAAACCCTTGAAATAAATAAAACTTTATTTATTTCCTAAAAATCTAATTTATCCTCATCCTAAGAAGTTCTAGACTCTTCTAGAAAGTCTTCATCCTCATCCTAGGAAATTCTAGACTATTCTAGAAAGTCTTTGTCCTCATCCAAAGTCTAGACTCTTCTAGAAGATGTCTTTAAACCTAATCCTAATCCCCTCCTAACCTTGTCACATTCCCTAAACATGGGTTAAGAATTACTAACCCAAGCCAAAGTTAACAAATATCTCCTCCTTCACCCACCCTCATTAAATGCCATCCACTTGCCTATCCCTAAGCTAATCCTAAACCATCCTAATCCATCCTCTAATCATTTGCACAAGCCTAAGCAAGCTTAAAACCCTCCTAATCAAGTCCAAGTCGAAATTGCTCTCATCACCCTCAAAATATCTCAACCATAAAACTTTATGAAGCCCACTAGGCCATAAATGACTCTTCCAAGCCCTTTTATTGCTCTTACAAGTCATTATGAGGGTCTTTATGAAGATTTTATCCCTTGAGCCTCCTTTGTTGACTCATCCTTCCCCTTTCCTCCATCCTCTCACCATGTGACATGTGTCACTCCCTGATTGGTTGTAAGGAAGCACAATCCATGTGCTCTCCTCTCATGCAATCTGAGCCTTCTATAAGCTTTTTCACATCCTTGCATCCTAGCCCTTGATCCCTCAAGCCCTTTGCCTATTTAAGGAATCCTCTCCCAAGTCATTTTAACACAATCCATGAAGTAAAGTTATAATGCTATTTTAAGAGCCAAATCCATACTAAAGCCATCTATCCACACCAAAAATCCACAATCATCCATTGAAGCCTTTGGAAGCATATTGAGCATACATCCTATCCATTTAGATAAAGCTATTCAACAAGAGAGCTTCTTATTGAGAGAGTCCATTAATGGCTCATATTCTCAATTGAGAGCTCATCTTAGTCTATCTTGAAGTTTATGAATTTTGTTTAGTTTGTAGAAGCTTTATTTAAATTTGGTTTCTATTAGCATACTAACATTGCTTATATACAAGGAAAACCTCTAACTTTCTTCATGTTAGTGACACTAACCAAGTTATCAAAGTTACCATGACATAATCTCTTGTGCCAAAGCCATACATCATCAAATTTTGCAACAAAACAAGTAGCATCTTCTATATCAACATAGAATAGATTACTTCTAATTTGATCACCTTTTCCAATTAGGTTCTAATTTGTGTCATATATCTTAGAAGTCTTTTTTCCAATTTCAACCATACATCCTAAATTATTCAATTGTGATACACTCAACAAGTTATAGTTTAGTCCTTCAACATAGTAAGCATTATCACATGAAATCTTGTCTATGATTTTGATTGAACCTTTTCCCTTTATTAAACATGGTGCATTATTACAAAATCTTACACCATCTCCATCATAACAGTTTAAATTAATGAACTTACTTTTGTCTCTAGTCATGTGATGTGAGCATCCACTATCAATGATCCATCTATCATTTTTGTTCACACAAGTCACAAGTGCAGTTGCCTCATCTTCATCAGATTCATCCTCCATTTCAACATACACCACTTCATCATCATGTTCATCAAAATCATCCCCAGTTTCCTCCTCAACAATCTAGCATGACTTCTTGCCTTTGTCTTTGTAATCTTTGATGTCATATTCTCTTTTGTTCTTGTACTTGTTTCCATCTTTGTAGTTCTTCTTTTGTGTACATCTTGCAGCAATATGACCAACCTCATTGCAATTGAAACAAATGATGGGTAACTTACCTTTACCTCTGTGAAATCTTCTTACTAGTAGTGCTTCCAATTGTTCAACATCTTTCTCATCTGTATCACTACCACTAGATACATATTTTATCTTTCTCTTCTTCTTCTTCTGCTTCACCTCATCAAAGTCCTTCAATAATATCCTAGCTTTGAAAGTAGATTCAAGACTCTTAGGTTTGCAATGATCAAAGTTAGATAGTTCAAAAGTAGTGAGTCTACCTACCAAACCTTCAAGAGTTAGATCATTTCTTGGAATACATCTCAGTTCTTGAATTACAAAAACTTTAATAGCATAAATAAGCAGTAATGTTCTCAAGACTTTTCTTAACACAATATCATCATCTATGTAACCAGTAGCTCCTCTTATTGCACTAACAACTTATTTTATTCTAGCGACATATTGAGCAATATTTTCACCTTCTTCCATTCTCATATCATCAAACTTACCTCTAAGACTTTCAGATTTGGCTCTTTGAATATTTTTGTCTCCTCCATAGATGGTGTGTAGGACATCCCAAATTTTATTTGTACAGTGTCACAACCTTTGATATCATCAAATTTGGCATAGCTTAGGGTAGAGGCAATCTCCAACATCACCTGATTATGTTCTTTCTTCTTCTTCTTCATATCTTCAGCAGTTAGGGCTCCAATTGGATCAACATGTTCCATTGTAATGCTAGATTGTGCATGATCTCCAAGTCCTCCAAGGTGTAGCTTCATCAAAATTTTCCATGTAGGAAAGTTATTTCTATTGAGCTTGGGTACTTCTCTTTTAGACATCTCAATCTTTGTGCTTCTAGTACCTTGAAACTAGTTCTCTTAAGCAGATGGCTTTGATACCAATTGTTTGAATACTTTAGAATAACTAAGAGGGGGGGTAAATCAGTAATCCAAGGTCCATATGTACAAATATAAATTTTTACAACTTAGTGAACCCATAAAATATTCATATCCATGCATGCAACTTACTGGATTATACAATCCCTAAAACTTGTATGTTTCTATCAAATCAACTTGTAGAAAAGTAAAGGATGAAACACAACAGATTCATCAACACACTTGACATAATGATTTATGCAGAAATCCAATTTGGGAAAAACCACCAGTAACATGCTAATCCTTTTCACTCTTCTAAAGTGATGCCCTATGAAAGGACAACCTTGTTAAAGGTTACAATACACACTGTTAAATGTGACCCGGTTAAGGGATTTTAATTGCCCTATTAGAAGTCAACCTTGTTAGAGGACTTTCAGTCATTCACTTGGAATGTCACTAGGTTAAAGAATATGCAAATGACTATTAGGTCAACCATAATCCAAAGGATTTACCAAAGACTGATATAATTATTAGAGAGTAATAGTAGAGCTTTCATCAGATGCAACTTCAACTTCTCTTGTGGATTATAGATCTCTATTCAATCCTCCATTCTACTTGGCTTTCATACTTTGTAGCTCTGACATCTCATTCACCCTTCAAGCATATATCTCCTTAAGCCTTCTTTCTTAACATACCATTGTAGATTCTCCTCTTGGGTCACTTGTTGAAGAAAATCCCTTTACTCCTTCTCTTCCTTAGGCTCTCGCTCATTACTCTTTTTCTTCATGACCAAACATTCTTATAAATAGAAAATTAAGATATTTTCCCACTCATTTTCCATCATCCAATTTAGAGTTTTGGCTTGATTAGGTAGGATACAATGTATCCACCCCATATCTTGTCTCCTCTAGAAACTTCTCTTAGAATCCATTTGAATTTTCCTAAAAATGATTTTCATCAAATTTTGTGCCACTAGCTCATCAACCTTATTTTCCTCCTGTTTCATAAGTTTCAAGAAAACTAATTTGTTGGGTTAGATTCAACAAGTCCGCAATCTTTAACATAATGTAGTAACTCAACATTATTAATCTTGTGATGCTCAACACATACTATGTTCTTGACATCAATTGTAAAGTCACTCGGCATCAACAACAATTTACCTGATGCTTTGCATCAACTAGACTTTATTTGGCATCAGCTGTCTTTCTCGACATCCACTAGAATTTTCTTTTACTCGGCTCCAACAGACTTTCTCCTTGACTTGCACTAACTTTTCTCGACACCTATTATCCACTTGGTCAAACTTGGCAAACCAAATTTGTGCAACTTGTTCTTCTAAACTTTCTTAGTTTAGCCAACATTTCTAACCTTAAGTAGATTAACAATACATCATGTTATCACTGTCTTAACTGATCCTTGTACTTCATTACATAATCATAACTCAATCTTTCCTCTAGTTGCTTTTGTTACCTCTTATTGATCAAATCCTCTTCATCAATCAACTAAGTGATAGTACTTGAATCTTATAAGAAGTTTTCTTATTGGAAAATAGAAGGTTTGACATCAATGACAAAACAATGATTGAAACACATAGTCTCCTTCAACAATCTCCTTCTTTCAAAAATCTCTCTTAACAATTATCTTTTCCATCAGATTTCAACACCAACCCCCACACAATGTCCCCCACTAATAGGTGAAACCTAAAAGAGAAAAAGAAGATTAGAAACCATGTATAATTAAGTATCAAATAGGAAAGTGACGAGTAAAATAATAATGTACCACAGAGGTCTTGAAGCCTAGTTAAATGACAAAGATTGTGACATCATCCACTTGTCTCATATCTTCTATAGTCATCAACTAGACATAAAGAAATCACATACATGTACATAAGTGTGAAGTTGACTAAAATATTCTAATATAAATATTGATTAAAATTAACTATGTTGTTACAAATCATATGTAATAACAGAAGGAGACCATGGCTCTTCCTACCCCTCCTTGTCTCTTATAGGAGACATTGCAATCTATATAGCTAGGACTATTGTAACATCATCCCTAACTACAAACTTAAAATCAAAATCACTCAGGGGACCCAAACATAAAATATTGCACATAATGCAAGTATGGGACACATACACATATGAGATACTAACTAATGTACTTGTTCCAACATCATCAACACTAGGAGACAACATTGATCTAGTCTAGGTGACTAATAGATTAATCAATACATGAATGAATCTAATAGCCTCTAAGCTATCCTTGGTGATGACATTAGGATATTGCACTAGAGGAGGGGGATACATTAGTGCCAGGGAACATAAGTGATGAATTTCTTCTACTGGGAAAATAGTCTCTCCTACATAACTCCTCCTTCTCCATCCATGTTTGGCCTTGTGCTCTAGTAATTCAATTTGATCCTTTTCCCAAAGTTATCATACATTATTCTAAAGAAATATAAGGGCACCTCCATATTTTTCTATGTTGGCTTGTCAAAACCCATCTAGTAGCGATCCCAAAAGTTAGCATGTGTGGCCTCATTGGTGTACCATTTTAAAGATAATTTGGGTTTCTTGGGGTAAAATTTTTGTCTAGTTTTAGGGTTAAAAAATATATTTTCTATTTATTTTTTAGTAATGTTAAGGGCTACAACCTCATCACAATTCAATCCATATTCAAACTAGGTATGCATCTTCTCATGTTAATGAAGAGAAACATTATGCTGAACTATCTCAATATTATCTACTATAGTATTTAGGTTGGCTAGCATGGGAGTCTGTGTAGGGATATTATATGTTTTTTAGAAAGCCCTCGGTCCATTTAGATTGTCTTCAATCAAATATTCAATTATGGGAGGGTGTTGAAGGAGTAGAGGATCATTTGGAGGTGGTTGTGGAATATTTTTGGGAGCATTATTTGGTGGGGCAAAGTTCAGAGTTTGGTTCATGTTAGTCATGCAAATAAACATAAAATTAAAAATTGAATTGACAAATTATAATTTAAAAAAACTAAAAATACATATTTTCAATAAAAAACATAAATTTCAATAAAAACTTAAAAAAACAAAAAAAAATCAGGTGATAAAATGCTCAAAATGTATTAAACCTTGCATCGTATACCAAAAAATGATGGGTTATCTAATTCTTTTGGCTAGAAATGGAAAATTGATATGAAGAAATAAGAAAAGCTTACATTCAAGTTTTGAAACTATATGTGCAGGTTTTGGGTACATAATACATCAAGTAACAGATAGGTATCGAGTACCCGATATGGCTTGTCACTTTTTTTATGCTGTGGTATTAGGATTAGTTGGGAAAAGTGAACACAATTTTTAAAGTGCTTTTAGACATTTGAAAACTTTTTTCACTTTCATATCACCAAATTTTGGTCCCTCATGACCCTGCACATACCCACATGGGAATAGTCATTACATCACAAGATCATCTCAACTAATTACATGGGAGAAGTGGTACACATACAAAAGAAAAGCTACAAAAATTAGATAACAACCAACCAAAACACCATAGTTCACACAACTAGATATAATGTATAAATATTTTTTTGATGCAACAACATAAATCAAATCACCACTAAGGTGCACACCACTCGAGCATACAATAAGCTTGAACATCAAATTCAGATCAATCAAGATGACATGAGAAATATAAATGGGAGATGCATTGTAGGGGGAAAAATATGATTTTCTTCTTTTTAGTATATAAGGGATACCAAATTGATAACCTTGTGGAGGCTCTTTCTTTTCTCTTGGCTTTAGAAAGAGGATCTGATGTTATATGAAAAAATATTATTTGTGAATCTAAATCTCAAGTTGTGGTGGGTATATTAAACGAGACAAATTATTAGGATACAAAGTGGCATGTGGCCTTAGTGGGCAGACAAATTTTTATTTTGATGCATTTTTTGAATTACATTTCCTTTTGCTATATCCCTCATGAGCAAAATATGACAACTACATGTTTATTTAAGTGTCCATTTGATCACTTAGATGGTACATAAATTAGATAGTGGGATCAACAACCCCAAGAGTGTGTCAAAGAGTTTAAGTAGATCATTTGGAAAGATGTGGTGAATTTAGTAGGAGCCATTCACATTTCCCTATGTTAAAAGTTTTGATTATTTTTCCTTTTGAGGCTCATTGGCCCTTTGCTTTGTAATATCTTTCTTGATTTATTATTATTTTTACCTCTTGGTTAAAAGAAAAAATAATATTAGAAATATTAAAATAGATCTAATATATTATTTAAAAATAATAATATTATCAATAGTTTTATATAGATAATCATATATTACAATATCTTAATATTCAAGATCATGATAGTTTTAATTAACAACTATTGTATCATAAAACTTATGACATCGTGAACAATTAATATTAATTAAAATAATAATAATTTAAATAATAGGTTAAACCATATGACTATAGGTATTATCAAAGTTTTAAAAAAAAAATATTAAAGAAGGAAGAAAACATGAAAGTTTTAAAGATTTAAATAATTTCAAAATAGAAAATTTGTCATATATCACATAATGTTAAGAAACATTAAATACAATATACAGGTATAATATTCTATTAAATGAAAAATATCATACTTTCAATTATTTTGAACATTTAATATTTTCCTACCTTATTTAATTTTATAATTCAATATATTTACAAAATAGAAACATGCATTTCAACTTATAAACAATATAAAGTTCATAATAGAAAGTTTTTAGATTGCCTTATTTTACTTCACCTTGATAAGCACAAGATTTGTATTAAAGTTTGCAACATGTAATCACTCAAAAAACACCACTTGTACTCATTTTACAATTAATCTAAATATTAATTCAATATTAATGAAAATAAATGTTATAAAATATATCATTGAAAAAACAAGAAAATCATCTTCTTACAATTGATCTTTATCCATTAGCAACAATAGAACTAGTATACAACCCATTCAAACTGCATTCCATCAATTAAATCTTATTCAAATGACTTCAAAGTAATCACTCAAAAAACACCACATGTACTCATTTTACAATTAATCTAAATATTAATTCAATATTAATGAAAATAAATGTTATAAATACATTACTTGGCCTTCAGGTGATGGCTCGGTTGCAATCATGACCAACTAGCTCTTCCAAATGGATGACTAAGTGTTTGACACTAATAGATAACAAGTTATAGGAATCAACAATCTCTCCCTTTGACATTAGTGAAAAAACACTTTTCATGATTTCTCATTACATTCAAAATAGTACTTCCGCGTTGAATATGCCTCAGTCTTCAAATGACTTCAATTTATACAACTTTTATACATGACTTCTACAGGCATACTCTAACTTCAAAATGAGTAGTCATTACAAAAGTTTCAAAAT
This sequence comes from Cupressus sempervirens, assembly GCA_028749045.1. Classification (NCBI taxonomy): domain Eukaryota; kingdom Viridiplantae; phylum Streptophyta; class Pinopsida; order Cupressales; family Cupressaceae; genus Cupressus; species Cupressus sempervirens. The sequence goes on from CM053785.1 coordinate 1,109,590,885, forward strand.
CATGAATCATACCTTTGATCAATTCACATATTTCCTCCTTGATATGCATTTGTGAATCTATACAATCATTGTAAGTGCACATTATCCCACCTTGACCTAACAGATTCCTAGTTAAATAACTAGGTCAACTAGACTTTTTGTTGTAGAGATATGGGGATCTTTGTTGACTATCTCCTTTGCAAGTGATTAATCTCTCTACATCACCTCTAAATGAGGTATCAAAATTGATCAAATGGAAATTAATTTAGTGCTTATTCTATCATTCATGGTTTGTATTTCATCGAATCTTCCCTGAGAAAAAAATAATCTATTAAAATGGATAGTGTTTGAACTTGTGTCCATGCTCAAAGAATCTTGTTGTCTTTAGATCTAACGATAATTTTTCAATATGATCATAAATATCTCATGTGAACCTTGGTACATCACATAATGTCTTATAAAAAACTTGAATGCTTTCACTACTCCTTCTATATTACTTACAAGGTTAAAATTTTCAACTTGCCTTATATCAATTTTTTTTTGACACTTTCTCCAAAACATTCTTCCCAAAATTATTTTTAGACTAGTACAATAACTTTTCATGTACATCTATATCATTATTATTGATCTTCTTTATAATATGCACTAATTGGTCTATGACTAGAATTGTCTTATCAATATCTTTAATATCATATGCATCAACAAAAACATATTTTATTTCTTATAGTACTTGTCTTTTTTAATGTTCCCTTCTCAGTTCTTCTTGGGTATGTTGTTGCTCAATAATTCTACCTGAATTAAGTGTGATGAAACATCAACACTTAGTCTTTGTGGTTCCCATGTTCCACTAGCATATTTGAATGTTGAAGTTGATGCCTTTTGAGTTATAATCACCTGCCATTGAGGTGTACCACTTATCTTGTCTTAATATTGCGTAGAAGGTTCTACATTTGGTCTTCTCTCTTCCTCTGTTATTTTCTTCTACATCACTACATCACTTTGTGTTTTTTCTCCTTACTTCCCTCTACAAGAGGTCCTAAGACTAGTGCTTGTATCTCACCAATAGTAAAAGTATCTATTTGTGCATTCTTCTGATCAATTTTACCCTTTGTAGTATGCTCTTCCTTAGTAGGCTCTTCACCTCTCTTTTCCTCAATTATTGATCCACTCTATTCATCAACATCTATGACTAAAGTCTTCTATTTCATTCTTTTAAATTATTCATTGAAGTCAACAACAACAATAGATTTCTCTCTGCAGTCAATTTAGAAAATGTGTCTTCCATTTGGAAAGTTGTCCAAGATATGAAGAGCATCTTGACCAAAGGTTATAAATCAAAGTTGAGTGATGGTAAAACTATTTGTTTCTGGGAGGATAGCTAGTTATTGGATTCTCCTTTGAACTTGCTTTACAATAATGGCCATATCATTGAGAACTACAAAGCCACCTTTGGTGTAAAAGTCAATGACTATTGGGTTAACAATAGATGGGTGGACCTAACTTCTCTAGATATCAATCTTCACCTTGTTCAAATCTCTCTTTTTCTTCTTGTATCAATATCAACTCCCAAGACATGATCATCTAGGCTCTGCATCTAAGTGGTAACTTCAAAGTTTCTCCCCTATTTGAAGAAAAGAGAATTGATCTCCCATGGATCTAAACCTAATTTTCTTTTGGATTGCTCTACAAAAAAAAAATTCACTATAGAAAATCTTAGAAAAAGAGGGGTTATCATAACCAATTGGTATTGTCTTTGCAAAAAGGATATGGAATCTATTAATCATATGTTTTTTCATTGATGTTATGCTAGGTGTGTTTGGAAGAAATTTTTGGATTTCTAGGAAATACAATGGACTTTTTAGGGGAAACTTGCCGACAATTTTTTAAGCTAGAGTAGCCCCTTCAAAGGAGAACATGCTTGCATCCTCTAGCAATATTCTTCTCCCCACATTTGCTAGGACTTATGGAAAGAAAGGAATAATAAAATTTTCAAAGATACAAACACCCCCTCTTGGGTCATTGGTAAAAGAATTATTAAAAATATAAAGGATAATTTTATATCACATTGTGGCCCCTCTACAAATCTCAACTTGGAGCATGCTGGTCAAAATTACATTGTTAAAAAGGATAATTTGAGGGAGAATGCCATCTGGTTATCTCCTCCCAATGGTTAGATTAAGGCTAATTTTGATGGGGCTTCCAAAGGGAACCCTAGAAAGGTTGGTTGTGGGGTAGTCATAAGGGATCGTAATTGCAATATCATTCAAGCTTAGACTATTCCATTGGGTATTATTTCTAGCCATTAAGTTGAGATGGAAGGGGCACATTATATGATCAAGCTAGCTAAGGATATTGGTTGTAGGAACCTTTGGATGGAAGGGAACTCTAGAAATATTATCAATATCCTTAATAATAAACATGACCCTGCCTAGAATATTTATAACCTTCATTGTGAAAGTAAATAACTTTTTTTTTTTTTTTTTCAAAAAGTGTTCATTTCTCATAACTACCATGAGACAAACACATTGGTTGATTGGATGGCCAACCTAGTAGTTCAAAGCAATAATATCATCATGTGGACTGACCACCTAAGCATGGATGATGATCTAATAGCTAAATCCAATTATGAAAGAAACATATCTCAAGAAGGGAAAATTGATATTTGATATACTTGCATCCTCCACTTATCATTTCATCAATGCTTCCATTTATTGTTTTAAATGGAATGGTTTCCATGCATGCATGTTTGTCAATACTTCACATGGATTATGGATTTTATTTGGGCTTTCAAGAGGTAATATGCTAATCATTTCTTGGAGTTTTTCTTTGAGATTTTTCAATCACATTCTATAGAGTGGTGTTCTTTCTATGAAAATGTGTGGGGAAGCGAATTAGTTGGAACTAAAGAAGTGCCACTACTAGAAAAAAGAGAGAGGAAGTTTGGCATCAACTTGAGAAAGGGAAGGTGACTAGTTACACTAAAAAGCTTCATGGTTACAAACCTCATGTGATAGATAAATGCACCCTAAAATGACCACCTAGACTATGGGCTCCCATTATTCAATTTATCAAATTTCATGAATCAATGGTTTGCAATATTTTATTAAATCAATTCAAATCAATTTCTTTGATCAAATTGTAATTAATTTAATTATTTCAATATTTCCTAAAGGTTTGATCATTTTATCCTAAGTCTTATTTAATTATAATACAACCTCTCTTTTAATTAAATAATTAATACATATTTAATTAATTAAGAGAAAAACCCCTCTTTTAATTTAATTAAATATTTCCTATTTAATTAAAAGAACTTGCTCCCTTTTAATTAAATAAAACCCCCTTTGAATTTAAAGGAAAATCCATCTTTTAATTAAATAAATAAAATCCCCCTTGAAAAAAGGAAATAAATTAAATAAAAATTAAATAAATCTTTTTTTATTTTCTCTAAATTTAAATACATGTATTTTTATGTGGAATTCCATTTAATTTTCCTCCTCTTTTCTCATTGGTGGAATTTTCTCTCACATGGATCATTCTTTATCCACCCTTGATTAAATCTTATTGTCTCTTAATCTTAATCATCTATTCTTCTTTATAAGAGAGAGCCCTCTCCTCATTTTTGACATCCACAATTATGCTATTGTTATGCTACAAGTTTGGAGAGCAATTTTTGGAGGAGTTTGAGCATTAAAGCTTTTTGTGGAGAACTTCTATCTTCTTGTCTTATTCTCTCATGCATCCATGGCTTCCATCATCATGATCCATCCTTGCATTTTCATATTAGTTTAGATCCATGTTTGCTTTCATAGATTAGATCCTGCATTGTTATTTCCTTTCATAGATTAGATTTCCTTTCTTGCATTGCTTTGCATAGTTATAATTTATATTTCCTTGCATCTTTATTTTCATTCATATTTTGATCTCTAAATCTCTTGTTTCATGGTGTAAATGCATGGGCACAAACTAGGTCAAACTGAGAGCCTCCAATATAAACCCTTACACTCCATGAATATAGAGCTATGAGCCACCATTTGAGACCTCATTCTTGAGTAATCTTGGATATAACGACTCATAGAAGTGTACTCACATTTTAAGTATGCATCTTTGGCACCCACCATGGGGAAACCCACCTTTACTTGTTGGTTTTAGATATTTTTGGAGCTAACCCCATTATGCCGATTTGTTTGGAGACAAAAAAACCCTAGATCTTAACGATTTGACCATATCTCCAAAAAAAATCAATTTTTTGGTCTGATTTTTTTTTTGTAGGGTGGTGACATATCAAAAAAGCTTTAGTGATACTTTAAAAATTTTCTAACGTATTTTTTATTTTTTATAATTTTTTCTTGATTTTTCAAGAAAAATCATTTTAGGGTGCAAATTAGTGGATTTTTTAGAAATGTCTACAATTTTGGAAAGGTCTATGAATTCTAAACAATATTGGTTCTTTTATTTTGATTTTAGAGAACATATTAAGGCTCAATAATTCAATTTGAAAAAGCTAGTCTATTTTGACAAAATTGCTCTCTAGGGCACAAGTAAAAAGATCTTTTCAAAATTATAACATTTTTGAAAAGCTCTCTTATTTTTGATAGGGATATCTTTTTTGCATTTAGGGTTTTGGATCTAAATTCATATCATATAGGTCCAATCTTGTTGACTAGGTCAAAAATCAATATTAAAAAAAGGGCATTTAATGAATAGCTTGCATTGAATTTTCATATGGATCAATGCATGGTGTGAGCTTTCATTTGGGTTATTTTTTAGTTATTATCACTCTTAAAAATTAGATCTTCAGATCTAACCCTAGTTTTCCATAAGTTGGATACATATTGCATATCTTGTGTTTGCTTGTTTTGCTTGTTTCTAAGTTTATTACGAGTGAGCGTTCAAGTGTAAACGAAAGGTACAATAGAGAAAAGATGCATTGCAAGGATTACCAAGTTTTTTTTTGTATCTCTATAAAATTTGGATTTGGAAGTAAAATGAACCCTCTCATGTATTTGTCTTGAGTGCTTTTACATGCTTTCATAGATTCACACTTCATTTGGTGCTCTAAAATTGGATCTAGATTTACTTTGATGCATATGTGTTTCACTTAGTAATTAGGCCCTATGAACACTATTTGTGTAGTTCTTGAGGGAATGCACTTCATTCACTTTCCTTACATGCAAAGCTCTTCTCGATGATAGATCCCCTTGTAGGTAGGGAAGGAATATTTGTCATTATCTCACTATTCCACTTGGGTTTGTCCTCAAAATCTATTAGTACTTTCTCTTTTGAGATTGGTGGTATTTTTTGTTAGCTTTTCCATAAATTTGGTGAGGTGATTTCAAATTAGTGTGTCAAAGAATCTTTTTTTCTATATTTGGGTAAGGTGAAGAGGTTAGAGGAGTATCCTCTATTTCCTTTTGAGCACATTAGAAACGAAACCCTTAAATCCAAACCAAGTCCCCATGTGGTACAACTTTGTGAGTCTTCCTTGATTAGAGAGGGTTAACCATAGTGGAAATTCCCTTTATTGGGTCAACCATGTGGACGAAACCTCAAGCGGTAATAGCCATTTTTGACATGATAGTAGAAATCGCTATATAAATGTCCTTGTGGGGGAGATCCTCATAGGTGTAGTATTTTTTTGGGTTGTTGGATCTCCTCAGTATCTCCAATTGATTAAATTCTCAAAATATGTCAAAACCCTAGTGCACTCAGATTGGGTTTTGCCCGCTCTAGATTGCAAAAGCTGTAGAGTTGAACATTACAAAGAACTGTTATGTTGCAAAATTTTCTTTTCTAGGACTATGTGCATGATTGGAAAAAATTTTGAGAACATACACAATGGTGATTCTAAGGATTAGATTGATACTATGACATTATTCTTGTTTATGTGCAAGGTTTCTTTGTCCCTTGCTCATTGTTTGAAGATGTTTTCTTGAAATCCCTGATTATTATCTTGCATGCCTAGTTTATGATTCAAAATTTATCACACCTAGTTGGATATTTAAAACAAATAAAATTTGAGTTCCTGAATCAAGACTTTACGATCAAACTGCTTTTCTATCCTGTTATTTTGAGTCTCCCTATGTTGATCCAGTTCAGATTAGGCTACTTGCTCCATTGTTAGAAACTTGTTTACACCTTGGGTTTTGTGCTTTGACCCCTTGAATTAGTGATCTTTTATTTCACAAGTGACCTTGTTTGGAGTCAATCGGTTAGAGATTGTCCTTGTTGAGAAAGATATACCTTTGGATTCTTTGATATTATGCTTGGAGTGTCTTAGTAATTTCTTATCCATCCACGTTCATAAAAAATCAAGTTTAATTATTTATAATTTGGGTAAATCATCCTCCTAGTCCATATGTGCTAGGGTATTCACCCAAAGTTATGGGCACCTCTGTGGTAGTGTTGGTTTATGCCTATTGCAAAATTCTATCTTATCACATCTCTTTTGGAAAAGTGAATGCTTTTACTATCCTAGTTTGGTACTAACATTTCTTAGGGTCATTCTATCACCTAGTACCTTTTTTTTCATGTTGATTACAACAAGATATCAAGTAGATCAAGGAAAGTGACCTCAAGTCATCTTTAAATAATTACCTTTAGTTCAAACTTGTCGAAGACATAACGGAAAAGAACCTATGTTTGTTTAATCACCTAAGAATATTCCAAAATCTTTGTTTAACCCTAGTAGTGACCTTATTGAGTTGATTACACCCTTAGCATCACCTCACTCAGATATGGATATAGATTTTACAATGGCTCCACAAAAGAAGAATCAAAGTGGAGAATACTATATTGACCTTTTGAGTGGTGGTCTTGCTCATGAAAATAGACCAACCTTACCCCATATTGAGGATAGATATTTGGATGCACACCCAAGGGATGAGAAAGGTAAGCATTATGCATATCAAGAAGAGAAACCCAATATTATTATCAAATTAGTGAGCCTTCTAGCACTCATGTGAATACAAGATTTACTAGTAACTAGTTTAGATAGTCAAGACCATGTACACTACTCATGACACCTTTAGGTTATGTGAATGGTAGACTTGAAGTACTTGAGCATGAGAAAAAAGCCCTTCTAGAAGAACAATCTAAGAAGGAAGAAAAATTTAGATACCTAGAGGAAGAAAGACAAGTTATGATTGAGATAGAAAGGAAAGCCCATCAAGAAGCACAAGACTTTATCATGGCTTCACAACTTGACAATAAATTAAAAAATGTGCACATTGGTGGTGGAAATAACTCTCCTCCATCCACCCCTCCTAAGAATCCAATAAGTAGAAGACAGTAAAGAACATCTTCATGATCTCCTAGCCCTAGAGGAAGGAGAGCTTCAAGACATGATTGTTATAGGAGACCAACAACTCCTAGAGTTTCAAGACAACCTTCACAACAAGCTCATAATGATTCACAATATGGAGGTGGTAGCTCAAACTTTGACTATAATTCTTATGATTTCATGGCTATGCAACCAAACCCACATTTTCAACAACATATGGAAGCATATATGGACCAAAACAAAGATGCATGCTTTCAACATTTAATCAATAAGGGTGCTAAGGTCCCTTACAACTTTTATGTAGACAAAAAGATTCAAAAGAATGATCCTTCTCTGAAAGAAGAAATTGACCGATTAAAGAAAAAATTGAAGCAAATATCAGCACACAAGAATTCTTTTTCACTTGATTCAAGTTGTCCTAATCTTTTTTGTAAAAGTGTTGACATGAAATATTTTCCTAGAAAAATTGAGATCTCCCAATATGACAGATATGATGGAAATGGGGGTCCTAATGATCATGTGCATTAGTTGTATACTATGAGTTTTGAGTTTCATCATGACATCTCATATCTTATGAGATTATTTCCAAGGAGTCTTAAGGGTCAATAAATGGAATGGTTTACCAATATTACTCCTCCTATTAAAGCATTCCCTGAGTTAATTCAAAGATTTGTTCAACACTTTGCATAAAATCTTTCACAATCTGTCTTGCTATTGGACTTATGTCACACACAGAAAAACCAAGGATAATCCTTTGTTAGTTTCTTGCAAAGATGGAGATGACAGTGCTCTTTCTATTCTATGACTATTCCTAAAAAAGAAAAGATTGAAATCCTCATTAGTAACATGGTTCCTAAGATGAAGTATGAAGTCAAGAAGATGGTTTTTGAGTCCTTTGATACCATGGTTGAAGCTACATTTAGAATTGAGGATGTTTTGAGACAGCAAGGTATTTTGACAAAAAATGGAAACAACAAAAAAAATGGTTAGAATAACAACAATAACAAGGATAAAGGAAATAATACATATTGGAATAAGAACAAAAAAGTGGTTAATGATGGAGTTGTGGATTCCTCTAAGCCTAAAGACCAAGTTGTTCTCCATTTGGCTAGTGCCAATCAACAAAGTAACAAGCCAAGATATCAAGAAAGGCCTAAAGGAGAGAAACATAACTTTACACAATTGGGTGAGTCATATGAAGAGATATTCATGAAGCTCCTTGCTCATAATATTGTGCACCCTTATTATTCCTCAAAGTTTTGCATACCTAAAGTTAACCCATGGTGGTGGGATGAGAAGTCCTATTGCAAGCTTCAAAATGGTATTGGACATGATATTGAAAACTGTGGGAGATTTAAGCATATTGTTCAAGATCTTATTGAGAATGGAAAACTTGAAATAGATGGATTAAATACAAATGCTGATCACATAGAATTCAAAGAACCTTTACCCAAGTATGAGAAAGGTGAAGCTTCCCAACCTACGAATGGAAAGGCTAAAATCAATTACACTTATGCAAATGTAGAAAATAATGTCAATATGCTTGAGGTTGCAGAAGAAAGTGTCAACATGATGGGAGATTAAAATCCTAGTGGTTATGATTTAAATTTGAGCTCTCCTATCCTTGGTGAAAAACTTGTTTTGGTGCTAAGGGGTGCTCACTCTAGAGAATAATCTCAAGGTCCCCTTGTCATTAGAGGACCCAATTCAAACTAGTCAAGTAAACCTAAGCAAGTGTCTTCCCAAATTCTCAATGTTGTTATGTGAAGTCAAGGTCACCTTGTCATCAAAGGACCTAGTTCAAACCAACCAAGTAAGTGAAAAAAAGTGCAATCCAAGTATGTTCCTTCAAAACCAGTAGTCAGTCCTAGGTCAAATCATAATCTTTTTGATCAATTGCAAAGAATCGTTGCTCAAATTTCAATCTTTGAGCTTTTAGAGTTGTCTCAAAGACACAAACAAGTCTTTGAGGACACTTTGTGCATGGTGAATGTCCTCAAAAATTTAGATGTTGATCAATTCTATAACATGGTTAATCATATTGCTAGCCCTCATTACCTTTCCTTTTTGAAGGTAGATGATAAATCCTTGAGCCATCTGCACAATATTTCCCTTCATATTGAGGTCATGATCCATAGAACCCTTGTTAGGTGTTTGTTGATAGATGGGAGTGCTGGCCTTAATATTTGTTCTTTGAGTCTCATTGAGCTATCATTTTTGCATGATGCTTAATGACAGGAATCCTTTCAAACTCCTCTCTTGAAAATTCAATCTTGGCCTATCAATTAGGTGTACCATTTTTGGCCTTATCAGTGACTAAGCTGTAAACATAGGCATGGTGACCTTTACTCCTCTACCTCTAGCTAGATGGGCTTATGCATGGAAGATCATTGTCTCCTGAATTGGATCAAGTTTGAATGGTTTTTTGATCCAATCCTGTATCAATTGATGATGTGCCTTGCCCTATGGTTGATGTTTGAGTTTTCTTCTCTATCTATCTTGGCATTCATAATAGGTTGTTCACCAATCTTATCTCTATTGAATAATGGATCAAGCAACTCCAATGTGTCACATTGCACTATCTTCAATGGAATATTTATCTTCAAGACCTTCTTTTCTAGATACAAAGTCATCCTATGATAATCCCTTTTGTAGACATCATAATCATTTTTTGCATTCATCCAGTGATCTTCAATGGCTTCTTCATGTTGAAATGTTTTTCCTGCTAAGTATTGCACTCTCTCAATATTGTCAAAATATGGTCGAGGAGAATTATACTCTTCCAAGGGATATTGATCCCATTCACATTCAAAGGAGGGGATATCTTGCCTTCGATCCACCTGAAAAAGGTCCTATAGTCATAGGCCACACCCAACATGTTTTGTGTTGCTTTCTAACTCTATTGTATGCAGACAAGAGTTGTTAGGAAATCTCTAGGAGAATAAGCCTGTCACTGGGATACCTAGGGATCTGCTTAGGGTTAATAGTTGGATTCTCTACCCTCAAATATGTAAATGTTTAGAACTAGATTTAATAAGCTTCAACTAGGGATATTTGTGTAGCTACCTCCTTTGATATTCTCTTCGCATAATCCCCTTCTATGAATCGAATTATAGTGAATATGAAAGCATCATTTAAAATTCTATATATATATATTTTTTTCAGAAAGCCTCTTCTTCACCAACTGAGGATATACAATATATGATCATGTGTTTACATCCTATATGCTACCATTTTTGTAGAGCCCTACATAATCTATCACCCTTGCAGCTAACAAGTACGCCAAGTATGATGTCATGTAAAATTTCCTATTGTTCTTTTTTGCCACCAACATCTCACCCAAATTTTGACTAAGAGTAGAAGCCTGATCTAGTGGCATCTCTACTTTCTTTATTGTCTCAATAAAATGTACCATAAAAATATTTAGGTATCTAGCTACCGACAAACCCATAAATCTACTCAAGAGTATCATTGAGTATCAAATATCTTCCTTCATGTATCCTCTTGTCATGTGTACTTTGTCCATTTTCTTTCTTAAAGGAGTCTTCTCTATAAGATATGAAGATTGGATGATCTTAGAAGCCTCATCAATATGTTCTTGATACAATCTCTTTGCTTGTTCATAGGTTAGTCTAATGAATTGATCTACCCTTGGGAGATGGAACACTTATCCAATGTTCTTGGGTTAGAGGTCGAGAATGATCTCTCTTGTTACGCTCTTGACTACCCTCTCTTCAGGAACAAAATGTTCTATGAGTGTTATGATTAATTCTAAGGACTGTACTGACACTGGGTGTGATGCTACATTAATGAACCCTGATCAAATCAATGTGGAGATCATCTAAGACCTCTTAGTTGGTTTATTGCATAGTTTTAATAATTTTCCCAAATCTGTGTGAAGCAAATCTATGTCTCAAATCTTGGAATACTCATCCTAAAACTATGACTTTGTAGGAATGTCCTAGAACTTGAATACTACTAGTTTTGGTGCCATTTTCTTAGCAAGGAAGGATGATGAAGATACCATTAGATCTGCACAAAAAGCATGTCCATTAGTTTGAAATTGAAGGAAACATGATTAATTCAGACCCTTAAACTAACTTAGACAAAACCCTACAAACCCTTATGATGAAAAACCTCTTAAAACCCTAAATTTACCCTTAGAATGATAAAAAAAGGTGTAGCAAGCACACCTCAAAGGTGTGCCTGGTGCACATTCCCTTGAGAAAACTTTGAAAGGTAGGGTGCACAATAGTGCACCTCATGGGGTGCGCTAATGCACACCCTTTTATCATGGCAAAAAGTCTAATTTTAATTTTTTAGGAGGGGTGGGGGTGCATAGTAGCACACCTAATTAGGTGCACTATTGTGCACCCTAAATGCAAGATTTTTGCTTGTTTTATGTTTTTAGAGGGCTTCTTTTAGTTTTCTTTTTTGAAGGTTTGTTGTTTTAAAAAAAAGTGCATCAACACACCTCTTGAGTTGAGCTAATGCACACTTTCCATAGTGTTATTAACTTTTTTTTTCTCTTGTGTTTGTGGAGGGTGGAATGAAGAGAAGGCACACTTGTCGAGGTGCCATGCTGTGATCTAGCATAGTGGAGATAGGAAATAGAAATTAGTGGAGAATGAAGGGAGAGGCCCTAAGTTTTATAGACCTATGGATTCCACATGCTTTTGTGCTATGCAGGTGTGCAACTATGCATCTATGCATCACAAATATATTTTTCTTTCTCTTAAGGGTTTTTTGGTGTATTGGAGCACCTAATGAGGTGCACTGGTGCACCTTTCTTTTGTAAAAAAAGGCCTTCTTCATCAAAACCTTTGATTTTCAACAACTGGGTTCTCCAGTTGGGACCTAGACATGAACTAGGATATTAGATAAAACCTTAACAAGAATCAGATCCTAGACTAGGGATCTGAAGAGACAAAAAATAAATTAGGGGGTCCCCATTTCTAATCAAAATGGGGTGTACATTGTGGAACCACAACAAATAGCCTTGAAAAAAGGAAGAAATGACGAAGGCATTTCTTCATCAACAAACATTCCTCTAATATGTGTCAAACAACAACTAAATCCTAAATATTCTGCATGTATTTCAAGTCACTCTATAGTCAAAACCTTAGAATCTTGAGCTCCAAGTTTAGTGTATGTTCCATGCATTCATTTCCTTCAATATCTCAAAATGAAGTCTATGAAAAAATTTCGACAACTTGGAAATAGTCTTCCACCTTATCTAGCTTTTTCATCAAGAATCTTCACAATAGTTGTTTATCGATCCTTTGTTTGACCATATGAGAGACTTAGTTCTAAAGGCTCTTGGTAGGTTGTCACTTTTTATTTGAAGTTTTGGGCAATCTTTTGAATATTTTCTCTATGTAGCTCATAATGTCACCATTTGATTTTTTGATGAAGCAATGTTTTAGTACTAGATAGCTTATTTAGAGAGCATATCCTAATAATCAAATTACCTTTCTTAGACTTTATAGAATCCCTCATTCTTAACACTATTCTTTTCTTTTTTATTTTCTTTCTGTATCCTAACCACCCTTAGACTGTGTGGCCCATACATTGGTGTTGTTTCTTGGATTCTATCTTTTATGAACATCACTTGCATTCCTCTTTTAAGAAATTTTTAGAAACTCTCACACCAAATGATGATCTTAAAAATTCCTTTGAGAAGACCCTTCTATTTGAACCAATGAGGTTTGGATTGTCCCTTGCTGCCTTCAACTTTGGTTTGACAACACTTGAGATAACCAATTTTTTAAATTTGCAAAGTGTTGACAACTTGTTGATTTGCAATTCTGAATTCAAGACTGAAAGTGCCCTATTACTACAAGTAACCTTCATTCCTCGGTTGGTAGAAGACACAAAATCATTAAAATGTTTTGACAAATAAATACCTCTTCCTAAAAATTAGAACCAGAAAGAGTAGTTAGTAAGTTATGTCAATATAAAAATACCTTGAGTGCACCTACTTCTTGGACTAACGCAACTTTGAAAAAAAACACACAACTATAAGAAAAAATGCAATTGAAAAGAAACACACTTGCAGAAATAAAAACACTTGTAGAAATGAAATCCCCCTCCCCCTTTTTTTGGTCTTCTAGGCTTCAAAGTAATGTTTCAAAAATTACGCATTGACTAGCAATGGAACCAATTCCCCCTGTAAGGAGCTCAACCTAAAACTATTTTCTTTGAGAATTTCCACAATCTGATAGGGACCAATCCACAAGCATTGAAACTTAGTGTGGCTACCTAAATTTTCTTTCACCTTATACCAAAGTAGAACAAGGTCAAATTTTTTGAAGGATTTTATTGTGGCCCTCTTGTCAAAACACCTCTTGATGAAAACTTGATGTTTAGCCATGTGCTCCAAAGTAGATGTCCATTTCTCATCAATCTAATTTTTACTCTATTAGCATCTTCAACATACCTACTCATTAATTTCAAAATAGGAATCTTGAGATTAAGAGGAAACATTAGCTCTTTTCTGTAAACAAGTAAATATGGAGACATCCCCAAAGCATTCTTGACCCTTACTCGATCTATCCATAGAGCATATTTGAGTTGTGCATGCCAATCTTTAGGATCCTCCTTCAACAAATGTCTTATTACTATGATCAAGTTTGACACAGTGCAAGGCAGGAGAATCCCCAAAGGAGATGTCCTAGCCCCTAGCTATACAACCATGCAACGGAAACAAAACAACAAGAAGCAATAACACAAGATCTGATACCAAATTATATTACTTGATTTATAAATAGATAACTATTACATGCAATGTGCTAGGTTGTAAGACCTTCCTGGTTATGGCCAAATATAATAGAAATTACAATAACAGCTCTGCAAGATCCCTCAAGATCCAATCCAAACCCAAGCTAGTCTAGAACACACTCTGGTAGAAACCTCCAAGGAAGATCTAAACTTGTGCTCGCAAGCCCACCAAGCAATCTCCTTGTTTCCCAAGCCAGAGCTACTAGCTCTTCACCAAATTTACTCTTCCAAGCTCCTCTACTTCTCCATGATGGATGAATAATGACCAAAGAGTTCCCCACAACCCCTACTTATACCAATCTAAGCCACAAGTTGGCCCAGAATACAAATTAAATACAAATACATAAATTAAATGCCCCAAGCCGGCCAACAACAACAATTAAATGCCAAAAATTGATGTCTTAATAAAATCATAATATCTCCTAGCTCCAAATGAATTAGAACTCATGCTTAAAATTTTAGTTAGTAATATAGTCCCCTTCCATCCCTAAAATTTGCATCCTCTAACTCATTGTAGAAAATTAGATACATAGCTTGCAATAAGCACCAAATTTCTAAGCCAAGCCGAGCTCCTCCCAGACCATGCCGAGCAACCAAAGACCATGCCAAGTCCTAAGACCATGCCGAGCAACCATAGACCATGCTAAGAAACCAAAGACCATGCTAAGCTCCTAGACCATGCAAAGCTCCATAGACCATGTCGAGCTCCTAGACCATGCCAAGCTCCATAGACCATGCCAAGCTCCTACACCATGCTAAGCTCCATAGAACATGCTGAGCTCCCAGACCATGCCAATCACCATTCCTTCTTTGACCAAGTATTAGTCCAAACACCCACCAAAGCAACTACTAAGCCTCCTCCCATGAACTCCAAAGTAGCCACCAAGCAAATACAAGATGCTCCTGCATCAAAGTTCTTGTTTGTAGATTCAACTACCCCATTTATTTGTGGGTAATAATTTGAAGAGAACTTGATAATAAATTGATTTTCTGATGCCCATTGAGTTAAGAATAATAATACAAAAGCTGATCTATTATCACACACTAGGGAGAATGACATCCCAAATCCAGTAACAATGTGTTCTTCCAAGAAGTATGTTACCATTGATGAGACCAAATATTGCCTTTATTTCATAATAGTTTTAAGATAATTTGTTGATACTCTATTTTATCTTTGTCAAAATATTTATGGACCTATGTATACTGAACCTATGATAAACCTATGGGTAGAAACTATACCATCTTTTGCTAGTATTATATATATTATGCAGTATTTCATATACTTATCAAAATGTGTTTTCTTATATTTGAAATTAATTTGATAAATGTTTATTTGCAAACATGTCTCTATATTGTAACAAACCTAGTAATGAAGACTAAAAGATGATTGGAAGAATTCAAAATATGAGCCCTAACAACATTCAAGGAGAAGAGAACGCTAAGGAGCAGCCACAGTGGAAGAAAGTTGTAATGGCTCCAGAAGACACGACAATGAATAAGGAGGAGCTATGAAGACTTATTGCCTTCTCTACATTTATTCCATGGCGAAGCGAATGTTCAAAATTTATTGTTCCTACCTTAAGTCATTATTTCTTCTTCTTTCCTTGAGTTGTTATTTCCTTCTTTCTCTCTAGTGGATTTAAAGCTATGTCATTTACTTTTATGTTATGGAAGAAGTGTTGATCTCCTATATATAGGAATTGACCCATGTGTGTTAGTTTAGCCAGCTAGAAGAAAGAGTTTATGAGAACAGACAATTAACTTTTACAGTTGTGTTTTTATAGTTCTGTGTTATGTAATGAATTTTTGAAATCTAATGAAATAGTTTTTGGCTTCTATCTTGTGTTAGTAGTTTAGTGAAGCTGACCAAGGGGGCTCACTTGGAAGGTGGATTAGATTAGGATAGAATAAATTTATTTCCAAGCATTCTTAATATTGTAAGTAGAAGTTGTAAGTTCCTTCTTGTAGCCTCACACTTTGTGAATGTTCCTGTAGCATATGTGAGAACAGTTATAGTGGATGAATCAAGTTGGAATATTTGTTATCTTTTCATTGTATTTCTAGTACTCATAGAGTTAACTGTGTTAGTTTCCTATAGCAATAGTGTGAGTTGTTTTCCTTGCACTTTACTTTCGTATAGCATAAGCTTAGTGACTCCTTAAGAGACCTAGTGCACATACAATTTCGACCATTTCAAGTATACATCCATGGGTTGACAAGATTAAATGCACCTCATAGTGGGAAAAAATAGTCCTTAGTTTGAATATATTATTCCTAAGCATGGTCTAGAGCATGACTATGATACACCTATTGTGAGGCGGATCATTTTTGGCATTGTTTCCAAGGATGGTGTCAAGCTAGAAGCATTTTTTAGTCATAGTTCTTATATAATTTTTTTTTAGAAATCTCCAGTTTGAAGTTTCTTTCACCAATGTGAAAAGTTTAATTGCATGCATCGAAGAGGAAGACAACAGGATGAATATGGAAATTTTCTTCCATAGGAGTTTGTTAATTTGAATGAAGAAATTGAAGAAGAACAAGTTAAATTACCTTTTGAAGATGCAAACCCTATTTTTCCCACAACATCATCATCAAGAGCTGAACCAATAGATACAAGCAATCTTCAACCTTTTACTAAAGTATTGGCCAGTTTTCTTGATAACACTACTATGAACCCACTAGTTCTTAATCATCCAGTACCCAATGTCCCTTTTTAGTAGTAACCTCATAATCTAATACCTCTAGTCATGGCACAACCTACTTTTCCATTTCCTCTCCCAAGCATTGTAAATACTGATAATCTCAAGAATATACTTGCAACTACCTTGCCAAAGTTCTATGGCCTTGCAACTGAAGACCTTGATACTTTCTTATTTGAATTTGACATACCTTGTCATAGTTTTGATGACAACATTGATGCCCATAAGCTTAAATTGTTTCTAGCAACATTGAAAGAATTAACTCTATGATGGTTCATGGGCTTAGGAGCCAATGCAATAGGAAGTTGGGATGAGATGAAAACTCTATTTCTTGATAAGTACAAAGGGTATTGCAAATCATCTAGTTCAAGAGGAGATGATGTCTTTAGGATATCCCAAAAGGAGGAAGAAAGATTTGAAGACTATGTTTCATGTTTTCTGTATACACTACAGAAGAACCCTCAGCATGTGTTGTTCGAGGATTCACAAAAGCTAGTCTTTCTAAGAGGTGTGAATGATGACTGTTTAGAAGCACTAGATCTGATGGCTGGTGGTGATGTATATCAAGCTTCCTAGGAAGGCCTCAAGAAGATCTATTAGAACTATTCAAGGTCAACCATGAAGAAAGGCTGAGGACCTTGTTCCACAGTCACTAAAGGAAATAGTTAAGGCATTTCAAAGATCAAGATATATAACCTATTGTTAGATTTCAAACAAGATATCATTAACAATGTTGCTACACATCTTAATACCATAACTACAAAGAAGAAGTATGCAGAAGCCAAGTTACAACTAGCTGAATATTTCCCTCATTGCTGGAAGCAAAAGAAGGATTGCCAATGTAAATTAGTCACAAGCATGGAGAACCAACATCTTCCAACTGAGTATGTCAAGATAAATGGAGATGATGAGCAAGTATTCTTTGTTTCTTAACACTAACCATGGGCCCAATGTCAAGCTATACCTCAGGACCCTTTGTAAAATTCAAATTCATATGATAATCAATGACAAAATTGTAATTCCCAAGGTCCTCCACAAAATCAATCTAATTGGAACAATGCCGGGGAAAACAACCCACAATAATCCCAATTGCCTTAGAATTCCCAACCAGCCTGGCCTAACCAACAAAGTAACCAATGGCAGAACCAATAGAACTACTAGCTGAACTAGTAGAACCAATCACAACCACCCCAAGGGAATTGGTAGTCTACAAACCAATGGATGGGATCTTACTAACCAAAATACCGGTGCTCCATAATTACCACCTCTAGTTCAACAACCTACTCTAATGCCACCACCTACAAATTTTGGACCTCAAAAGCAAACATAGTTACCTACACAACCTCAACCAAACCCAAATAGCCAATAGCCACAACAATCCATGTATAGTGTTGATGCTCAGCAGTATCCTGCTTATGCTTTGGGTGTTGCAGATATACACCTGAGATCTGGTATGACTTTACTGATGCCTAAACCACCTCTTATAACTGAAATACCAAACCCTCCTACAACATCAGAACACTTAGTTGTTGAAACTATTGACTCAACCAATTTTACTATGTCAACCCAAGCTCAACCAGTAGTGGAACCTCCTTTTCTAGAAAAGCTAATATAAAAGAAACCTGAACAAATAGAGGAACAAACTTTTAATATTATTGATCAGCTAAAAAACATACATGTCCAAATACCCCTGTTTCAAGCCATTAAGGATGTTGCAATTTATGGAAAAGCTATTAGGGAAGCTTGCAAGGAAGAAAAAGGACCCCCCCACAATCCATGGATTGGGACAATTGGCTAATATCATGCTAAGGAAGTTGATCACACCAAAATATTCTGATCCAGGAAGTCCAATAGTGAATGTTAGTTTAAATGGTTAGTTTGTTAAAAATGCTTTAATAGATCTTGGAGCTGTTATAAAAGTCATGACCAAGGATACTATGAAGAAGTTAAAAATAGAAGGGCTAAGGGCTACACCAACAATTTTTCAACTTGCAGGTAGTTCTATTGTTACCCCTAATGGGATGATAGAAAATATAGTTGTAACCTTAGACTCTATAGAATATCCCATAGACTTCATGATTTTATCCCCCAAAGTTAATCTATCTAGTTACCTTGTCATCCTAGGTAGACCATGGTTAGCCACAACTAATGCAAATATAAGTTGCAGATTAGGGAATATGACCATCTCAAATGGCCAAGCAACAAAGAAATTTGATTTATATCCTCTAGCCTAACCATTACCAGATCTAAGCACATCTATTTATCTAGATTTAGGATATGAAGTAGAAGAATTAAACTCCATAGTACAGCTCATGATGTTACATAGATAGTCTTTTCTAAAACTGCAAGAGGAAGATTTAGTACTTCAGAGTATCCTCACTAATAGTTGTGTGGTAGAAAAATATGTATTTGAAAGTTCTATATTATATTAATCACATATGAAGAATGTGATAAGAATTGTACTTTGCTCAAAGAACCTAATATTCTTTATCCACTCTTACCATGTCAATTAGAAGCAAGTCCAATCTCTAAAGCTACTATGATAGAGTCCACAACTACTATTGAATTGACTAATGGTCATATTCTCCATGTTAATCCCAAATTAACACCCACACCGATGGAACAATTAAAAGAATTATTTCAAAGGCATGAAAAGCCCTTTGCATGAGACTATAGTGATATGAAAGGGTTGAGTCCTACACTGTGCACCCATAGGATATACATCAATGAAGGTTGTCTACCACTCCGTCAACCCCAGAGAAGGATAAATCCAAGCCTTAGAGAAATAGTTAAAACTAAATTGCCAAAATTGCTTGATGCTGGTTTTATTTATACTATATTTGATACTAGAAGGGTGTCACCTTTGGGCATAGTGCCTTAAAAAGGAGGAAAATGGAGAACTTGTGTAGATTACATAGAATTGAACAAGGACACCAAAAAGGATCACTTTCCTTTACCATTCATAGACCAAGTTCATGACACACTAGCCAGAAAGAAGTATTTCTCTTTTCTAGATGGGTATAATGGTTATAACCAAATCAATATTGCTCCTGAAGATCAAGACAAAACCAAATTTACGTGTCCATGGGGTACTTTTGCATACTTTGATTTACCATTTGGTCTATGTAATGCTCCTACAACATTCCAACAAGCAGTTATTAACATCTTTGGTGATATATCACATGATTGTATTGAAATATACATGAATGACTCACAACATTTGGAGTTACTTTTGAAGAAGCAATGGTGAATCTTGAAAAGGTTTTGGTAAGGTGTCAAAAACATAATTTGGCACTTAATAGTGAAAAGAATTTCATTCTCATGCAGGAAGGTGTGGTACTTGGTCATTTCATATCAGCTACAAGAATACAAGTGGATCCAGCTAAGATAGAGGTAATTCAAATATTTCCCATACCTACAAAACCAAAAGATCTAAGATCTTTTCTAGGCCATGCTAGATATTATAGATGTTTCATAAAATATTTTAGCAAAATAGCTAGTCCCTTATATAAATTACTCACAAAAGAAGCTGAATTCAGTTGGACATCCAAATGTGATGAGGCCTTCCTGACACTTAAGAAACTTTTGACTACAACCCCAATTTTACAAGGCCCTAATTGGAATTTACCTTTTCACATATATACACATGCCTTTGATTATGCCATAGGTGCAGTCCTAGCACAACAATCCCAAAATCTTGAAAATGCAATCTATTATATCAACAAGAGCCTTCATGGACTAGAATTAAACTACATAGTGACAGAAAAAGAATTGCTAGCAGTAGTTTATGCCCTTAACAAATTTTGGCATTACATAATTGGTTATTCCATATTTGTTCATACTGATCATGCAACAATTAAATATCTCATGAATAAACCTACTATAACAAGTAGATTAGCAAGATGGCTACTGTTGTTGCAAGAATTTGATATAACTATTGTTGATAAGCTTGGAAAAGCCAATTTTGTAACTGATTATTTATCAAGAATCCATCATGATGATACTGACACTACTTTGGTAGATGATGCATTTCTGGATGAGCATTGATTTCATATTACTATTCAAACTCCATGGTATGAAGATATTGCTAACTACATTTCAACCAATAAAATACAACATTTTTCATACAAGGAAAAGAAGCTGCTTGTAGAGAAAAGTTTCATTTTTTCTTGGATAGATAATCTCTTGTTCTACACTAGACCTGATCAAGTTATGAGAAGATGTGTTAGAGAAGATAAGACTTATGATATTCTACATGCATGTCATAATGAACCATGTAGGGGACACTTTGTAGCAAAAAGAACAGCCTTGAAAATCTTGACAATTGGTTATTATTGGCCTACACTTCACAAAGATGCAACCAACTATATAAGGAAGTGTGACAAGTGTCAAAGGATGGGCCGACCAACAAGAATAGATGAAATGCCTCTTAATCCTCAGATGGCATTAGCACCATTTGACAAATGAGGCATGGACTTCATTGGCCCAATTGATCCTCCATCTAATGGGAAATCCTACATTCTTGTGTGCACTGATTACCTAACAAAATGGGTTAAAGTTAAGGCCATGAAGCATGCTCATGATGAAAAAGTTGTTGAATTTTTGTATGAAGAAATTTTTACTCACTATGGTGTACCCAAAGAGCTAGTCACTAACTAAGGTGTGCAATTTAACTCTAATTTGATCTCAAAGTTGATGAAATAGTATAACATCAAGCACCAAAAATCTAGTCCTTATCACCCTCAAGCTAATGGACAAGCAGAGGTCACAAATAGTGAACTGGAAAACATCCTAACAAAAATAGTTCATCTACATCATAGGGATTGGACCAATAGATTACAAGAAGTTGTTTGGGCTTATAGAACAACCTAGAAGACCACTACAGGATTTACACCATTTGAGCTCTTATATAGAAAAGTAGCAATGCTTCCAATTGAATTTGAACACAAAACTCTAAGGACAACATTGGCATTGGATATTGAACTTCTTGTAGCACAAAGAGAACATCTTCTACATCTCAATTCTCTGGATGAAATGCAACAAGCTAATTTGGAGCACAATTAACTGATATAGAAATAAAGGAAATAATGGCATGACTCTCATATTAACAATAAACAATTTCAAGTTGGTGACTGGGCACTACTATATGATTCTAGATTTAAAGATATGCCAAGAACGTTGTAGATGAGATGGTAGGGACCATATGAAATTAGTCATGTATTTGATAATGGAGCTATTCAACTAACTACCATTGATCCAATACCTTTCAAATTATTAGTCAATGGTCATAGACTTAAATTATATAAATGGCCCCAAACTAAAGAGGACTTCCTACAGTAGTTTTAGTGGTTGGATTCAAATATACATCAGATAACTCTTCCTATAGCCAAAGGTGTCAACCTTTTGACTGCCTCTTTTCAGCATTAGTTTTTTTGTGCATGCTCATAATAAAGACTTTATGTTCACATAAAGTTCACTTTGTCCTTCCATCTCATCTCTTTACCTTCCACCCATCCACCTCACCTCATTTCTTTATCTTCCATCCACCCACTTTCCATGTCATCAATTTCCCATGTTTTCAATAAACCCGCGAGATGTTGACGGATGCTACCGATGCTAATATCACTTCTTCCACCTTTTTTTTTGGTACATGCGATAATTAGAATTATAGGTATAAAATTTTCAAATTATTATTCACTTATAGTCTGCAGATTTTGTTAATTATATTTAGAACTACATAATTTATATGATGGTGGTGTTATGCTAGTCCCTTCCTCATACTAGGTCTGACAAGTGTGGACACTTGTCCATATTTAGTAGGGGGCAAGGAAGGTCACTAATATCCAATGGCATTTCTAATTATCCATAAAGATTTTTCCAAATCTTTGCATTCCCTTCATTAATGAAAATTAATTGCCATAAGTACACAAGTGAGGTGTCGTACCCTTTATTTTTGAATGATTTTCTATGTCAAGCTGTGATGTGACTTGTGTTTAAATTTTATGTGATTCAAACCCTATTTTTGGATGATTCTCACACATATTCATGATTAAAAGCTATATTATTGTAAATAACAATTTGTTATGACATTAATTTCCTATTAAAATAAAGAAGTGCGAGTTGAGTCTGTAAAACAATGAAACAACTTGAATTCAAAAGGGGGAAAATAGAGTAAGTAGAAAAAGCATTAAGAAATGAGTGGACAGTTGCAGAGGAGAGAACCAGTGGAAAATACTATGTTGCTCTTAGATGTAGAAGCCATAAGAAGCTTTAATGCATGCGAATGGCTAGGGTATTTCTTAAGTTTGACTGCATATGATGAAGAGGTGGCTGCAAAATTCATAAGGACATTCCATGAGGGTGAAGCTTCTATTTGGGGTTTAACAGTGATTGCAATAGAGGAATGCATTGTTGAAGTGACTGGGTTGCCTATAGTTGGAGAAAATTACCCCAGCACACATGATGTGAGGTCAGCATGAGTTCAATTTACTAGACCACTTGATCCTCAAATGGACATTACGAAGCATGGTTGCAAGAGAATGTCACTACCACTTCCATATAATGAATTAGCCATACATATTATCAAGTATTTTACATGCAAAGGTAGATTCTCATACTTCCATGCACATCATTTCAAATTACTTAGTTGTGTAAGGCATAATCTTGTAGTAAACATTCAAAATCTCTTGTATAATATGCTCTGTATTAGTGTGGAAGAGACTCAGAAAGGAAAAGATAAATCTATTACTCATCATGCAATAATCAAGTTACTAATAGAGAGGTCACTTAGGGATGTGTATCCCATGACATGGGATGAATTTGTGCAAGCCAAAACTCTACAACCCTAAGCTAGCCCTTGTGAACAGCCTAGCGAGGAAAATGTCCCCACCAATGAGCCTACTGAACAAAATACCCCAAAGACTGAAGCCACAAATACCCAAGGAAATGTGCAAGAAACTATTCTTGTTCAAGAGACCATGCCTTCACCTATGCAAGAGACCTTGGAATTGACTTCTAGCAAAGCCAAGAGGAAACAAAAACTGCAAGAAGAAATCTCTATTCAAGAAAAGGAAGAGCTGAACCTTACAATTGTGAGACAAAAGAGAACAAAGAAAAGTCTTGTAGTAACTACTCCTACAACAGAGACACCCAAAGGGAAAAGTAGGCAAAAGGTTATGATGCAAGAACAAACTCCCATAAGGAGAAGCCCTAGGGTGAGAGGGCAAGTTTCTAAGGATTCTACTTTGTCTAAAACATCTACCAGGGAATCCCCTGTGCAAATTGTTTCTGATCACTCTCCTCCCCATCTTGAGATTACAAGCATTCCCACAAATCCTATTGAGGAATGTAGGGATGAGATTAAAGAAAATCCAGATGATACCCCAACAGACCTACTAGGTACTTCCAGTTGTAGGGATGAAATAGTTTCTAAATATGTTGATCCAAACACTACCCTAGTTCCCCATAAATCAACATGGATTACTAGTTTTGTAGAACATTTATGGAACAAAGGAAGAGGAAAAGAAATCATGAAGAAGACAAAAATTCTATCACACTATAGAAACTCCTTTTACAATTGTATGGACAACATCTAGTTTCTAAGGCCTTGTGGAAATAAGAGAAGAAAAAGATGAATAAATTGCAGATTTAAAGGAACAATTAGCAAGCCAAAAGAAACAAATGGACCATGCCCTGAAGCTAGCTAATCGGGCCCTTACTTGTAGACCACCATCAAGAGCTTATGCTCTCTATTTGAAAGAGAAATTTCTTTTGTTTCAATTAATGTTAACTCTTAAGAATGTTAATGCAGAGTTCAAATTAGCACAAGCATTTTATGGACTATATCAGACTTTGCCTCCTTGGAAGTAGAATTTACTTTGCGAATTATATGTTCATAATTTTGTTATCCCTTCAAAGACTCAATGGAATCTCTTGCTTTACATAGGGGATATACACTTAAGAGCCCTCATGTCTTGGATGTCCAATGAAGCAAACTATGATAGGAAGTTGAATAATTACAAGGATGAGGAAAGGATAGAACCCTTGCCTTTAAGAGCAAAAAGTAGCAAGCCAGATGAAGTTCTCAAGGATTGGTTCACATTAACTTATGGAAAGAAGAATCTAAAAGTAAGGGATAGGAACTTTGTTGCTAGAGCTAAGGTTTATGCTAATTATGAAAATTTTCCCTACTTTTCTTTTTAGAGAGCTATGACTGGTGCTAGGAGTAGATGGACAAGATTGCTTAAATCTCTTAAAAAGTTAGAACCACATAGTCCCATTAACTTGGAGGAAAACTTCAAAGGGTTAAAAAATATTTAGAGGTAGGGAAGTAGACCAGACTAGAATTGTGGTGTCCCCTAACCATGCAACCTCCAATGATCCTATGGCTGTTATATCATATTAATTCCGATAGACTTGACAAGCTGCAAAAATATCATATAAGGGAAGTGTGGGAGAGAACTAGAGGATTTTACTACACTTTCAAGAGCAATAGAATAGGAAGGATAGAGATTGGAGAGTTTAGGTCATTAACAAGGAAGTGCAATGCTTGAGGAAAAGCATTAGTTTAGCATGGGGTAGATGATGAGACAAAATATTGCTTTTATTTCATAATAGTTTTAAGACACTTTGTTAATACTCTATTTTATATTTGTCAAAAATGGTGTGGACCTATGTTTACCAAACCTATGATAAACCTATGGGTAGAAACTATGCCATCTTTTTCTAGTATTATATATATTATGAAGTATTTCATATAGTTATCAAAATGTGTGTTCTTATATTTGAATTTAATTTGATAAATATTTATTTGTAAACATGTCTCTGTATTGTAACTAACCTATTAATGAAGACCAAAAGATGATTGGAAGAATTCAAAAGATGAGCTCCAACAACATTCAAGGAGAAGAGAAGGTTAAGGAGTAGCCACGGTGGAGGAAAGTTGCAATAGTTCCAAAAGACATGGTAGTGAGTAAGGAGGAGCTATGAAGGCTTATTGCCTTCTCTACATTTATTTTATGGCGAAGCAGATGTTCAGACTTTATTGTTCCCACCTTAAATCATTATTTCTTCTTCCCACCTTGAGTTGTTATTTCCTTCTTTCTCTCCTGAAGATTTAAAGCTAGGTCATTTATTTTTTTGTTATGGAATAAGTGTTGATCTCCTATGTATATGAATCGACCCAAGTGTATTAGTTTAGCCAATTAGAAGAAAGAGTTTATGAGAATAGACTATTAACTTTTACAGTTGTGTTTTTATAGTTCTGTGTTATGTAATGAATTTTTGAAATCTAATGAAATAGTTTTTGGCTTCTATCTTGTGTTAGTAGTTTAGTGAACCTGACCAAGGGGGCCCACTTGGAAGGTGGATTAGATTAGGATAGAATAAATTTATTTCCAAGCATTCTTAGTATTGTAAGTAGAAGTTGTAAGTTCCTTCCTGTAGCATCACACTTCATGAATGTTCCTACAACATATGTGAGAACAATTATAGTGGATGAATCAAGTTGGAATATTTATTATCTTTCATTATATTTCCAGTATTTGAAGAGTTAAGTGTGTTAGTTTCCTGCAATAATAGTGTAAGTTCTTTTCCTTACATTTTACTTTCCTACATCATAAGCTTAGTAACTCATTAAGAGACCTAGTGCACATACTGTGCTGATCATTTCAAGTATTCATCCCTAGGTTGACAAGACTAAAGGCACCTTGTAGTGGGAAAAAAATAGTCCTTAGTTTGAATATATTATTCTTAAGCATGGCCTGGAGCATGATTATGATACACCTATTGTGAGGTGGATCAACCACCTTGGTTGTGTAGTTTCTAAATGTATTTTCTTTTGTCCATCACATATAATAATCAATGGCTTTGAAAATCAAAGTGTGTCCTATTGACCGATTGATTGGACCAATAAAATCCAGCCCCCACTTTGTGAAGGGGTGTATCTCAAACACCAGTTATAATGGTATCATAGGATGTCTTTCTCTGTTAGCACTCATCTAACAAATATTACAAGTATGCACATGCTCAAAAGTGTCTTTGAATATGATAGGCAAAAAATATCCTGATCTCAAAATCATATGAGTAGTTACTTTCGTTAAACCATGCCTAGTACCATACTTATCTTAAAATTGTTCTAGAACTTCTTTTACTTCCTCATGTCCCAAGAATTTTAAGTAGATCCCTTAATAATTTCTTTTGTATAATTTTCTATCATGTAGCATGTAGGATTCACACTCCATTTTGAATCCCCTACACTGTGAACTATTCATCCAATTGAGGTTATGATTTTGTAAAAGATAGTAAATAATATCCTAGTACTAAACATCTGTTATTACACCCTGATCAATATCAACTTGAGATACTATTATCTTCTTATAATCTTTCGTATCTATTACACTATCAAATCTAAAATTCTTCTCATCTTCAATCTAGTTATCTGCTATCACTTTTGATAATCCTTAACCTATAAAAAACCTCATGGGTTGAATCTCTAGATCAAATTCTTGAAGTATTGCCATCTATTTTCCTCATCGTTCACCCAGTTCATTTTGCATCAATAATGTCTTAATTTTTGGATCAAGTATAATTGCATATACCTTGCTTCTTAGTATATAATGATGAAATTTCTTTACCACCTTAATTAAAGAAAAAGACTATTTATCGAGATTGGAATAATTCAACTCAACATTTTTTAAAGGAAAACTCATAAAATAAATAGGTATTTCATCTTCCTTTTCATTCTTTTGTGTTAGAATCTTGGCACACAAATGTTCTAAAGAAAAAGAGTATATTTTGAAAGGTAGCTCATAGTTAGGACTCACTAGTACTAGGGCTGTGGAAATGGCCACTTTGATATCCTCAAATGACTTCTTAATCTCCAGAACCCATTCTTTTTTAGCTCCCTTTTTGAGTAAATAATTAAGGGGATGAACTATCTCTGCAAATCCTCTTATGAATTTTCACACAAAATTTATCTTCTTGAAGAAAGACTTTAGTTCATTTCAACTATGAGGAGGCAATAACTTCAGTGTAGCCTCAATTCTATCAAGATCAATGGAGATTCCATCTTTGGAGATGATATGGCCTAGGAGCTTTCCTTTAGTGACCCCAAACAAAAATTTCTTAGGATTGAGTGATATGTCATATTTATGACATCTATTAAATACCTGTCTAAAATCAACAATGTGAGTTCTTTGATCCTTTGAAAAGACAGTTAGGTCATACATGTAGATGACTATAGACTTGTTTATTAATCCCTTAAAATATTTATCCAATGTAGCCCCTGTGTTAATAAACCCAAAAGGCATTCTTCTATAGGAAAAAGTTCCCCATTTAGTTGTAAAGGTTGTCTTTAGCCTATCTTCTTCATCAACCATTACCTAATTATATCTTGAATATCCATCCAAGAAAGATATCATCTTTGAACCATTTACAATTTGCAAAACCTTATCTAGTGAGGGTAAAGGGTAGCTATCCTTTTGAGATGCAAGGATCAAGTTATGAAAATTCATGCAAAGATGAATCTCTCTAGTCTTTTTTTTATATAGGAACCAAATTAGTCACTCATGTGGAATGGCGAATGGGGAATATGATCTTGGCATCAAGCAATTTTTTAAATTCTTTCATTATCAATGGTTTAGTGATAGGATTAACAGGTCTTTACCTTTGATGGAAAGGCTTGGCATCTGGTTTCAATCAAATTTCATGCATAATAATCTTAGGATCATATGTCTTTAGCTCTTCATAGCTCCAAGCAATAACATCCTTATACTCTACAAGTAATTTAAGCATGTCTTCCCTTTCCTATGCATTGCATGCTTTTCCTATCCTTACCATTCTAGGATCTTCATTAGTACCTAAGTTGTATGAGTCACATTCCTTGATTCCCTCTTCTTGGGCCATTCTTTTATTAAGCACCAATTCATCATGATCAAAAAATGTGTTCTAATTCAACCATTCCCTTAGGAATAGTGTTGGTTTCCAAATTTAGGATCCCATCTTCATATTCAAGTTCATCATTCTTAGGTTTGTCATCTAGAGTCTCATCAATCTCTTGCCCTTTAAAATGGCCATTGCACATGATAAATTTGAGGATATGTTGATCATCCTGAAAGATTTGAAAGTTTGTAATATTGTCTGGAATAGATGGAGCAGCAACCAATTCCACCAAAAATCATTTCAATTTAGTTCTCTCAACTAGTTGTAATGCACTTACAAAGATAGTGAGAGCATCTGCCACTATGTTTTTCTTCTTGGAATAGACTTCATGTTCAAAGCTTCAAAATCATCCATTAAATTGCATACTCTTTTTTTGTAAGTAAGCAAACTCTTATCATTGCAAGAGTATACTGATTTCACTTATCATATAACCAACTAAGAATCTCCCTCGATTATGAGAGCTATGATTCCTTTCTCTAGTGTGAAAAGAAATCTTTGGATCAATGCTTCATATTCTACAACATTATTAGTACATCTAAACTATAATTGATATGTTGCATAGAAAAACTTACCTTTTGGGTTGATCAACTCAATACCTACGCCAACTCCTAATTTTCATTTGGAACCATCAAAGTGAAGTGTCCAAATTGGATTTTTCTTAGGTTTTCTAACCTTGAGCTTATTCATCCTTAGATTCTCTTTCACTTGGGCCTAGAAGGATTGTTTCTTGGGGACCCATTGTAATCTCTCACAGGGTGGACTTGATAATTCTCCATTGTGACCCCTTGATAGAGGAAGTGTATGTTTTTGTTGTTTGTCCTAAATTTCCCCTATCAATTCTTTAATTTCATTAGCTTTGTGTTAAGGATGGATGACTATTGAAGTCCACCCTTGATATTTTACATAGCATCTCCTTCTCTGAACTTTGATTACTCCTAGGGGAGGAGAAGACAAACCTCAACAATCTGAAGAGGTCTCACTATATGATAGATTTAGATCTTCAATTTCCTCTTCAACCTTTTCCACAAATTTAGATATGTTTATAGGAATTTGATTTTCTATAGGTTGGTCTGTGAGGTTAGCACTCTTCACTCCCATCACCTATGTTAATACCCTAACAACTACTTCTTGGCATGATGAACATTCAAACCTTGAATGGATAACTTTATGTAATCAGAAAAATCCTAAGAGAAGTAGGATATTGGGGTCAACTTCTTCTCCTAAACATTGCAAATTAGTTGCCATGTTATCTATGAATTGTGTCATGATCTCATCCTTTGGGATTGGAATCTTGGGTTTTCCATCTTGATCATCTAATATTTTAGTTCAAATTATATCAAATGCCATCACTTTGTAAGATCCTAAATCTAATTATAAGAATTCCACCTCATTTGAAGCATTGTATTCTATAATCATCATTTTTAACTTTGGTTCTAAATCTATCTTGATTTGATTGTTCAACCCTCCATAGTAACTATAACTAAGTAAAATCCATAGAAAACCATACTCTTAGGCATTTCATCGATTCTCTACTTAGAAGTAATCCATATGTTTCCAAAATATCAACCCCATGTATATCAATGACATCTTGAATCTGGGGGTTGACTGTCAACTATATCTGAACATCTTTCAACACGCCAATAACCTTCACCTTTGTTTTATCTAATTGTATCACTATCCAATTAGAAGGCTGAGAAATGACTCCCAACCCTTGTGCTATTGATAGTGGCATGAAATTACACGAGGCTCCTAAATCAATTAAGAAATTGTAAATATTCTTTCCATATATCCTTATGCTAAGTAGAAATGGGGGCACCTCAACTTTGTCCTTAAACATAGTTGGCATTGCCTCTGAAGCATTAACCTACTGAGATACTATCTTTTGAGGGACAATATTTGTATTATGGGGTACCTTTGTATGATTCAAAGTTTTCATGAGTGCTTCTCGTTGTTGGGGACAATTTTGTATCATGTCAAACATGGACATGTTGGCTTTTGTTCATTTCAAATCTTCCACTGCACTATACTTTTTAGTAGATCAAGCATGATTTTTCAATATTGTTGGCACATACCCTTGGCTCTAATTCTATTGTCCTCCATACAATGGCCTAATTGGTACTAGATTGTTACTCACTCTCAGATCAAGAGCAGTTGGTTGTAGTGCTGGAGGAATCCCATCTATCATAGGTTCTTTTATACTTCTCAAATTGTATGTATTTTGATTGTCATTCCAAAAAGAAAACATCTCTTCAGGCTGAAGATCTAGTTCTTGACTAAATAGAAAAGAGAATTCTTCACTGGGTGATTGTTCCATTTGTATGTTCTATCTGGAATTGTAAGATTCTAGCAACATAGTATTAAACTGTACAGGAGGAGTATTTTCATTCACTTGTGAATTATGATTCATCTATTGGTTTCCATTTTAGTATGAACCATCATTGTTAGATATATTTTGACCATCAAGATACTGATTGATATTTGTATACTGAACATTGTTGTTGTTATCTTCAAGAATGCTTCCATTATTTTGATGGTCCACTGTCGATTCTATCTTTGGAAGCCATTATTACAATCAAGAGGATTGAAATTGTTTGCTCCATTATTATTTCTTGCATTGTTGTTCCCAATATTGTTGTTTCCACTGTAATTCCTGTTATAGTTATGGCCATAATTGTTGTTGTAAGGACCAACATTGTTTCTTTGAAAGTCATTATTCTGACCTTGTGACAACCTTAAATGGGTCAGTTCATTATTCATCTATGGCATGGTCTTCTTCATTTGGCCAAATTTAGAGGCAAAATTGTTATCTACCTCAGTGAAAAATATTGCCTTTTGTTCAAAGAAAGCAACTTTTGGAGGTTCATACCATGAATATGTTAAAGTGAGGTTTTGCAGAGTAGGTGCCTACTATAACGGAATTGGATTCATAGGTATGAATTGGCTAGGCATTGTAGGTGCTCTGAAAGAGTATGTTGGCATTGCTATGATAGCTTGAGCTAGAACCATCAATCCTCCTCCATTAGGATTAGCTTGCTTAGTGAGGGTAATCTCCTCTATGAAGACTTTATCCAATGTAGCATTATTTTTTGCAGGGAGTCTTCTCACAAAGATAGTAGTAAGATGGTCCATAACATTCAGATAAATCTCAATAGCAGCTTCAACTGGTATAGTGTATGGAATTTCTAACTTGTGCTATGCCATATGGAAGTGATGGTTGAGGCATGAAACCATCTCAACATGAGTTTTGAATTTTCCAAGAAAAATCTTTCAAAAGTATCCCAACCTCCATTACATCCTGGTGGAAAATTAACGTACTAATTAAAGGAAACTTCCTCCAAAGAGTAGGGGAATAAATGAAGAACCACATTATTGTTAGCAATCTACTTTTAGTTGCAAATTTCTTTGAATACTTTGATGTAATCTTAAGCAATTTGTGTCTCTCCATAGATCAACCTTGGGAAAAACTTCTCATGATTCTTAGGAAGGTCATTGAGTATGCCTATCAAGTTGATTAGTGAGTCTACAACATTTGCAAAAAAGGCCATTGGAGGATTTGGTGGAGCAATGGGTGGTTGTGGTGAAGGTGGAATTGAAGAAGATGACAAAATGTTAAATGGAAGTGGTTGAATATGTGGTATTCCTTTGTCACTACGGGGCTTGTGAAAATGGCTAAGCTCAAGGAACTCTTATACACTTGGCAAATATCTTAAAGCTCGTTGAAATGGGGATTCTAGATTAAAATCCTACAATTTACATCAACTCTAGAAAAAGAACACCTCTACAGAATTACACTTTCTTACAAAATAAGGTACACCCCAAGATTTAGTGCACTAGTGTAGTAGGTGTAGTAGTACACCTAGCGCACTTAGGGCACCAGTACAACATGGCACCTCAAAATCTCAAAAAACTTAGAAATTTTTTTGAACTTGTAAAAAGTGTAGAATTTTGAAATTTTGGCAATTTCTTTTTCTATTCTAAAAGTTAAGAGGCCCTCCTTCTAGTGCCACTTCTATTGAGCTGTCATTTTTACATGATGCTTAATGGTAGGAATCCTTTTGAACTCCTCTCTTGAAAAGTCAATCTTGGGGATCTACTCCAAAGTTTTGGGTGATCTTGTGACCTATAAGGATCTACTTAGTTAAAGATAAATGCGAGTGTTCATGAGGAGGCCTTTGATGGTCTAATAACTTTGGATAAGACATAGAATCTGTTCATTACTTCAAAATAGTAAACACACAAAAAAACTATATTTTTATATTTTTGTATTTTTCAATGAATGCAATCTAACATTGCAACTAATATGAATTTCTAATTTAAGAAGGGGTTAATAAAGAAAATAATGAAGATAAGGTGACAAGAATTTTAAGCAAATAATAGAAAGTAAAAAGCCTAATAGACATAAGCTATGAAAACAACATGTCTGCAAGTTAAGCCTTCGAAGAAATCGGTGGGTAACTATTGAAAATAGGAGCAACGCTTCCTTAATTCCATTGATGCAATCATTGATGGTAATTCAGTAACTATAAGATATTTCACTTTTCATCAAATTTCAAGGCCATAGAAAGTGTGCTCATGCGAGATGAAAAACTATGTAGGGACAATATGGTGATCTCTTCTTAAACTAGATACATCAGCGGAATTCATAAAATTGTAGCAAACACTAGAATTAAAAAATTGTACAGCCAGAAATAACACAATAAATTTTTTGTCTCTATTACGTCCCATGAACATACATCCACAAAATGTAACACACTTAGGCAAGGATCACTACACTCCAAATGTGAGCACCAAAAGCATATATCATTGCAAAATAACGATAGCCTTGATTACATATTACAATCCCATATTTATAAGAAATGATCTCCTCAATTTGTGTTGAGAGTGAGATATATCTTTATGTAATCATATGCTTCTAAATTAATAAAATAAATCTAATTATGTACAAACTAACTCTTTAATTGATGCTTAACAAGACTCAATTTATTTTATATCATTAATTTGATGCATGACTTTTACACATCTTAAAACAAAGAAAATATGATAAAATAAGAAGAAGAGAGCCTTCAGTTGATGTAGGAGTGTCTGGAAGTGTCAAAAATAGAAGCTCCATCTTTGCTAGGTGTCTGTTAGAGTTGAACTACTGTCAGAATGCATTTTTGATGCTCGAAAAGCTCTAATTTTGGAACTGGCAATTAACTATCAGTGTACCTCTAACTTCTCCAAAATCTTCCAAAACACTGTCTCAAAAAGCAAACTAGCACACCTAGCACAACAACACACTTGGCACACCTAGCGTAGTAGCACACCTTGGAGACAAAATATGCAAAATTTTACCAAGTGTCAAAATTGAAATTCTGGCTTTTGGGTTTTGTTCCCATTTATACCTAAGCTATGTCTGGGTATTTTCCCTTCAATTTCTCAATTATATCAGCGACTTGAGCCATATCCAATAAATCTAAGGCATTATATTTATTCTTTACTTTCTACCTATAGTTATCCACTTCTATATGAGTTTTTGCAAAATCCCTGAGTTTTGTATCAAGCTCTAATAAAGCTTCTTCCATTCTAAATTCTTGTTAGATATATTTATCATTAGAAACTTCATCAAAAGTTTTCCAAAATTTCTCAACTACTAACTCTACTAGTATTAGCTTTTCTTATGCATCATCCTCAAAAATGTCTAGATATGCATCACTATAATGTTTCTCAGCTTCTAAAATTTTCTCTTGGCCTTAGTCCTTAAGCCTATGAATCTTCGCATGTAATGACTCCATTATTTTATTGTCATCCACAATCTTCTCAATCCAATCATTTATTTTTTCTTGTTCCTCAACTATATATACATCCATAAGCATCTAACACCTTTGGCCTTTTATTACCTATAATGCTTGTAAACCTTTCCCCTAGGTATATATTACAACCATTAAACAAAAATCTTGATTCAAAATTGCCACTAACTTGTCTGCATTTTCATACATAACATGCAATAGTTTAAGATTCCCTTGAATAACCAATATGCCTTTCTGCTCAAAACTTTCTCACTATTCAAAAATGGGTCCAACTATACCACTTCCCTATCTTTCCTTTCAATAGCTACTTTAAATTTTCCTTGGGGTTAGCGAGATCCAAGTGGGGAAACCTCTTATACTTCTATTTTTATTTCCCCTTGGATTTGTGTAGCAGGGGACACTTGGGGATCTCCTTGGGCCTGTGTGGCGTCTATATTTTCTAGCCCTTGTATGCTTTCCTCTTGTTGCTATGGAGGTGCAAAAATTTCTCCCTCTTTAGATTTAGCTTGTTTAGGAGAATTCTTGTTCCTCTTGCCCATACCTTTACCCTTTTGAGCTCAATAATAACCAAGTGGCCTATCAAGTTGGTGTACTACTTCTAGCCTTAATAGTGACTAAACTATAAATGTATGCATGGTGACCTTTTCTCCTCTACCTCTAGCTGGATGGGCTTACACATGGAAGATTATTGTCTTCGAAATTGGATGAAGTTTGAATGGTTACTTGATCCAATCTATCATCAATTTTATAACATGCCTCACCCTATGGTTGATGTCTGAGTTTTCTATGCTATCTATCTCAACATTCATAATAGGTTGTTCACCAATATTATCTCTCTTGACTAATGGATCAAGAAACTCCTCCATGTCTTGTTGCGCTATATTCAATGGAATCTTTATCTTCAAGGCCTTCTTTGCTAGATACAAAGTCATCCTACAATAATCCCTTATGTAGACATCATAGTCATTTGTCATGTTGGTGTTTTGAAATGAAACAAGTTCTAAATTACCTCGATGAGAAAAAGATACATCTAGGGGCAACTAACTCCCATATTTAACATATCCTTTTAGACACTAGGCCAACTATAAGGATTGACCCTTCTTCTACTTCAGGCTCTACAAAACCTAGGCAGGTGGACCTCAGATTAAATTATATGGGACCAATGCTAAAACATATTCCTAAATATAACAAAGCAAATTAAAATCCCTTAATCTCCTATAATTATGCAATAAAAAAGATGTGTAGTAGCAAATTGCAACCCTATGAAATTCACAAGCTAAGTGAGGGCATCCTTTTCAACTCTTTAACATAAAACATAAAGATGATTTGAATTTGATTTGATTTTATGTGGGTGGGGAAAGTGGATGAAAACCTAGTATGGTCAACAACATAATGATCCTGTAGTTGATTAGTGCCTGATCCATTGGGAAAATTCTTGAATCTCTCTCATGCATTTTTGGACATCTAAGACACATATCCTATGCCAAGATTCCAGATCTATCCATTTACCTTGTAAATTGGATATCAATGCTCAATCTAAATCTCATTCTTATTTGATATCCTCCTCAATCAACCTGCAACCCTATTGGTTTCCCTGAAGCATTTACATAACTCATTGAATTAGAACCAACAATGAAACAACATACATCCTTAAGGGACTACAACTATGACCTAGAATCTTTGTTCAAAGATCATAAAACATTACAAATCATTGATAAAAGAGACAAGATTTAAAATGAAACTCAACACCTGTTGTTCCTTGTATTAATTTCCTTGAAATAATACATGAAAATACATGAAATTGACTCACAAAGTACCTAAAAAACCAAGCTGTACAATAAACATATGTTTCCATGCAAGAGAGAAAATGGTTGAAATGAGAAACTGATGGGATGGGAAGGGGGTATCATAGCCAAAACAAAGCTTCATGGTCTAGAACCAACACATCCCATATCTTTCCATTTAGACTTTATCAATTCCACAGCCAATTTTGCTAAATGTTTTCATTCTAGAATTTTCAATTTTTTCTAACAATGGTCTCATAGTAAAAAAACTAGAATCCCCACAATGAATGAGAGAAAGAAAGATATAGACAAGGAGTGAATTCCCAAATCAGATCTGAAGATGACATGTGTCCACTTGAAATTCCATCCTCTGCTGTTGTAAAACCTCTTTTTCTTTCTACCCTTTTGATTTAATTTTTTTTCTCATCATTATGCTATAACAAACTTGGAAATATCTTTGCTAAATGATGAAAACCATTGAATCATGACTCCAACTTCAATTCTTGAAATTCATCACATCTAAAAACATAATATTCTCAAAACTGAAAATTGGAGCCAAATTATACTAGAATGGCACAATATCCTCAAAACTATCCCAATAGAACTTTTACCATGTTTTTTTAACAAGCCTGTAACTATGTTTTCAATTTTCAACCATTTCACTAAGGCCCAAATTTTACATTTCTGCCTATAAGTCAAACTAGTGACTTCTTGTGCAAAAAAACTCCAAAAATAGAAAGTTCATCTTCTTCTAGTTTCAACGATATATAATATGTCTATATTTTCCTACCAAAAACCCCTAGAATCTTAGTTTGGAAAATCTGCCCCTCTACTATAAATCTCTAGTCTGAACTTTAAAATTTCAAAAATTTAAAAATTCTAATGTTCAAACTTTAGCTTTAACCCATTTAGATTTAAAATCTATTGTACATGAGATTTTTTGAGAAAATGATTTAAAATCATTTTTATTAGTTTTTGAAATTCAAGGTTACCCACGCATCTCGGGTTAAACCTAGTTTAACCTTGCTACCACATGGCAACACTTGATTGGTTGAACCTTGCATAGTCATTTGACACTAGACACCATGTGGTAGCCTTCAATTGGTCCAACAAACATCGCCACATGGCAACCTCTCATTGGCTGCCCAAACTATCCAATTAGCACCCTATCATGCACCTACCTCCTCACCGCCATGTGACACTCTCTAAATGGTCTAGGAGTCACACCTGCCATATCATCAAGGCCTGGGAATGCTGCCACGTGGCACTTAGGTGCTTCCCCACTTTTTCTAAACTCCTTGCAACTTTCCAAAGTGGGGAAGCACCTACCATTTGATTAGGCAATATATCATCATCTAGGCATCTAGCTCCATGTCATCATGCATCCAAAATTTTACTTATGGTGGCCTCCAGCTATCTTCATCACTTGTGGTGGGGTCTGCACACATGAGGCTATGGCTTTTTAAAAGGTGTTTTCTTAAGACATTTAGGGATATGTTTTATCTTGCATATAAACATTATAATATTCCCCATTGCAATCAATGTTAGATCAAAGTTTTTATAGGATTTTTCTTTGTTCTTAGTTTTTGCTGAGACATGGACTATTTCTCAGCTATGGGTGTGCTTTAGTATCTCGAAAGGCAATTATTATTTGTAATTTGTAGGTCCCTCTGTTGTTGCCTTCCTCTTACCTCTCCCACGACATCTTCAAATTGTGTTTCCTACATAAAACCTTATTAGAAGGACTTCCCTTTGGCTACAACTTCCTCCATTGTTGCATTCTTTGTTAGAGTTTTTAAGAGCTCCTATAGGTTGCTATCAAACTAGGAGCCATTGGAGTACTTTGCCACATTACACATTGCATATATCTTACCCCTCTTGTAAGAGGACTCAAACATTATAGTAGTGAACATGAGAAAAGTTGTTCCTTTGCCGCATTGTATGCTCCTCCTTTATTTGTCATGGATTTCACTTGGAAACTGAAACTATATTCATCCTTGCTTACATGAGTTACAAATCACTTCATTTTCATGTTGTATTAACTCTCTATCTTGCTCTTGAAATCTCTATGGTATGCCACCATACATGGAGCTATATAATCGCTACTTTCCTAACATTCATTGCTGTGTGCTTATCAACATCTTCTAGGATTAAAAAGATCAGCACAAAATGTTTAAGGAATCACCTCCTCATAACGTTGACTAGACAGTAGTTCCCCTTCAATGCTGTAGCCTCCTTCATTTTTACTTACTTTGTCTTAAGACTGGCGACTCTCTTTTCACCCACCTTTGCTTTGGCATAGACCTCTATTTAACATGGCTACCCCTACATACTCTTACCCTTCAATGCCACATCATGTTCTCATGTTCAAGCAAAATTTACAAAACTTCAAGAAATTGATGCTCTTCAAATTGCTCAAGTTGTTATCTACTATAAAGTCAAAAACAACATGCAGATCAAACTCTATCAACTCAT
This sequence comes from Cupressus sempervirens, assembly GCA_028749045.1. NCBI lineage: Eukaryota > Viridiplantae > Streptophyta > Pinopsida > Cupressales > Cupressaceae > Cupressus > Cupressus sempervirens. The sequence goes on from CM053785.1 coordinate 1,109,629,610, forward strand.
CCATGCCTTGGTTTTGCATTGGCTTTAGACACCCATGTTTCTTGAATAATTCTTCTTGTCTCATCACAAGATCCCCAACATGGCACAAGTAGGTTTGGATCAAAGAATGTAACTCCTCAAAACTCTTTTAACATTTTTATTGTAGAAAGAGTAGCTTTAGGATGTTCAAGAAGGGCCTTGGAGTTGAAGTGAAACATCCTAGCCTCCTTCAATATGTCAATGTCTATTTCAGAACTATGGAGGCAATCTTCTGCACTTGGTTTGATGCATTTCATTCCAAATTCCCCATTTGAGCAAGTTAAATTCATATAAGACATTTTTGTTGTTGCATATGGATCAAATTTAACACCACGAGTTTGGACATTCTCCTTATTCATAGACTGAACCATCCAATTATTCTTCCCATCTGGCATTTGTACAACTACCAAAAGTGTCTTGTTGGGATCCTTCTCAACCCTCTCCCCTTTCCTCTATTTCAAACCATTCACTTGTCTCTTTGATATATGCACACATTATTTATTTTGTCATGGACAAAAATGGCATGCATTTTCTATTTGTAGAAACATTAACCATTTATTTTACGTAGAGAAAATGCTTACTATTTGATCCCTATGAATGACCAACATGCCTCAAGCTTGTAAGCACAATACCTTTCCCATCCATGTCAAAAACTATATGTATCTTGCACTTATTACATTTACACATACCATTTGGTTTGAAAAAAGATATATGTATATCTAATGTTCAAGGAGTTGTAGTTGTTTCAATATCTCAAAATTTGCACAATCCCACATATCTATCAGCCTGATGCAATTAGTCGAGCCCCAAAGGGGGATTGGATAATTTTTTTGTTTTTGATTTCAAACAAGTGATATGTCAAATTGATTAGATGAACATCAGATATAAACCCAAATCAAAATCCATCATTGAGCTGCTAATTAAAACTCACTTTATCACTTTCTTGTAAATTGTTGACTTTGTGCAAGGAGGTCCTTTGACTATCTTGAAAACTGATCCAGACACCTGATCAGGCTCTAAGATCTGACATGTTGATTCTCTATTCCACATTCTTTTACCCTATCAAATCTTGTCTCATGAAAAATTCTTAGTCAAAAGATATTGACTATCAAAGTTGCTCTTTCAAAACTGCCTACAAGAAAACATGTCAAAAAACCAAAAAACACATTCAAATTTGGCTTTGAAAACAAGGCAAACTAACACTTAGGGAAAAAAAAACTAGGGCGTTGCTTTACTATCATGAGGACAACATAAATCTCAGATTAGGGCTCATGAAAAATAATGGGACAAATTTGGCCAATGGTCAAAGTAGGCTGCTCAAATTTGTAGAATGGAAACATTGATAGAAAAGCATTTTTTGCAAATGGAATTGACCTATGAAAGTGTGCAAATGAGTTTTTCAAGACTAAGAAATTGGCAAACTTGAAGTATTATCAGAGGAGAACATAGTGGTACAATCCATTTGATCTCACCTATCACGAATTTAGAGATATGACACCATGAACAGGAGTACCGACAAATTTGCACTTTTTGACACTAGTAAAAAGTTACAAGTTGCACTTGGAATCACATTTGAAAAATTATCAAATGGATTTTTCATAAGCTCAAAATTTAAACATAGTAAGTCTTTAACCTCTAAAATGTAACACAACAAGAATTATCTCATTTTGGTCAACTAGGTCAAAGTTATGACAGGTAAAAAAAAGACACACTTTAAGTGTTTTCAGAGGAGAACACACTGGTACAATCCATTTGATCTCACCTATCATAGATTTAGAGATATGACACCATGAATAGGAGTACTAACAAATCTGCACTTTTTGACACTAGTAAAAAGTTACAAGTTGCACTTGGAATCACATTTCAAAACTTATCAAACAGATTCATCATAAGCTCAAAATTTAAACATAGTAAGTCTCTAACCTCTAAAATGTAATGTAATAGGAATTATCTCATTTTGGTCAACTAGGTAAAATTTATGACAAGTCAAAAAGGGCTTACTAGAATTTAGAACAAATTGCATCAGCATGACATCAATAAATGACCAACTTTGAGGGATTCAAAACCTAGTCAAACAGACTCAAAACGACTCAAAATATGAAACATAGGCTCTCTGGTATGGAAAATAAATACTCTTAAAGTAGAAAGTCATGAAAAAATATTGGGTGGAAGATGCTCATTTGCAAACATGGCCTCCTATTGTTGTTTGACACTTAGGCAAAAATGTAGAATTAGACATTGCTCAAAACAGGACCTCATAGAATGGCTAGCTCGAAATGGAAATTATCTTCATGGAACACATAGGCACACTAAATGAAAGGTGTTAGAAATATTAAACACCTCTTAGGCCTCGAATGGAAAATCAAGTACATATGCATCAAAAAGGGCTTATAGGGCTTAATTTTTTCAATGGTACTCAAAATCAGGGCTTCAATTTTGAGTCCCAATAGTGGCTCTATCTGGGGATGCATGTCCCTTAAGGAAATGAAAAGGATTTAGATATTTGGAAGAAGCAGACCATTCCCAAAACAAAAAAAATCTTCTCTTGCAAAACTTTATTAAAAACAGGAAAACAACTACTCCTACTATGTACAAATGATGGCCCCGAGCCACCGAAATTCAACAATTTTTTTTACCTCTATCATATACCTAATTTTCATTTACATCTTCTTGAGGTAAACTAAAATTATCATTCTCCTTTGTTTCACCCAACACATCAACACTTTCAATCACTTCGTTAGGCAAAACAAAATTGTCATCATCACTTTCATAGTGCATACAAAAACTAGACATACTTTTTTAATCTTGCTCACTATGAAAATGTATATCAACATGCTCTTGATTATATAAACTAAACTAAAAATTTTCATGAACATATGATTGATGCATGCTATCATCCAAAAATACAAAGGTTTGGTATTCTACTTCATTCAACAAGTTGATGAATCAAAATTTTGTGACTCACCTTGTGTATCTAAATATGAAGAGTATGTAAAATCTGATTGTTGCCTACTTGAAATCATGTTATTCACTAAATCAGATTTATCTTTCACCGAAACCTCCTTACATTCTTCACATAGCTGATTAGTTACCAAGCGTGAAAACTTATTCTAAAATTGCTGATCTAAACTATGCTGATCACAATCATTTTCTTCATCTAACTAAATGTTGGAATAAACCTTGAACTTATCTTTACAAGACTTACCAACATATAAAGAAAATCTATAATCTGATTGACAACTTTCATTGTTTTCCTCTTCATCACATGAAACATCAAAACAAATTTCAGCAAGATCAACATGAAAAGAATCTAAAAAAGTATCAAACTTCCCTTCATTAACATCTCCTACATCCAAAAAGTCATCATGTGTAAAGAAATTTGAGGTACTATCATCTACACCTCCAAAATCTGATAAAGATTGTTCGAATTCTACATCTCTTTCTACGTCAAACTTTGGGGAAGTAACTTGATTGAATGAAGAAATATTAGGATGGAGAATACAAGCATCCTTAGAAATACTTACATGCTTTTCAAAATCCTGAGCTAACATATCTAAAATTTCATTAGGGCTCAAGTAGACTACCTCACATCTTCTCCTAGCTATGATTATTATCCAAATGACATGAAGAATTCATAACTATAAAAGCATTAGTATAAAAATTTGGAGAAATAGCATTATTATGTCATTCATTCTCATCATGGCAATCACTACCTCTACTGCAATTATAACTTTCTTCAACTTCATATTCACTATAAAAAAGTTTATTTCCACTTTCATATCCATCTTCCTTATGCTAATTTGCAATTACCTGTTTCATTTGCATTTGAATGCTTCTCTTCACATTCAAAAGACAAATTATCTTTCTCTATGGATTCATTATATTCATTACTACCTTGACTTTCAGCACACTCATTATCATTAGAAGATACACCATGAACTCTATAATCACCACTTTCCATCTCTTCAATGAATTTTTCAACTTGCAAAAACTTTGTAATCTTATGGGTGCTGACCAATTTACTGAATCAGGCACTAGAACATCAAGAAAAACACTAGGCAAGGAAGATTCCTTAGGTCTACAATGAAAAGGCATCTTTCTAATTACTAATTTAATCTTTAGATAACATTATTTGGCATTTAGACCTCGAATACTTCCTACTTCAATTCTTATAACATTGACAATCCTTTTGTAGATCAATTTATTTAACATAGTAATGTTAGTACTCACCTTCTCCAAAATTTTAGAACTTGGAAAACTAATCTCAGATTTGAGATCTGACTCCATCATAAAGTAAAACTTCTACCTCTTTCTTTTAGTGCTGAAAATAACTGAATAGAGGCAATCATTTTAAATACTTTAATTCCATTAAAGAGAAACCTAAAAACTAAAATACCACAAGTACTGATGCAAGACTTTGGTTTGTTGATTTGACATGGTGCATACTAAAAATCCTTCACACCATTGATCAAACTTTGTAGATCCCCCACCTCCTTACAAGAGGAATAAGAAATCATTGCTGTGATTTATTTTTTACAATTCACTTTCTTATAATAATAGATTACAAAAAACACTTAAAAAATTATCAAGAATTTAAACTTCCTTTCCAAGAGACTATCAAAAACTTCAGATCTGCCCATACAATTGAAAGTCCTTCAAAATTTTGCATAGATCAACTAAGAACAAATTGGTACAAAGATTTGAGAGTTGCCACTCACACTTGGTGAGAAATAAAAAATAATTTGTCACTTGACAAATCTGAACTAGACCTTCATATGTAAGAGAAATGCAGACCATCAAACCACTCTTGAAGAACTATAAGCTTGAAAAGGGAACAAAAATTTATGTTGATTCTTGACTCTAATTTTACAACAGAACTTTGAAAACAAAAATCTGGCTGAATTGATTGAAGATAAACACTCTTAACAACACAATTTACACTCAACCTCAAAGCTACTACTGCAAATGGATAAAACCTTACTGTGAGACATGAATCTTCAATAGAGAAATGGAAAACACCTCATAAATCTGCTACTGTAACAAATTCTTACTTACTATATTGAATCTTTCTTCAAATTCTCAAGGTTTTCCTATTATACAGATTCTAAAAATGCTATGTATACCAAAGATTCTAGTACTTTTAAACAATGAATTCCTTCATAGACTCCGCAATAGAGTCACCATTTTGTTGGTGTTTTGAAATGACACAAGTTCCAAATTACCTAGATGAGAACAAGATACATCTAAGGGTAGCTAACTCCCATCTTTAACATATCCTTTCAAACACCAGGCCAACTATAAGGTTTGACCCTTCCTCTACTTCAGGCTCTGCAAAAGCTAGGCAGGTGGAACTCATATTCAATTATATGGTACCAATGTTAAAACATATTCTTGAATCTAACAAAGCAGATTAAAATACCTTAATCTCCTATACTTATGCAATAAAAAAGATGTGCAGTAGCAAATAACAACACTATGAAATTCACAAGCTGAGTGAGGGCATCCTTTTCAACTCTTCAACATAAATATAAAGATGATTTGAATTTGACTTAATTTTGTGTGGGTGGGGAAAGTGGATGAAAACCCAATATGGTCAACAAAATAATGATCCTATAGCTAATTAGTGTTTGATCCATTGGGAAAATTCATGAATCTCTCTCATGTATTTTTGGACATCTAAGACACATATCCTATGCCAACATTCTAGATCTATCCATTTACCTTGTAAATTGGATATCAATGCTCAATCTAAATCTCATTCTTATTTGATATCCTTCTCAATAAACTTGCAACCCTATTGGTTTCTCAGAAGCATTTATGTAACTCATTGAATTACAAGCAATAATGAAACAACATACAACCTTAAGGGACTACAACTATGGCCTAGACTCTTTGTTCAAAGATCATAAAACATTGCAAATCATTGATAAAGGAGACAAGATTTAAAATAAAACTCAACACCTATTGTTGTTTGTATTGATTTCCTTGAAATAATACATGAAAATGCATGAAATTGACTCACAAAGTATCTAATAAACTAGAATGTACAATAAACATATACTGTCATACAAGAGAGAAAATTGCTAAAATGAGAAATTTATGGGATGGGAATGGGGTATCATAGCCACCACAAAGCTTCATGGTCTGGAACGAACACATCCCAGATCTTTCCATTCAGACTTCATCAATTCTAGAGCCAATTCTACTAAATGTTTTCATTCTAGAATATCCATTTTTTTCCAACAACAGTCTCACAAGCATAAAAATTGAACCCCCACAATGAATGAGATAAAGAAAGATATAGACAAGGAGTGAATTCTTGGATTAGATCTAAAGATGACATGTGTCCACTTGAAATTCCATCCTCTACTATTGTAAAACGTCTTTTTCCTTCTACCTTTTTGATTTGATTTTTATTTTCATCATTATCTTGTAACAAACTTGGAAATATCTCTGCTAAATGATGAAAACCATTGAATCATGACTCTAACTTCAATTCCTGAAATTCATTACATCTGAAAACATAATATTCTCAAAACAAAAAATTAGATCCAAATTATACTAGAATGGCATAATATCCTCAAAACTATCCCAATAGACCTTTTACCATGTGTTTTTACCAAGCCTGTAACTTGTTTTCAATTTTCACCTATTTTAATAAGAAGGCCCAAATTTTACATTTCTACCTATAACTTGAACTAGTGACTTCTTGTGCAAAAAAAAACTCCAAAAATGGAAATTTTGTCTTCTCTCAGTTTCAACGATATATAATATGCCTATATTTGCCTACTAGAAACTCCCAAAATCTCAGTTTGAAAAATCTACTCCTTTACTATAAATCTCTAGTCTAAACTTTAAAATTTCAAATATTTAAAAATTCTAATGTTCAAACTTTAGCTTTAACCCATTTAGATTTAAAATCTATTATACATGAGCTTTCTTGAAAAAATGATTTAAAATCATTTTTTATTAGTTTTTGAAATTTAGGCTTACCCATGCATCTTGGGTCAAACCTAGTTTGACCTGGATGCTAAGTGGCAGTAGTTGATTGGCTGAACCTTGCATAGTCATTTGACACTGGATGCCACATGGTAGCCTTTGATTGGTCTACCAGGCATTACCATGTGGCAACCTCTCATTAGTTGCCAGAACTATCCAATTAGCACCTTGTCATGTGCCTATCACCTCACCACCACATGGCACTCTCTGAATGGTCTAAGAGTCACCTTTACCACATCATCAAGGACTAGGCCCACTCCCAAGTGGTGCTTCCCCACTTTGGCTAAACTCCTTGCAACTTCTCGAAGTGGGGATGCACCAACCATCCAATTAGGCCGTGTGTCATCATCTAGATGCCTAGACCATGTGTCATCATCTAGATGCCTAGGCCACATGTCATCATCTAGGCATCTACCTTCATGTCATCATGCATCTAAAATTTTACTTGTAGTGGCCTCCAACTATCTTCATCACTCGTGGTGGGGTCCCCACACATGAGGCTACAATCTTTTAAAAGGTGTTGTCCTAAGACATTTAGGGATATGTTTGATCTTGCATATAAACATATAATATTCCCCATCACAACCGATGTTGGGATTAAAGTCTTCACAAGATTTTTCTCTGTTCTTAGTTTCTACCTAAACATAGAGTATTTCTCAGCTATGGGCATGCTCTGGTATCCAAAAAGGTAGTTATTCTTTCTAATTTGTAGGTTCCTCTACCACTGCCTTCCTCTTAGCTCTCCTACGACTTCTTCAAATTTTATTTCTTGCATAAAACCTTATTAGAAGGACTTCCCTCTAGCTATGACTTCCTCCATTGCTGCATTCTCTATCAGAGTTTTTAAGAGGTCCTCCAAGTTGCTATAAAACTGGGAGCTGTTGGAGTACTTTGCAACATTACACACTATGTATATCTTACCCCTCTTGTAAGAGGACTCAAACATTATAGTAGTGAACATGAGAAAAGTCATTCCTTTTTTGCGTTGTATGGTATGCTCCTCCTTTATTTGTCATGGATTTCACTTCATCATTGCTTACATAATTTTCAAATCACTTCATTTTCATGTCATATCAAGTCTCTATCTTGCTCTTGAAATCTCTATGGTATGCCACCATGCATGGAGCTATATAACTGTGGCTTTCCTACCATTCATTGCCATGTGCCTATCAACATTTTCTAGGATTGAAAAGATCACCAAAAAATGTTTAAGGAATCACCTCCTCATGGTATTGACTAGATAGTAGTTCCCATTCAACACTATGGCCTCCTTCATTTTCACTTACTCTATCTTAAGATTGGTGTCTCTCTATTCACCCACCTCTACTTTGGCATAGTCCTCTATTTCACATGGGTGCCCTTGCATACTCTTACCCTTCAATGTCATGTCATGTTCTCATGTTCAAGAGAAATCCACAAAATTATAGGAAACTAATGCTCTTGAAATTGCTCAAGTTCTTATCTATTGTAAAGTCAAAAACATATCAAACTCTATCAACTCATCCACACCTTGGTTTTGCATTGGCTTTAGATACCCATGTTTCCTAAATAACTCTTCTTATCTCATCATGAGATCACCAAAGTGGCATAGGTAGGTTTGGATCAAAGAATATAACTCCTTCGAACTCTTTTAACATTTTTATTACAAAAAAAGTAGTTTCAGGATGTCCAAGAAGAGCCATGGAGTTGAAGTGAAACATCTTAGCCTCCTTCAATATGTCAATGTCCATTTTAAAACTATGGAGGCAATCTTCTGCACTTGGTTTGATGCACTTTATTTCAAATTCCCCACTTGATCAAGTTAACTTCATATAAGACACTATTGTTGCTACATATGGATCAAATTAAACACCATGAGTTTGGACATTCTCCTTATTCATAGTCTGAACCATCCAATTTTTCTTCCCATTTGGCACTTGTGCAATTGCCAAAAGTGTCCCATTGGGATCCTTCTCAACCCTCTCCTCTTTCCTCTATTTCAAACCATTCACTTGTCTCTTTGATATATGCACACTTTATTTATTTTGACATGGAAAAAAATGGCATGCATTTTCTATTTGTGAAAACATTAACCATTTATTTTATGTAGAGAAAATGCTTACTATTTGACCCCCATGAATGGCCAACATGCCTCAAACTTGTAAGCACAACACCTTTCCCATCCATGTCGACAACTATATGTATCTTGCACTTATTACATGTACACATACCATTTGGTTTGAAAAAAGATATATGTATATCTAAAGTTCAAGGAGTTGTAGTTGTTTCAATCTCTCAAAATTTTCACAATCCCACATATCTATTAGCCTGATGCAATTAGTCTAGCCCCAAAGGGGATCGACTAAAAAAAAATTCATTTTCAAAAAAGTGATATGTCAAATTGATCTAATGAACATTAGATATAGACCCAAATCAAAATCCATCACTAAACTGCTAATTAAAACTCACTTTATCACTTTCTTGTAAATTGCTAACTTTGTGCTAGGAGGTCCTATGACTATCCTTGAAAACTAATCTAGACACCTGTCCGAGCTCTGAGATCTGACAAACTAATTCTCTATTCCACATTATTTTACCTTATCAAATTTCATCTCATGAAAAATTCTTAGTCAAAAGATATTGACTATCAAAGTTGCCCTTTTAGAACTGCCTGAAAGAAAACATGTCAGAAAATCATAAAACACGTTTGGATTTGGCTTTGAAAACAAGTCAAATTGACACTTGGGGAAATGAAAATTGGGGCATTGGTTCAATATCATGAGGAAAATAGAAATCTTAGATTAGGGCTCATGATGAATAATGGGGAAAATTTGGAGAATGGTCAACGTAGGCTACTCAAATTTGTAAAATGGAAACACTGATAGAAAAGCATTTTTTGCAAATGGAATTGACTTGGGAAAGTGTGCGAATGGATTCATCAAGACTTGGAAATTGACACACTTGAAGAATTTTTAGAGGATAACACAATGGTATAATCCATTTGATCTCACTTATCAGAGATTTGGAGATATGACACCACGAATATGAGTACTGACAAATCAACACTTTCTGACACCAGTAAAAAGTTACAAGTTGCACTTGGAATTGCGTTTGAAAACTTATCAAATGGATTCATCATAAGCTCAAAATTTAAACATAGTAAGTCTCTAACCTCTAAAATGTAATACAATAGGAATTATCTCATTTTGGTCAACAAGATCAAAGTTATGACAAGTCGAAAAGGGCTTCCCAAAATTTAGAACAAATTGCATCAGCATGACATCAATAAATGACCAACTTTGAGAGATTCAAAACCTAGTCAAAGAGACTCAAAATATGAAACATAGGTTATCTAGTATGGAAAATAAATACTACCAAAGAAGCAAGTCATGAAACAATACTGGGTGTAAGATATTCATTTTCAAACATGACCTCTTGTTGTTGTTTGACACTTGGGCAAAAATGCAAAATTGGACATTGCTCAAAACATGACTTCACGAGATGGCTCAAAATGGAAATTTATCTACATGGAATACATAGAAACACTAAATGCAAGGTGTTAGACACATTAAACACCTATTAGGCCTCAAATGGATAGCCAGGTACATATGCATCAAAAAGTGCTTATAGGGCTTAATTTTTTCAATGGTACTCAAAATTGGGGCTTCAATTTTGAGTCCCAATAATGGCTCTATCTGGGGATGCATGTCCCTTGTGGGCATGGAAAGAATTAAAATCTTTGGAAGAAGGAAACCATTCCCAAAACAACAAAAAACTTCTCTTGCACAACTTTATTGAAAATAGGGAAATAACTACTCCTACTATGTACAAATGATGACCCAGATCCTTCGAACTTCAACAATTTTTTTACCTCTATCATATACTTGATTTTCATTTACAACTTCTTGAAGTAAATTGAAATTATCATTCTCCTTTGTTTCACCCAACACATTAGCACTTTTAATCACTTCATTAGGAAAAACAAAATTGTCATCATCACTTTCTTAGTTCATACAAAAACTAGACATACTTTCTTCATCTTGATCACTATGAAAATGTATATCAGCATGCTCTTTATTATACAAACTGAACTAAAAATTGTCATGAACATATGACTGATGCATACTATCAATCGAAAACACAAAGGTTTGGTATTTTACTTCATTTAATGAGTTGCATGAATCAAAATTTTGGGACTCACCTTGTGTATCCGGATATGAATAGTATGTGAAATTTGATTGTTGCCTACTTGCAGTCATGTCATTTACTAAATTAGATTTATCTTCATTGAAACCTCTTTACATTCTTTACACAACTAATTAGTTACCAAGTGTGAAAACTTATAATGGAAGTGGTCATCTAAACTATGATGATCACAATCATTTTCTTCATCTAACTGAATGTTGGAATAAACCTTGAACTTATCTTTACAAGACTTCTCAAAATATATAGAAAATCTATAATCTGATTGACAACTTCCATTGTTTTCCTCTTCATCACATGAAACATTAAAAAAAATTTCAGCAAGATCAGCATGAAAAGAATCTGAAACAATATCAAACTTCCCTTCATTAACATCCCTCGCATCCAACAAGTCATCATGTGCAAAGACATTTGAGGTACTATCATCTATGCCTCCAAAATCTAATAAAGATTGTTTGGATTCTACATCCCTTTCTACATCGAACTTTGGGGAAGTAACTTGACTAAATGAAGAAATATTATGATGGAAAATACAAGCATCCTTAGAAATACTTACATGCTTTTCAAAATCATCAACCAACAAATTTGAAATTTCATCAGGGCTCAAGAAGATTGCCTCACAAATCTTCTCCTGGCTTTGATTATTATCCGAATGACATGAAGAATTCATAACTACAAAAGAATTAGTATAAAAATATGGAAAAATAACATTATTATGACATTCATTCTCATCATGGCAATCGCTACCTCTACTACTATTATAACTTTCTTCAACTTCATATTCATTGTAACAAAGTTTATTTTCACTTTCATATCCATCTTCCTTATGCTGATTGCAATTACTTGATTCATTTGCATTTGAATCCTTCTCTTCACATTTAGAAGAAAAATTATCTTTCTCTATGGATTCATTATATTCATTACTACCTTGACTTTCAGCACACTCATTATCATTAGAAGATACAACATGAACTCTATAATCATCACTTTCCATCTCTTCAATTAATTTTTCAACTTGCAAAAACCTTTGTAATCTTATAGGTGTTAGCCAATTGACTGAATCAGGCACTAGAACATCAAGGAAAATACTAGTTAAGGAAGATTCCTTGGGTCTACAATGAAAAGGCATCTTGCTAATTATTGATTTAATCTTTAGATAACATTGTTTGGCATTTAGACCTTGAGTACTTCCTACTTCAATTCTTATAACATTGACAATCCTTTTGTAGATTAGTTTATTTAACATAGTAATGTTATTACTCACATTCTTCAAACTTTCAGAACTTGACACACTAATATCCTCAAACTTTCAAAATTATACTAGAATGGCATAATATCCTCAAAACTATCCCAATAGACCTTTTACCATGTGTTTTTACCAAGCCTATAATCATGTTTTCAATTTTCACCCATTTATCTGAGAAGGCCCAAATTTTACATTTCTACCTATAACTAAAACTAGCAACTTCTTGTGTGAAAACAAACTCCAAAAATGGAAATTTCATCTTCTCCTAGTTCTGACAATATATAATATGCCTATATTTGCCTACTAGAAACCCCCAAAATCTCAGTTCAAAAAATCTACCCCTTTGCTATAAATCTTTGGTCTGAACTTTAAAATTTCAAAAATTTAAAAATTCTAATGTTCAAAATTTAGCTTTAACCCATTTAGATTTAAAATCTATTGTACATGAGATTTTTTGAAAAAATGATTTAAAATCATTTTTTTTTAGTTTTTGATATTTAGGCTTACCCATGCATCTCAGGTCAAACTTGGTTTGACCTAGCTTCCACGTGGCAACACCTGATTGGCTAAACCTTGCATAGTCATCTGACACTAGATGCCATGTGGCGACCTTTCATTGGTTTACCAGGCATCGCCACATGGAAACCTCTCATTGGCTACCCAAACTATTGAATCAACACCTTGTTATGTGACTGCCACCTCACCACTATGTGGTGCTCTCTAAATGATGTAGGAGTCACACCTACCATGTCATCAAGGACTGGGCTTGCTACCATATGGTGCTTAGGCATTTTGTCACTTTTTCCAAACTCCTTGCAACTTTCCAAAGTGGGGAAGCACCTACTGTCCAATTAGGCCACATGTCATCATCTAGGCATCTACCTCCATGTCATCATGCATCCAAAATTTTACTTATAGTGGCCTCCAACTGTCTTCATTGCTCATGGTGGGATCCCCACTCATGAGGCTGTGGCCTTTTAAAAGGTGTCATTAAGACATTTAGAGATATGTTTGACCTTGCGTATAAACATTTTAATATTCCCCATTGCAACCAATGTAGGATTAACGTCTTCATAGGAAGATTAATTACTAACAATTGGTATCAAAGCTTCAGGTCCTTGAAGAAAAAGTTTAACACCATTTGAACATCCATGGAAAATATGTTTAGAAAGGAAAGTCCAAAATTTAATGGCTCCAATTTTGATAGCTAGAAGGATAAGATGAAGACTCATCTTTTGTGCATGGGTCAAAGATATTGGCTTGTAACCAAGGTATCTAAGGATATTGTGGAAGAAGATGATCTTGAAAGCTATAATAAGGAGTAGAGAGAAGTATTTATGTGCAACATAACGGCAAGAGAAGCAATATTTTTAGATGTACCTGAAAGTGAGTACAGTTAGGTAAAACTACTCAAAACATCTCATGAAATTTGGAAAACTTTAGAAGCTAATTATGAGGGTGATACACATGCAAAAAGAGTTAGATTACAAAATTTGCATTGTGCATTTCAAGATGCTAGAATGATAGAAGATGAATTTGTAAGAAGCTATATTGGCAGAATATCTAAGATTGTTGCAGGAATCAGATCTCATTATGAAACCAAATTGGATGATGAAGTAATATGGAAGATCTTAAAAAGTATGACACCACCTTTCAAGATAATAACATAAATGATTCAGCTGATGATACCATGTACTAAAAATTTCACCAACAAAACATTACTTGGAAAATTGGAAGATAAAAAATTTGATCTAAAACAATCTAGAGAATTAGAAAAAGTTGAGACAACATTTAGTGCATTAAATGTTATACAAGAGTATAAGGAGACATTGCTAGCAGTAGCAAGACTATTGAGGAAAAGATCAAAGAAGGAGTGGCTCTTTTTGTGGAAAGAGAAAAGGATGGTAATAATATCTTTAAGTGTTGGACATGTAATGAATATGGTCATTATGCATCTAAGTGTTCTAAAAGAGAAAGGAAGTATAAAGGAAGATTCAAACTTAGAATATGTAGAAATCACTTATATGCTAATGAAGAAGAAGAAGAAGAATCTGATCAAAGAACAAGTGAAGATGAATTTGGATTTGTAGCTATAAAGGAGGATGATCTTGACAAAGAGATTGGAGAAGAAAGTGCACTGATTTCACAAGTTAAAAGGAAAGATTGGATCATTGATAGTTGATTGATGAAGAGGATTTGATCAACAAGATGTAACAAGAGCACCTAAGGGAAAGGTTGAGTTATGATGTTGTAATGAAGTGCAAGGATCAGTTAAGACAATGGTCAAGTAATGTATTGATGACATACTCAAGGATATAGAGGATGGTCACACTTAGAAACATTGGAGGAAGAAGTTGTGACAAGGTTGATTGCAAAGCTTAAACTAAAATCATAAGTCAATGTCGAGCAATTTAGTTGAAGCTGAGAAAATTCTCAGTAGAAGCTAAGTAATATACATTTCAAATGTGTGTTAAGTGATCTTCATGTGCCAAGTGAATATTAGGTTCCGAGCATCAGAAAAGTTTTAGTTGGTGCCAAGTGATCTTCAGGTGCCGAGCATTAGGTAAAACACAATTGATGCCGAGTAACACAATATGTGCCGAGCAGCAGTATTTCAATTGTGCCAAGCTGCTGCATTATTTCAAAAGATGGAGATTCACCAAATATAAGTTGACATAGTGGTTGCATTGAATTTTGTGAACAAGTTGGAGGATAAGGATGATGAGCTGGTGGCATAGAATCTTATGTAAATCATTTTTGGGTGAATTCTAAAGGACTATTCAAGAAGTTTCTAGGGGAAATAGAATATGAGTTAGATGCAATGAAACCTACCAAATCTATGAAAATTAAAATTAAAAGATGGAAGAATCAAATAGGAAAAGGTAATCCAAGACTTCTATTTAAGAAGTCATAGATCAAGAAGCAAAGAGCTGCTAATACTATTGCTGCTGAAGTGCCAAATCTATGAAGTAGTTAGAAGGGTGTCAAGAAGGAGACATCTAGGAGAAGGAAGAGCATAGAGGCTCTATTTTTAAGAGTGGTCATGAAGAGATGATTGCATTGGTACATTGAGTATGAAGACTCAAGGAGACAAAGCTTGAAAGGAGGGCAAGCTATTAAGTGTTGTAGAGATTGAAGGTCAGGCAAGGGTATGAGCTGAGAAGTGATATGAGATCTGCAAGATAAGTTGTATGTTGTAGTTAGGTCAAGGTTTTCTAATACTCTCTAGAAATTGTATTAGATATAAAAATCCTATGGACTTAGGTTCGCCTAACAGCCATTTGTAAAGCCTTTAACAAGGTGACATTCCAAGTGAATGTTCTAAAGTCCTTTAACCAGGCCCACTTCTAATAGGGTGGTTAAATCCTTTAACAAGGTCACATTTAATAGTGTGTTGTAAGCCTTTAACAGGGTAGGCCTTTCACAAGGCATCACTTTAGAAGGGTGAGAATTGAGTAGCATGTTACTGGTGGTTTTTCCCAAATTAGGTTTCTACATAAATCACTATGTCATGTGTTGATTTTTTGTGTGTTATACTTGCATGTTGATTTATAGTAACTTGATGATTAGATAAGTTAATGCTTGGATGAATGAATGATGGAATTAGTTCACTAAACTTAGTGAAAAGTTTGAATAGGACATTTGAACCTTGAATAACTAATTCACCCCCCCCCCCCCCCCCCCCCTCAGTTATTCTAAAGCAATTCTAACAATTGGTATCAGAGTAGTTTGTAGAATTTAGTTCAAGGTACTAGAAGTAGAAAGATCAAGATGTCCAAGAGAGAAGTTCCCAAGCTCAACAAAGACAACTTTAGTGCATGGAAGAGTCTGATGAAGTTACACCTTGGATCAATAGGTGACTATGAACAAACCTCAATTCGAACATAACATGTAACTCCAACAAGACCTCTTACTGCAAATGATTTGAACAAAAAGAAGAAGCATAATCAAGCAATGTTGGAGATTGCCTCTGCACTTAACTATGTTGAATATGATGACATCAAAGATTGTGACACCACATTCAAGATGTGAAAAACCTTGTCAGATATCTATGGAGGAGATTAGAATGTCTAGAAGCAAAGAGAGAAATATTAAGAGGAAATTTTGATGACATGAAGATGGAGGAAGGTGAAAATGCTACTATGTATGTTGCAAGAATGAAAGAAGTAGTGAGCACAATAAGAAGTCTAGATGGACAATTGGAAGAATAAATAGCTATTAGAAAATACTTAAGAACCTTGCTCCCTATCTATGCCATAAGAGTTTTAGGCATCCAAGAGCTGAGGTGTATACAAGGGAACACACTAACCTTTGAAGGAATAGTGAGAAGACTGACTACATTTGAGCTATCCAATTTTGACAACTATAGACCTGAGAACCTTGAATCTACTTTCAAGGCCAAGATGAAAATAAAAGATACTAAGGAGGACACATCAAGCAAGAGAAGAAGAAAAGGAAAACATACATCCAGTGATAGTAGTATAGATGAGGAAGATGTGGAACAATTAGAAGCACTAGTGGCTAGGAGATTCCATAGAGATAAAGGAAAATTCAAAGGTAAGCTCCCCATCATATGTTTCAATTTAAATGAAGTAGGTCATATAGCTACAAGATGTCCAAAAAAGAAGAACTACAAAGAAGGAAACAAGTATAGGAACAAAAGAGAAGATGACAACAAATATCACAAGGAGAAAAGTAAGAGATGCTACATTGTTGAAGAAGACTCTGATGAGAATGATTATGAAGTAGTATATGTAGCCATGAAGGATGAATTAGACAAAGATGAAGATGAAGCAACAACATTGGTTACCTGTGTCGATAAGAATGACAAGTGCAACATAGATAGTGGATGCTCACATCACATGATAGAAGATAACAATAAGTTCATTACCTTTACTCAATATGATGGAAATAGTGTTAGATTTGGTAATGATGCCCAATGTCAAATCAAAGGAAAAGGCTCTATCAAACTTACAGAGAAAATTTCATGTGATAATGCCTAATATGTTGAAGGATTAAATTACAACTTGTTGAGTGTATCACAGTTAGCCAATACAGGTTGCAAAGTTGAATTTGGAAAAAAAACTACCAAGATCTATGATACTGATGGAAATCTGATAAGAAAAGGTAAACAAACTAGGAGTAATCTATTTTTACCTAGATATGGAAGATGCAACATGTCTTGTTGTTAGACTTGATGATGTGTGGTTGTGGCATAAAAGACCGTTTCATGTTAACTTTGATAACCTAATTAGCATCAGTAAGAAAAAGAAAGTCAGAGGGTTGCCCAAGTTGAAGAAACTTGAAAATACAGTGTGCAAACAATGTCAAATAGGGAAGATGACTAAGTCTAGTTTCAAAAGCAAAACATACACTTCCAAAGAAGTTCTAGAGTTAGTTCATACAGACTTATCTGGCCCAATAGAAGTACAAATCTACCTAGGAGACATATATATAATGCTATTTGTAGATGACTATTCTAGGATGATGACTGCTATGTTCCTAAAGAAAAAATCTAATGCATTCCAAATGTTTAAGTGGCATTTGGCTAGAATTGAGAAGGAAATAGGAAAGAACCTGAAGTGCCTAAGGTTAGATAGAGGAGGTGAGTTCACATCAAGAGAGTTTGAAATATTCTGCAATGACAAAGGTATCAAAAGGAAAATTTCAGCACCAAGATCTCTACCATAGAATGGTATTGCTAAAAGAAGGAATAGGTCAGTGATTGGCTATGCCAGGACATTGATGATGGAAAAAAATGTTGCACTAAAGTACTAGAGAGAAGTTGTAAGTACTGTAGTCTACACACTAAATAGAGTTCAAGTTAAGAAAGGTACAAATGCAACACCTTTTGAATTGTGGTATGGTCATTCACCTAATGTTAAACATTTCAAAGTATTTGGTTGTAAATGCTATATTCTAAAAGACACTAGAAATGAAAAGTTTGATGCAAAAAGTGATGAAGGCATATTCCTTGGATACTCCACTACAAGTAAGGCTTATAAGTGTTTGAATACTAGCACTAACAAAGTTGGGGAGAGTGCAAATGTAAATTTTGATGAGCATGCAAAAATTTAGGTTGATGAGTTAAAACAAATAGAGGATTATAGATCCTTTATATACTTCTATGAAGGAATGACAGTTGAAGACAATGCTGCAAATCAAGTTGGGAATCAACAACAAATTTTAGTATCTGCCGAGTCTCAACCAGTGAATGCCAAGCTGTATTCAGAAGTTGAGCTATAGAATGTAGAAAATGCTCATTCTGATTCTAAAAATAGTATACAAGAAAGGAATGATGAAACCAGATGAAGAAGAATGAAATGACTCTAAAGGTGAAGGATCAAACATAGAAAGGACTGAACCCATATTAGCCAAGTATGTAAGAAGACATCACCCTATAGATCAAATCATTGGTGACAAGAATGCTAGACTAATGACAAGGAATAGGCTCAGGAATGGGTCATGTCTTTCGAGAAAAGTTGAACCCAAAATAATAAATGATGCACTACAAGATGATGACTGGTATAAAGCCATGAAAGAAGAGATAGATCAAATTGAGAAAAACAAAACATGGTCTCTAGTTCCTAGACCAGCTGATAAGAATGTGATTGGTACAAAATGGGTGTTTAAAAACAAACTTGATGAGAATGGTGAGATAACAAGAAACAAAGTCAGATTAGTTTGCAAAGGCTATGCACAAGAAGAAGGACTAGATTATGGAGAGACATTTTCCCCTATTGCAAGAATGGAAGGAGTAAGAACATTACTTGCATATGTTGCATACAAAGGTTTCAAAGTCTACCAAATAGATGTGAAGTTTCCTTTTCTAAATAGTATACTGGAAGAGGAAGTCTACATAGAACAACTAGAGCGATTTGTCAATGAAAAGAATAAGGACATGGTCTGCAAGCTACGCTAAGCACTTTATGGATTGAAGCAAACACCAAGAGCATTGTTTGAGAGGTTGCAAAAAAGTATCTTGTGAAGATAGGATTTGAAAGAACAGATGACAACAACAACTTGTACATCAAAGTTGAGGAAGGTAAAGACATTTTGATATCAGAAATATTTATTGATGACATAATATTTGGAAAAAAAAATATTTTATGCAAAGATTTTGATAATCAAATGAAGCATGAATTTTAGAAGTCAATGTTTAGAGAAATAAAATTCTTTGTTGGATTACAAGTACATTAGTTGAAGCATGGAATATTTGTGACCCAATCCAAATAAATCAAGGAAGTGCTCAAAACATTTAGGTTAGAAGACTCAAAACTAGTTAGCACACCAATGGCAATAGGACATAAACTATCCAAGAATGATGAGTCTGTTGAAGTAAATCAGACATTATATAGGTCAATGATTGGAAAGCTACAATATGTTGTACATAGTAGATTTGACATTGCATTAGCTGTTAGGATAGTAGCAAGATTTCCTACAAATCCAAGAGAAAATCAACTAATGGTAGTAAAGAGAATATTGAGATACCTAAAAGGAATTGATGACTTTGGTTTCTAGTACAGGAGAAATGAGAAGTTTGAACTAAAAGCCTACACTGATACAAATTGGGGAGGTAACATTGATGATAGAAAAAGCACCAGTGGAGGAGCACTTTTCTAAGGAAAAAGGTTGTTTACATGGACACTGCACCTCACAATCTACTATTGAAGCCGAATATGTTGCAGCTGCTATAAACTAAACTAATATTGTATGGATCAAACATTTGCTGCAAGGTATGAAGAAAGAAGTAAATGAGCCTGTGATACTCGATTATGATAATACAAGTGCTATCAACATATCAAAGGATCTAGTAATGCATGCTAAAACTAAACATATTGCAATCAAGTATCACTATGTAAGAGAGTTGGTGGAAGACAAACAAGTGAAGATGGAATATGTTATCTCAAAGGAACTGATTGTTGATATCTTCACAAAAGCACTACCAAAAGATGCTTTTGAGTATCTTAGAAGTAAGTTAGGGGTAATACCCCTAGCTAAGGCTACTTGAACCAAAAAACAAGAATGCCTTGCATCAAATAAGTTGAATGTTGAGGATTTTATACATTGATGTAGAGGATGTTTACTTTGGGATTTATGCTTAAAGTAGTATAAGTGCTGAAATTTCAAATTAGTCACAAGCAAGATGATAGAGGGAGACATTGGATAAACCTATAAAAGCTACATCTGCATATTAAGATGCTGATATGTCTTTGGCATTGTTGTCAAAGAGGGAGAAGTAAACAACTGATCAACAATATAAGGTAAAAGAAGTTTGAGTTTGATTAGAACAATAGAAGTTGAGTAATACAGAGGGAGAAAGATAAAGAATAAGGATAAAATAGCACAAAGGGAGAAGCTGAAATGAAGCAATCAGAATAGTAGAAGGAGATGTGATGTTACAATTTACTTTTTTGGCATTTGACTTATTATTCTAATCTAGTAATCTTGTGGTTGAATGGTTTAGTTTGATGGTTGATCAATTTGGTTTTCCATCAATGCCAAAGAGGGAGATTGTTGGAAATCTAATTGAAAAGCTCATTTTTGTTGAAGATCAAAGAGGGAGATTGTTGTAAAAGAATGTTTTCAATCATTTTTTTGTCATTGATGTCAAACTTGCTATTTGTAGGGATGATATTTTCTTATAAGATCCAAGTACTATCACTTAGTTGATTGATGAAGAGGATTTGATCAACAAGATGTGTCAAGAGCACCTAAGGGAAAGGTTGAGTTATGATGTTGTAATGAAGTGCAAGGATCAATTAAGACAATGGTCAAGTAATGTATTGATGACATACTCAAGGATACAGAGGATGGTCACACTTAGAAACATTGGAGGAAGAAGTTGTAACAAGGTTGATGCAAAGCTTAAACTAAAATCATAAGTGGGCGCTAAGCAAGTTAGTTGAAGCCAAGAAAATTCTCAGTAGAAGCCAAGTAATAGATATTTCAAGTGTGTGCCAAGTGATCTTCATGTGCTAAGTGAATATTAGGTACCCAACATCACAAAAGTTTCAGTTGGTGCCGAGTGATCTTTAGGTGCCGAGCATAAGGTAAAACACAGTTGATGTTGAGTAACATAGTATGTGTCGAGCACTAGTATTTCAATAGTGCTGAGCTACTGCATTATTTCAAAAGATGACAATTCACCAAATCTAAGTTGACATAGTGGTAGCATTGAATTTTGTGAACAAGTTAGAGGATAAGGATGATGAGTTGGTGGCACAGAATCCTATGTAAACTATTTTTGGGTGAATTCTAAAGGACTATTCAAGAAGTTTTTAGAGGAAACAAAATATGGGTTAGATGCAATGAATCTTACCTAATCTATGCAAATTAAAATTAAAAGATGGAAGAAATAAAAACTTTAAAGTATATGAAACAAATAAAAACTTTAAAGTATATCAGATTGATGTCAAGTCAGCATTCTTGAATGGAGAACTTGAAGAAGAATTTTATTTTGAGTAGCTAGAAGGTTTTCCTCTAACAAGAAGAGAAGGATATGGTTTGCAGATTAAAGAAAGCCTTGTATGGATTAAAGCAAGTACCTAGAACATAGTATGCATGCAAGGTTAGATAAATACTTAGCAAAGCTTGGATTTACTAAAGGAATAATAGAAAGAAAAAGAAAAAGAAAATGTTTTGTTGATAATCATTGTATTTGTTGATGGTATCATTTTTTAAGGAAATGATGAAGCCAGTGAAAAATTCTTAGAAGATATGAAGAATGAATTTGAAATGAGTATGATAAGAGAAATGAAATTTTTGTTAGGATTGCAAATCGTTCAAAATAAAGAAGGTATATTTACATCTCAAACTAAGTACTTGAAAGATTTCCTAAATATATTTGTACTATAAAATAGTAAACCTATAGGAACTCCTATGGTAACTGGTCACAAGTTATCTAGCAAGGATGAGACACCTACTATTGTAGTAAATAAGTACAGATCTATGGTTGGAGGATTACAATATCTAACTCATAGTAGACTAGATATAGCTAATCTAGATGGAATTGTGGGAAGATTTCAGGTTGATCCTAAAGAATATCACTATGCAATAGTAAAAAGGACATTCAGATATCTGAAAGGAACATCTTATTATTGCATTTGGTATGATAGAGGTAATGATTGTACTCTTTGTAGTTATATTGATGCTAATTGGGTAGGAGATATGGATGATAGAAAAAGAACCAGTGGAGAAGCATTCTTTGTTGGTGGAAGACTAGTTTCTTGGCTCAACAAGAAACAAGATTTGACTTCACAGAGTACTGCAAAAGCATAATATGTTGTCGTAGCAAACAACTGTAATCAAGTATGTTGATGCTATCGCTATGGGGGAGCATTACAGAACATTGATATGATGTATTCATGACTATGTTTTTCACTGATAACAATGTTGGAACTCAAAATTGAAGCCTCGATTTTGAGTACCATTGAAAAAATAAGCCCTTAAACGCTTTTTGATGCATATGTACCTGGCTGTACTTGTGAGACCTAAGAGGTGTTTAATGTTTCTAACACCTTGCATTCAATATATCCACTCATCCTATGAAGATAAATTTCCATTCCGAGCCATTCCATGAAGTCCCATTTTGAGCAATGTCCAATTCTATATTTTTGCCTAAGTGTCAAATAGTGATAGGAGGCCTTGTTTGTAATTGAATATCTCGCACCCATTAATTTTTCATGACTCACTACTTTGGGGGTGTTTAGTGTCCATACTAAAGAGCATATGTTTTATATTTTGAGTCATTTCAAATCCGTTTGACTAGGTTTTGAATCCCTCAAAGTTGGTCATTTATTGATGTTATGCTGATGTGAATTGTTCAAAATTTTGGGAAGGCTTGTTTGACTTGTTATAACTTTGACCTAGTTGACCAAAATGATAAAATTTCTTTTTCATTGCATTCTAGGGGTTAGAGACATGCTACATTTCAATTTTGAGCTTACAATGAATCCGTTTGATCATCTTTAGAACATGATTCCAAATGCAATTTGTAACTTTTTACTAGTGTCATAAATCACATATTGGTCAGTACCCCTATTTATGTTATATCTCAAAATCCATGATAGGTGAGACCAAATGGATTGTACCATTGTGTTCTACTCTAAAAATACTTCAAGTGTGCCAATTTTCATATCTTGATGAATTCATCTGCACACTTTCCCAGGTCCATTCCATTTGCAAAAATTGCTTTTCTGCAATTGTTTCCAATATACAAATTTTGAGTATCTCATTTTGACCATTCACCAAATGCATCCTATTATTATTCATGAGCCCAAATCATACATTTATATTCTCCTCATGATAGTGAACCAACGCCCTAGTTTTTGTGGCCCCAAGTGTTAGTCTGCTCAGTTTTCAAAGCCAAATCCGATCATGATTTATAGTTTTCTGACATGTTTTCTTATGGCAGTTCTAGGAGGGCAACTTTGATAGTCAATATCTTTTGACTGAGAATTCGTGATGAGATGAGATTCGATAGGGTGAAAGAATGTGAAACAAAGAATCAATATGTTTGATTTCAGAGCCTGGTCAGAGGTTTGGGTCAGTTTTTAAAGTCGGTCAAAGGACCTCCTAGCACAAAGTTGACAAGTTGCAAGATAGTGATAAAATGACTTGTAAATGTCATTTCAATGATTTTAGTTTGATTTTGATCTATATTAGATGAATAATGGATCAATTTGACATGTCAGTTGTTCAAAAATGAAAAAAAAATTAGCTGGACCCACTCTGGAGCACTACTGATTCTATTAGATCAACATGGGGAAGAGTAGTGCTTTGATATTTCCAATTGGAGTTCGAATGCAAAATTGGCTTACAAGCCTAAATAAATAAAATATTTGTAGAATATTTGTTTGGTGAGATTCCTACTAGTCTTGAAGGTCTAACTATGTTGAGCAATTTGTCTCTATTTAATAATTTGCTTCATGGACAAATTCCTCAGAAGTTGGAAGTAGCTGAACTAATGAAAGGGAAAACAAACAAGGTTTGTTGCATGAAATTATTTGAAAAAAAAGGGTGAAAAATTCAAAGTCAATTTGGAAGGGATTTCATTGGTGGAGGATGTGAGCAAGTGAGGGTAACCTTTACCTATAATGGAGGCTGTCTACTTTATCTGACCATCAAAGGAGAATGTCAAGATTTTTATATCTAATATGACAAGGAAGTCTCCATTATAAAAGGAGGCCTCTTGATTTATAGCTCTAAGAAAAATGGAACCCTTAAAGTGATCAATCTGCTAACTATGCAGTCCAGTTATCTTGAAGATGCAAGACTGACCAAAGAAAGTAAGCTTTCATACTATCTGAAAAATATTATAATGATGTGGTTGTGCATATCAACAACAATCCCAAGAGGAAAAATTATGAGGTAACTGTTATAATTGGAAATCTTAATCTTCTCAAAAGTAGGAAATTCATTGACTTGATTTATAGATCCACAGAGGAAATATGGGAAATAAGAGATGCTTCTTTTGAAAGAAGATTGTCTGGATTTATGACAATTAGCTTTTCTCCAAGCATTTTCATGTAAAACTGGAAAATCTACCGGATTCCTAAAAATGGAACATATGTGTTTATGTGCGATCTAAATGGTGATGACAACATCAAGCATTATTGGATTCCATTGGTGAGGCAAGGTGTACTTCCACCATATACAAACTCTTTGATTTTTTATGAATTTGACGAGCTTAATGGGAACTGGAGATTTAAACATGAAGCAATTGTACCCTTCAAAATTTTGATTTGTGGATTAGTTTTATTTGGGTCTATGTCAGCCAACTAATTTCTATTGATATTGATAATGGGGAGTTGAAAACATGGCCACCTAAAGTTTACTTGTTTTTGTTTAATGTGAAAAAATGTCTATCCATGCCACTGAGAGAATTCATTTTGGGGGAGATGACTGTAGAACTAAAGAGGACATTGGAGAAGTAGGGAGCCCATGATTTGGAAGCCACAAGCATGCAAGGAGGAGTGAGTCACAAGGGAGCCAAAAGGATGCCCACCCTTAGGAAAAGTAGAGGAAACATCCAAAACAATAGACCATGTAACAAGGCCCCCACATTGAAAAATAATGCAAGGATTTCAAGTGTCTGTGCCCACATCTTGGTTGGGAAGCCATGGTCCAAGGAGATGAATCATTTAAAAAAACAAAAAACAAAAAGGGTACATCTTTTTGGTTTGTTCACATTTCCTCTAAATATACGTTGGTTGTGCTCTTAGATTTTGATGATTTTATAATGCTAAGGAATGACAACAAATCTAAGATTATTTGGCAGAGCTTTAGATTTGTAGAGAAGACAAACAGTGATCTATTTGTAGGTGCGCTAGGTCAGGTATTGAAGATGTTTGATCAATACAAAGACATCCTAGCTAGGTGTAAATCATAAGAGAAACAAGTATGTGAGGACTTTAGTCCCACATTGGTGTCACAAGGAAGATTATATGTATTTAAATACTTCTCCACTCATGTAGACTAAGTGTCTTAAGGCATGGCCTTTTTGAAAGGCTGCAGGCTCATGCGGGGGGACCCTGCAATGGATGATGAAGACAACTGGAAGCCACCATAGGTAAAATTTTGAATGCCAAAGACACTAACATCATCCTGATGTGGATTTCTGACCAACAGAGCAATGACAATTGGTGACCAACAAGTGAATTAGACCAAACACATAGGATTGTGCCATGTGGAGGACATAGTGATCAACACATTCTCACATTGTGGAGTTGTGAGGAAAATAGCTAATGAAATAAAGCACTGGGACAAATCTTGGACCAGTAATAATGTGCCATGTGGTGGATGCATCTACAGTGCTAATGTGGCATTCTGGTGGCAGTTGAGTAGCCAATTGAAGGCTACCACATGGCAATGCTGGGCAGACCAATCATAGGGTGCCGCATGGTGCTCGACGGTAGGTGAAGAGGCAAGGGTTGGACCAATAAGGTGTTACCATGTGGGAGCTCGGTCAAAGCAAGTTGACCCAAAATGCTTAATAGGGGAAAATTCAAAAGTCTCAAAAAATGATTTTTAATTATTTTCTCAAAAAAATTGCACATACAGTGGTTTTAAATTCAAAGAAGCATTTTTTTCTATAGTTGGAACTTTAGAAATTTAATTTTTTTTGAAAAATTCAAAAGTGTAGACTAGATACCATATAGGGGGCATATTTTTCAAAATGAGATTTAGGGAGTTTTTGGTAAGCAAATATAGGCATATTATATATTGTCAAAATTGGGAGAAGACAAACTTTCCATTTTTGAAGTTTGTTTTTGCACAAGAAGTTGTCTATTTAGGCTATTCAAGCCCATATTTCTAACATGCAACCACATTCAGGTATTGAAGTTTAGTTGTGATTTCTAGTAGGGTAATGACCTGAATATGTATAAAAGTGGTAAAAATGCAGTTGGGGTCAATTTTGGCCACCTTCAAATTAGTTTAAACCTAGTTTTTTACCAGCATTTCATGATGTAACTTAGATATTTTGGTGACACAAGGGTTTTCATCATTTTTATGAGATATTTCCAAGTTTGTTATAGAATAATGATGAAAAAAAAATCAAATCAAAAGGGGTAGAAAGATGAAAGAGGTTTTGCAACTGCAAGGGATGGAATTTCAAGTGAACACATGTCATCCTCAGATCAAATCTGATAATTCTCTCCTTCTATACCTTTCTTTCTCTCATCCATTGTAATTGTTGGTTCCAATTTTGGAGAAAAAAATACTCATTGCTATGATACCATGTGTGTTCCAATATTGAGCTTTCTTAGATTTGTAAAACTAGGGTTCCGGTATTGATGTGTTCTCATCACTGTGACACTACATTTTGTTAGTGTAGTTTTTTATTTTTGCTATTTTGATAGGCTTTTCCTACACTTTTAATAATCTCGCTTAGGTTAATAAAGCATGTCTTATTAGGTGAATGGTTGTGAGGTGTCACATTCCTACATGTGAGCATCCATTAGCTATCTTGGGAAGATACTTTGCTATCTTTAGTCCAATAGATGGTTGCTCCTCATTGGTTGGTGTTGCCACCTCCTCCCTCTTCCTAGCCTATATAAGCATGCTACTTGGCTTGTATTTGCATCTCTTGTTTTTGCATCCTCTTAATGCTATTTTGCTTTCAGCATTTGCATTACTCTCTTGGAGACTAACTCTATGATGCTATTTTGATTTTGTATCATTTGCATTCATAGTTTAGATATTTACTCTTTGCACTAGTTTTCTGTGTTGTTAATCTTTTCAGATTCTAACATGGTATCAGAGCTTTTCTATGCGCAAGAGTAGATTTTAGTTTCCTTATTTGAGAGATTCGGGGGGGGGGGCAAATAAACTTTATTGTAATTTTTTGAAAAATGAAGTATGCTCTTCTCTTGCATCTTTGGATGATCCTGAGAATCAAAAAAGTTTCAACAAAAATAGTTTTTCTCTGGGGTTTCAATCTCAAATCTGACAACCAACTTGCATATTTGGAGTTTTCAATCAGTTTTGCAGGTTCCAGCATGCCATTGATGGACTTAAGAAGTTGATCCAGCATTTGCATGTCATATTTTGGTTGCTGGGGTCATTTTTTATTTTTGGAGCCATTTTTTACTGTTAAAGGCGTCTGATTTACACTATAGCAACATCTTATGTACATCAACAAGAAAAACGCTTTCTGGGTTTTGTTTGCAGCCTCGAAAAACCATCTGGGTATCTTTTAGATTTTACATGCAAGCTGTATATTTTTCAGAATCAAGCATGCAAAGCTACAACCATACCCCTCTCCATTGGCAGTCGCAGATTTGAATGCGGTTTTCAAATGTCTCGTTCTTGCTCATACAGACTCCGATTTTGATGATTCTTGTTATGAACTTGGCTATTTTTTTGTGCTCTGTCCACTAGTGGAGTTTTTTTTTGATTTTCATGCATGAATTCTTCAAAAATTGCAGATTCTCAGCCGTGACTGTGCACAGTTCTCATTTTGGAAACTTCGGAGGATCATAACTTTCTCATACGACCTTGTATCGAGGCGATTCTTTTTTTGAAAGTGCATGATTTTTTGAGTAGATCACAATGGTGCTATTTGTTTCTTTGATTATTGTGCCCAAGTTTCACTTTTAGCATATGCTCTTCATGAGGGTTTGTAATGCATTGAAATCAAGACCACTAAGTATCTCTTTCTAGTGGTAGTTGTAAATGCACTAAAATAAAGTGTCAAATCATATTTCTTGGGGGGGGGGGGGGTGGTTCTTTGATTGAGTAAAAAGGGGGGGGCATTGTCGTGGCTGGGTTCTCTTCTTTTTAGCATTTCTTTGCATTTCTTCATCATGGATCAAAAAAATATGCCCATCCTAACTCCATACAATTACTTTGAGTGGAAATCACGCATGAAAATTCACTTAAGGAAAGCTGGATTAAATAGGATAACTATGGGACTTGAAACTGAACCTGTTAAAGATGAAGATAAGCCTAAGTGGTTTAACAAATGTGATGCGACATTTGGAACATTGCGTTTGTCTGTTTCTCCTGACTTTCTATTTCACATTGAGTCTTTGGATACACCAAATGAAGTATGGACAAAGCTAGAAACACTATTTGGCACACAAAATTCAATGAGAGGTCATATGTTGGAAAATGAATTAATTAGTTTGAGTCCAAGAAATTTCAACACAATCCAAGATTTCTTCACCAAATTGAAATCACTAAGGCTGCAGTTAAAACAATGTGGAATTGAAAAGAAAGATGAACAACTGATTCTTAGTATTCTCTCTAAGCTAAGTTCAGAATATTCTGTGTTTGTCTCTACCTTCTATGCTACTAAGGGTGCACTTGGTACTCAATTCACCATGCCATCTTTAGATGATTTTGCTGTCAATCTCACTCGAGAACAGGACAAGTTAATCCAGATGGGCATTCTTAAGTCCTCTAAGTCACATGCCTTGGCTGCCAACCAAGGCACAAAAGAACAACAAGGACAAAGTAGTAACAACAATAGTAAGGACAAGAAACAAAAGAATAGCGAGGAGAAGAAGGATCAGATGCCAGTTTCTTCAAAAGCAACTATTGATACACCATCTTCCAAGGGCAATAAGCTTAAGAAAGAAAAGGTCAAATGTGCTTATTGTAAAAGACCTGGTCATGATGAACATAAATGTTTGCAGAAACAACTTGATCACTTGACATACATTCTTGAGAAGAATAATATCAGTGTTCCCGAGTCTATCAAACAAAGTTCTAATGAAGGGTCTAATAAGGAAAAAGAAAACAACAAGGGGAAAGGAAAGGGCAAGGCCCTTTTTGCAGTTGCTTCCTCACCATCCACTTGGGTTCTTGATTTGGGTGCTTCACACCAAATGGCTTCATCTAAGGAAGAACTTGCATCCTTGGAGCCGTGCACTATGCCTTCTATTTTGATGGGTGATAACACTCTTGTTGAGGTGTGTGGAAGAGGGTCTGTTGATGTGGGGGATGGTACATTCCATGATGTTCCTTATGTACCCTCATTGTCAACTAATCTCCAATCGGTACACCAGATCACTCACACAGGTTTAGGCAAGCAGGTTAAGTTCACTCCTGATTTAGTGGAGATATGTGAGTTGCACAATGATTCTACATTTGCAGTTGGGAGAGCAGATCATCAGTCACGACTCTATATGTTTTCTCACTCTGTTCCTGATCCTCCTTTGACTGTTTCACTCACTCATTTTAATGATGTGATCAGATTATGGCATGAGTGGTTTGGCCATCTTAACTTCCACTACTTGCATCATCTTAACCAACAGAGCATGGTCACAGGGTTGCCTTCTACTTTGACATTGGAGTCACTTAGAATACATGATAGATCTTCTGATGGGTTAGATTCACTTGAGCAGTCTTCTACCTCCACTTTTGATGCAGAGAGTGATTCAGAGGACTCACCTCCTTCCCCTCCTAATCATCATTTACAGGTTGATGATTCTCCTCTAGATTATCCATCTTCTGGTCCACTTTGGGCTAGACAGACCTTGCAGTTTGCAGGTGATTGGGTTGGGGATCCATCAGACACCAAGCAGACTCATTCACAATTCCAGGATGCTCTACATATCTTCATTGCTACTACCTCAAATCCACAGTCCTTTCATGAGGCTTCTGGTATTTCTGAGTGGGATACAACTATGTAGGAAGAGTATAGTTCCTTGATGAGGAACCACACTTGGGATCTTGTCCCTTTTCCTAAGGGAAGAAAACTTGTTCGATGTAAGTGGATCTACCGGACAAAATTTGCAAGCTTTGATAGAGGTGTAGGATGCTACATCTTTTGGGGGGGCCTCTTCCTCTCACTTGGAGTCCTAATTTTCTTTGGGGAGTCTCTTTTCTCTCTCTTTTGAGGGAATTTTATGTACATGGGTACCTCATCAGGCTTGACTTGCTGGGACCCATTTCTACATCCACCTAAGCTTCGCTTATGGGGGAGTGCTAGTGTAGTTTTTTATTTTTCCTATTTTGATAGCTTTTTCCTACACTTTTAATAATCTTGCTTAGGTTAATAAAGCATGTCTTATTAGGTGAATGGTTGTGAGGTGTCACCTTCCTACATGTGAGCATCCATTAGCTATCTTGGGAAGATACTTTGCTATCTTTAGTCCAATAGATGGTTGGTCCTCATTGGTTGGTGTTGCCACCTCCTCCCTCTTCCTAGCCTATATAAGCATGCTACTTGGCTTGTATTTGCATCTCTTGTTTTTGCATCCTCTTAATGCTATTTTGCTTCCAGCATTTGCATTACTCTCTTGGAGACTAACTCTATGATGCTATTTTGATTTTGTATCATTTGCATTCATAGTTTAGATATTTACTCTTTGCACTAGTTTTCTGGGTTGTTAATCTTTTCAGATTCTAACACATTCTTTAGCATATTTTTCTCTTGTATGATAGTAGTAGTGAAGATAATAGAGAAAGTTTAGATCTATAAGGTGTTTTTATGTTTTGATTTCATGCATCTGAATGTACTGTTTCAAAGAAATGAATACAAATGAGCAAGAATTTCTTTAGTTTCATTCTAATTCTCATATCCTATCTCTATAATTTGTAGTCTTATGTGGTTTAGGAATAAAGAACTGAGACTCATTTGCATCCCTTTAAGGTTGTATGTTAGATATGTTTTTCTATTGGAACAAAGGGCCAAGTAAATGCTTGATGTGTTTGATAGGATTATTGGTTATTTTGAGAAGGATACTTCATATGAATGAGGTCTTTAAGAGCACTGATGTCTGATTCACAAAGTGATTAGATAGATCTAACTTTTTGGTGTATGAAATATGTCATTGATATCACAGATGTATGTATTTAATTCATGGAATTCCCCAATAGATAAGGCACTGATCAGCTATAGGATCATTTGTTCTTACTGTAGCATATTTGAGGTCTTGCTGAAATCAACATCATTAATCAAATGTTTTTCACTTTCATATTGAAGAGCCAAAAATGATACCCTCACTCAACTTGTGAATTTCATAGAATTGCGATTTGCTACTACACATCTTTGTTATTGCATAAGTATAGGAGATTAAGGGTATTTATCTGCTTTGTGAGATTTAGGAAAATGTTTTAGCACTGGTACCATATTAATTGAACTTGAGGTCCACGCACCAAGGTTTTTTAGAGCCTAAAGTAGAAGAAGGGTCTAGCCTTATAGTTGGCCTAGTGTTTAAAAGGATATGTTAAGGATGGGAGTTAGCTGACCCTAGATGTATCTTGTTCTCATCGGAGTAATTTGGAACCTATAGCATTTCAAAACACCAATAGACAACATAGTAGTTTGTAAAGACTGATAGA
Organism: Cupressus sempervirens; assembly: GCA_028749045.1. Classification (NCBI taxonomy): domain Eukaryota; kingdom Viridiplantae; phylum Streptophyta; class Pinopsida; order Cupressales; family Cupressaceae; genus Cupressus; species Cupressus sempervirens. The sequence continues at coordinate 1,109,661,852 of CM053785.1, forward strand.
GTGGTAGATTATGATCTTTGTATTAAGAAAAATATATTACTTATCTATTGATGCACAGTTTCCAATGCATACTATAGTAGGTCTTTATTATAAGGGTAAGTGCATAGAACTTGAGTTGACAATGTGTGAAAGATATTATTGATCTATAGAGAAGTGTATGGAAACATAGTATTGCAAAAGTAGTTCCTATTGTGTGATCATTGCAGTTCATCACAAATGAAATGAAAAGTTGCATAGTTAACTAGAGACAACATACTGGCTAGTGATGGTGTGCATGTACGAAAGTCCCACTAATAAAATTTTGTTTATGATTGTGAGCTGACATCATTAATTAAATGTGTATTCATTTAATTGATGTATTATAATTAAGTGGAAAGCCAACTCAAGGATTTATTATTGGGAATGGTATAAATGAAAGATGAAGGAAAGATGTTTTCTATGTTTAAAGTATAGAGAGCATATGAGACTTGCAAACTATTGAGCAGTAGAGTGCTATAGAAGTAGAGTGATTTACCTATGGGTGTAAGTGACCTTATAGGTTATTATTATTGAGTATAGAGTTCTAGATTTGATTACATGGTCTAAAGGAGAACAAGTATGACATACTAGATAGAGGAAGAAGTAGAAGCTTGTTTCACATCTATTATTTTGAAAGGAATAATATCGAGGTCAATTGGATAGTGGGTTCATTGATCTAATCTTGAATCTATTTGGACAATGGGTTTAGCTACCTTCCTGATGCAGGAGCATCCAGAGGTATAAGGGCAATCTTGTGTCACCCAAAAAAATATACTTAAACTTAGTTTCTATTTCATGTGTTTTCATTTTCGGATACCCATTTGGTCAAATAAAGGTTCCAACTCTCACAATTCCACTATCAGTGTGCTAGAAAATCTCAAAAAAATAGGAGCATATAATTGGGCCATCATTTTGGTAAACTAGAAAGTGTGAATTGGCCAGATGAATGTAATTGTGATTTAGAACATTCCAGAAAAAGAATCAAGTCAAAAGGCCCCACGGTTTGAAAGTTATTGCAATTTTTTTGGGTTTTGGAGACCTCCTAAGAATGTTTTGAAGTCAAGTTAGGGGCATTAAATGACCTCAAAAAGGGCCAAAAAATGGGGGACAAAAAAGGCTCATCCATAGGGCTATAGAGCGCTTCGAGAGCTTTCCAGAAATGTAAACGGTTCGTCAATTAGAGCTACGATTCAAAAAGTTATGCCTCTCGGAAGTTCGATTACCATTTCTGGATTCTTCTAGATTTGTGCTGACTTCTAATGCAACTTCTGGAACCTTCTATTTGGTCGGTGGATGCCTACTAGCACTTTCTAGAATGTACTCCAACTCCTTAACTCTCCGGGGTCTATTTAAGGAGATTTCTGGCATTGTAAAAGGTAGTTCGGAGTGGAGTTTGAGAGGAGGTACTGAAAGGAGAAATTATCTCCACATTTATGCTATTGTAAGCCCTTAGGGCATGTTTTGAAGTTTATTTTCTCTGTACTGAATGTACTAGCTTATTTTTTAGTTAATACAATTTCTCTTTCTGTTGTGTCCATTCTGTTCTTGGGTTGTGTCCCCATCAAGTGGTATCAGAGCAAGTTTTCCTGAGTGTGTAGACAGAGGGCCGATTGTGAGGCAGTTTGCACCAGGACTGTGTAGTTGTGGGTTTGAGTTAAGAGGATGCCTCCATGAAGAGAGTGTGGCAAAAGGGCTAGAGCTATTAATCCTGAGGAGGTTAGAGCCCTCCAAAGGCAGGTACAAGCATTGCAGGAGGAGCTCCGTAGAGGAGCAACTGTGGCCGTAGGTGATGAAAGTGAAGATGACAACGAAGAAGATGAAGTTGGACCAGAAGGGGAATTTGACGGGGAAGTTCTGAATCATGTAGAGGAAAGGCTTTTTATGGCCATTACTAAGTTTGGGAAAAGAGCTACAATTGAAGTGGGTGTATTTTCAAGAAATCTAAAACCAGATGAGTTGATCGATTGGATCAATGAACTCGAAGAATACATTAACTATGAAGATATCAGGGACCCAGATAGGGTTAAGTTTGCAAAGGCCAAACTAAAAGGCCATGCCAAAATCTGGTGGCAAGAGGTTCAATTGGAAAGAAATAGAAGAGGAAAGGAGAAGATCACAAGATGGGATCGCATGGTTGACAAATTGAAGAAGCAGTTCATTCCTGTGGACTATGAGCTTGATTTGTTTAAGAAGATGCATGGGTTAAAGTAAGTAGGAAGATCAGTCCAAGAATATAGAGAGGAATTTTATCGACTCTTGATTAGAGCAGGGCATGCAGAAGCAAATAAGGAGAAGGTTGCTCATTATATTAGTGGGTTGCGACCTAGCATCCAGGAGGAATTAAGTCTGGTAAGAATGACTAGCATTGAAGAGGCATACCAGTTTGCCCTATGAGTTGAAGAGAAGCTGAATAAAAGGTTTGAAGGAAGATAAAGAGGGCACGGTTAAGGAGGAAGGGGAAGTGGTAGATCATCTAGAGGCCGCAAAGAAACCCAAAAGAAAAATGAAGATGTGGGTACTAGTAGGAACCAAAGGAATGAGGGTTTCAACCGCTCCCATGATCAAGACTTTGGAAATCAAAGAGGAAGAGGTAGAGGATGTGGACAAGGAAGAGGCGACTTCCATGGTACTTGTTTCCATTGCAATGAAGAAGGTCATCGTGCCTTTGAATGCCCTCAACAACAAGGAAGGACAGATAGGAGAGCTGAGGGCCAAGCTAGGGTTGCTCATGTGGATGAGGATGCAAAATCATCACATTCAGAGGATGTAGAAAGAGGAGAGACCTTGGTAAATGAAAGGGTCCTACTAAGTGGTGAGATTGAACAAGGACAACGGAGGAGTTTGTTCCGTACCAGATGCAAGTGTGAGGATAAATGTTGTGACATGATCATTGATGGTGGTAGCACTGATAACTTGGTATCAGAAGAGATGGTCTCTAAGCTGAAGCTCAAGAGGGAGAAACATCCCCAGCCGTATCATATTGCTCGGGTAAAAGATGATCATAAGGTCCTGGTAAGTGAACAATGTTTAGTGAATTTCAAAATTGGGAGTTACCATGATGAAGTTCTCTGTGATGTTATTTCGATGGATGTTTGCCATCTATTGTTGGGTAGACCATGGCAGTTTGATAGACATGCAGTACATGATGGACATGCAAACACATACTCTCTGACAAAGGATGGAGTTTGCCACAAATTGAAGCCCATGAAAAAGGAAGGTGATAAGGTATGTAGCAGTGCTAGGATTTGTCTTGTTGATGAAAGGAAGTTTTTAAATGGCATGAAACATCAGCATATGTGCTATGCTTTGATTCCTAGGAAAGATAAAGAAGGTAGTAGTGAAATACCACTTGATGTTTTAGATTTACTAGGGGAATTTGGAGATATTATCTCTGATAATGTTCCAGATGGATTGCCACTAGTAAGGCAAATCAGTCATCAGATAGATCTGATTCCAAGATCTAGTTTGCCTAACAAGGCTGCTCACAGGATGACTCCTACTAAAAAAGAGGAGCTAAATAGACAGGTTCAGGAGCTGTTGAGGAAGGGCTTGATTCGAGAGAGCCTGAGTCCATGTGCAGTACCTGCAGTAATTGTACCAAAGAAGGATGGAGAGTGGAGGATGTGTATAGATTCTTGAGCTATAAATAGGATAACCATCAAGTACCGGTTTCCTTTGCCAAGGATGGATGATCTTATGGACTGCTTGAGTGGAGCTTAGTACTTCACAAAGATAGATCTGAAGAGTGGTTATCACCAGATACGGATTCAAGAAGGAGATGAGTGGAAAATAGCCTTCAAGACCAAGGAGGGTCTTTATGAGTGGTTAGTCATGCCCTTTGGATTGACGAATGCCCCAAGCACCTTCATGCGGCTCATGAATGAGGTACTTAAGAAGTTATTGGGAAATTTTGTTATTGTTTATTTGGATGATATTTTAATTTTCAGCAATACTTTGGAAGAACATTTATTGCATATTCGTAGTGTCCTTGAAAGGCTAAGGGAAGAGAAACTATTAATTAATTTGAAGAAGTGTATCTTTGCAAAAAGGGAGTTAGTCTATTTGGGGTTTGTTATATCAGCTAAAGGTCTCAAAATGGATCCAAAGAAGGTAAAAGCCATCTTGGAATGGCCTACTCCAAGGTCTACTACTGAGGTAAGATCATTTCATGGTCTGGTTAGTTTTTACAGGAAGTTTATTAAGAATTTTAGTGGCATATGTGCACCCCTAATTGATACAATAAGAGGGGATAGAAAAGAGTTCAAATGGACTGCAACAGTTGCGAGAAGTTTTGAATTGCTAAAGAAGAAGGTAACATAACAACCTGTGTTGGCACTTCCAAATTTTAGAAAAGTGTTCCAGGTGGATTGTGATGCTAGTGGTAGCACTATTGGGGCTGTATTAAGTCAAGAATGTAAGCCTATTGCATATTTTAGTGAAAAATTGAATGATGCAAAGAAGAAGTATTCTGTTTATGATCAAGAGTTCTATGCAATAGTTCAGGCCTTAAAGAAATGGAGGCATTATTTATTGCCAAAGGAATTTGTTTTGTATACTAATCATTAGGCATTACAGTACCTAAATAGCCAAGCTAAATTGAATCAGAGGCATATGAAGTGAGTAGAGTTCTTGCAGAGCTATACATTTGTGTTGAAGCATAGAAGTGGAAAATCTAACAGGGTTGCAAATGCACTAAGTAGGAGACAGTTGTTGCTTACAGTAATGCAGGTTGAAGTAGTTGGGTTTGATGAACTCAAGAATTTGTACCCCGAGGATCTTGACTTTGCTGAAGCATGGAAAGCTTGTAAAGAACCTGTTGCTGTAGATAGAACCAAGTGGTTAGACTATTTGATTCAGGATGGCATGTTATTCAAGGGTAGTCAATTGTGCATTCCAAGGAGTTCCATGAGGGAAAATCTGATTAAGGAGAAACACAGTGGAGGGATGGCAGGACATTTTGGTTGAGATAAGACCATTACCATTCTTAGAGAACATTATTTTTGGCCTCAAATTTCACAAGATGTGAAGAAGTTTGTATAGAGTTGCCAGGTTTGTCAAGTTGCCAAGGGGTTTAGTCACAATACTGGCCTATATTAGCCATTGCCTGTTCCATCAAGGCCATGGGAGGACATAAGTATGGATTTTGTTCTTGGATTGCCAAGGACACAAAGGGGTAATGACTCAGTATTCGTGGTGGTTGATAGGTTCTCCAAAATGGCACATTTCATTCCATGCCACAAAACTCATGATGCTGTCCATATTGCAGACTTGTTTTTCAAAGAGGTGGTAAGACTACATGGTCTTCCAAGGAGTATAGTTTCTGACAGAGATACTAAATTTGTGGGGTATTTCTTGAGGACATTGTGGAAAAAGTTAAGAACCGACTTGAAATTCAGTTCCATGCATCACCCACAAACTGATGGCCAAACAGAAGTGGTAAATAGAAGTCTGGGCAATTTGCTGAGATGTTTAGTTGGGGATAAGCCCAAGGGATGGGATTTGATTCTACCACAAGCAGAGTTTTCTTACAATAACTCTATAAATAGGAGTACTGGAAAATCACCATTCCAAATTGTATATGGGAATAGCCCAAGGACTGCACCAGAATTGAGGAAGATAGAACAAGGGGAGAGGACAAGTGCTGAAGTTGAGGAATTTGCTGAACATATCAAGCATCTATAGGAGGAGGTTCAAGCACACATTACCAAGGTGAATCAAGAGTATAAAGCTAGGGCTGATCAAAGGAGAAGACATAAGGAATTCCAAGTAGGGGATCTAGTCATGGTGCACTTATGAAAAGAAAGATTTCCTGCCGGTACTTACAACAAGCTGAAAATGAAGAAATTTGGCCCCTGCAAAATTTTGAAGAAACATGACTCAGAAAATGCATATGAAGTGGAGCTTCCAGATGGTATTCACATTTCTCCCATTTTCAACATTGTAGATTTAACAGAGTATCATGATGATGGTGCAGATGAGGAGCTGGTGTTAGAGCCATGTGCAATTCCTGCTTCTAAGAAGGAGGAGATAGAAGACATTCTAGATCATCGTGTGGGTAGGAGTACTAGAAACAGGCAGTATGAAGAATATTTGGTCAAATGGAAAGGATGACCGATTGAGGACTCAACTTGGATTTCAGTAGCTGAGGTTTCCCATTTGGGATTTCCTCTACCATTCATAAAGTGACAGGGTCACTTTTCAATCTACCCTGGGTGTCTGATGTAGGAGCATCCAGAGGTATAAGCACAATCCTATGTCACCCAAAAAAAAATACTTAGACTTAGTTTTTGTTTCATGTGTTTTTATTTTTGGATACCCATTTGGGTCAAATAAAGGTTCTAACTCTCACAGTTCCACTATTAGTGTGCTAGAAAATCTCGAAAAAATAGGAGCATGTAATTGGGCCATCATTTTGGTGAAACTAGAAGGTTTTAATTGGAAATATGAATGTAATTGTGATTTAGAACATTCCAAAAAAAGAATCAGGTCAAAAGGCCCCACGGTTTGAAAGTTATTGCAGTTTTTCTGGTTTTGGAGACCTCCTAAGAATGCTTTGAAGTCAAGTTAGGGTTATTAAATGACCTCAAAAAGGGCCAAAAAATGGGGTATGAGTAAAGCTATTCCATAGGGCTATAGAGCGCTTCAAGAGCTTTTCTAAAATGTAAACGGTTCATCAATCAGAGCTACGGTTCAAAAGTTATGCCTCCCAGAAGTTCGGTTACTATTTCTAGATTCTTCTAGATTTGCGCCGACTTCTAACACAGCTTCTGGAACCTTCTATTTGGTCGGTGGATGCCTACTAGCACTTTCTAGAATGTACTCCTACTTCTTAACCCTCCGAGGTCTATTTAAGGAGATTTTTGGCATTGTAAAAGGTAGTTCGGAGTGGAGTTTGAGAGGAGGTACTGAAAGGAGAAACTATCTCCACATTTATGCTATTGTAAGACCTTAGGGCATGTTTTGAAGTTTATTTTCTTTGTACTGAATGTACTAGCTTATTTTTCAGTTAATACAATTTCCCTTTTCTGTTGTGTCCATTCTATTCTTGGGTTGTGTCCCCATCACTTCCACGTCTCCTAACATGGTTGGGAAAACTCCTAATAGGGTTGGAATCTCCTAATAGGGACTCATATGTACTAAATGTGTTTAGTTAGACTCCTAACAGGGTCCAACCTTTCACAAGGGACATTTATATTAGTACATCATCTTATGGGTTTCATTCCCACTAGGGTTTTCCCTCTGATCAAGGGTTTCCCCAATCAACATATTTGGTGTCACTGTGTATATCTATCTTTCATCATTGTTGATTACTTTGCTCACATGATTAAGTTGGATAAAAGTTCATATTGAGTTTAATAATTACATAACTGATTCACCCCCCCCCCCCACTCTTTTATATTATGAAAATTAATTACTAACATATTTGTATACCTGTGGATAATACTTTGTCTATTAACTCAATTTCAACAAGTACTCATGTTCCCCTTGTTGGATACAATTGATTAATTGTGCATTTTCTTTGATGTTACAAAAATGTCATATTAGTTGATAGTTAGTGCATTCTGAGCTCACTTAGTCAATGAAGACAATTTTCCTTGTCTACTAAACGTTCCTAAGTTTTCTCTATATAGAAGATAGTGTCTACTAAGCTCACTCAGGCATCGAAGGAATTTATGCAGAAAAGAGTTTTAACCGAGCTCACTTGGTTAACAAAGAGAAGTTGAACAAAGTTAGTGTTAACCAAGTTCACTCAGTTACATAAGGAATTTTGTAATTTTGCAGTGTTAATCGAGCCTCTGTTGGTTAACATAGGAGATCATTTTAGCTTTAGTTTCTACTAAGCTGGGTCGGCTAACGAAAGATTTTCTTATTTTGGTATGTGAAGATTAATTATTTTACCTATTGATTCTAGCCAACTATGGTAATGAATATTGGTTATTCTATTTTATATTAGAGCCAACTTGACAATTTGGAAGGTGTAAGTAAAAGGTCAAGTTGTAATTTCAATGTATGCAAGTTGAATGAATTGCAAGTGATAAAAAGAGGAAGCGAATGAGAAGGATAAGCAAGTATCCTTGTGGAGAAGAAAAGTGATATTCGATTAGGAAGGATCAAGTGTAAGCTAGAATATATATCTATATTCATCAATTCAATTGCATCTCAATTAGGTCAATTCATTATTACTCTCTAACCATTGTAGTAGTGATCCAAAATATCTTAACAGAGTTGGTTTAACATCCATTTGTAAATCCTCTAGCAATGTGGCAATTCCATTGAATTGTATCAAGACCTCTAACAAGGCCACTCCTAATAGTGTGATTAAATCATTTAATAGGGTCACACCTAATAGTGTGTTTTGTAACTTTTAACAAATTTGGCTCCTAACAGGGCTCACTTTAGAAGAGTGAAAAATAGGAACTAGTTACATTGGTGGTTTTTTCCATATTGGGTTTCCATGTTAAATCCTCATGTTTTATGTGTTCATTTTTTTTCTCTCATGCATGAAAAATTAAGGTTAAGTAATTATTGATAACATCTTATGGATAATTGATTACAGAGTTACAACAATTTCTATATGCTTACCGAGTATCAACAGTAATAAGTTTTATTAGTTTGAATTTTATAGTTGGCATCCAAGGGATCTAAAATTTATTTTAATGGTAATTGATTCACACCCCTCCCCCCCCTCTTTGTTACTCCTCTTATATTTTCAAAAATTGGTGTTAGAGCCTTTGGTGCTTGTAGAGAAGGTTTCAAGGACCTAAGCTAAAGATTGGGATGTCTTACAAAAGAGAGATTATAGAGCTGAATAGAGACAACTTTACAGCATGGCAAGGACTTATGAGGCTTCATCTAGCTACCATCAGTGATTCAGGTAGAAAATATCTTGTTGAAGAATACAAAACTCCTACTGGAACATTATCTATTGAAGATATTGCTAAGAGAAAGAAGCATAACATTATGATGATTGATATTGCATCTGCTCTCACTTATGCTAAATTTGATGAGTTCAAAGATTATAAAACTACTTTTGATATGTGGAACAAACTGAAGGAAATCTATGGAGGAGATGACAATGTAAGAAGATCCAAAGAAGAAAGCCTTGGAGCACAATTTGATCAAATGAGGATGAGAGAAGATGAAAATGTTGCAAAAAATGTAGAAAGAATCAAGGCCAGTGTTAGTGCAATTAGAGCATCTAGAGGAGAAATCAAAGAGGAAATTGTTGTAAGTAAAATACTCAGAAATTTGCTTCCCATCTATGCAATCAGAGTGTCTACTATTCAAGAAAAGATATGTGATTCAAATAACAAATTAGGCATGCCCTAGTAGGATGATAGATAACATTTTGAACTAGACAACCTTGACAACTATGTTCTTGCTTCCAAGAATATTGAATTTGCATTTGAAGCTAAACTCTCACTCAAAGAAAAGGGAAAGAAAAAAAAAGATAATCAATCAAGAAGTGAAGAAGAAACTGAAGAAAGTTCTAACAGTGATCTTGAAATTGTTAAAGCCCTACTTGCAAAGAAATATTCTAGGAGTAGAGGAAAGTACAAAGGTAAAATCCCTCTAGTCTATTTTTCTTGTGAAGAAATTGGTCATATTACTACCATGTGTCCAAAAAAAGAAAGCAAGGATGAGAAGAAAATCCACAAGTGAAAAGGAAAGAAGGAATTCAAAGGTCACAAATCCTACAAAGATAAAGGTAAGAAAACCTGGTTTATGGCTAAAGATTCTAATAATAGTGAAGATGAAATATTATATATTGCTGTAAAATATGAATCTGAGGATGAAGGAGATAAGTTGGCACTTGTCTCTCATGTTAGTAAAAATGATACATGGATCATAGATAGTGGATTTTCACACCATATAACTAGAGATAAAACAAAATTTGAATATTTTGAACAGTATGATGGAGGTAGTGTAAGGATTGGAAACAATGAACCTTGTTGCAAAAAAGGAAAAGGTCATATCTCATTAACCAATGAACTTGTATGTGACAATTCCTATTGGGTTGAAAGACTAAAACATAATTTACTGAGTGTGGCACAACTAAACAACATTGGATTCAAGGTAGAGTTTATGAATGGCAAGGCAAGATTGCTAGATGAATAAGGAAATCTGATTGGATCAGGCAAGCAAACAAAAGGTAACCTATTTTATCTTGATCTTGGTGATTGCTCATGTTTCATTGCTCAAGTACAAGAAAGTTGGTTATGGAACAGAAGATTTTGTCATGTAAACTTTGACAATATGGTTAAGATAAGTAAACTTAAAAGAGTAAGAGGTATGAAATGTCCCTTTTCTGATTTTTGTATGATATTTCCAACCTTTAATCAGATCTTTAAGATCAAACAACTAATATCACAAAGATCCTCCAAATTTCTCAAGAAACCCCAAATCGGGTATGCCAGAAATGGTGCCAAAAGCTTCATAGCTTCACCTATTATTAATAAATCTGAAAATGGACATTTTTACAAAAATTTCAGCAGAATAACAGCCTAAAGAATGACATTTCCAGATCTATATAACCTTTACACAACAGCTCACAAATTTAGGACAAAAACTCTTCTCATCGGGCTCCCGAAATTAACACAAAAATGCTCGGAAACATCACAAAAACACTAATAAACTATCTCAAAAGTTTAATCACATCCCAATACATATATTCAGCTCTATTTTAACAACTTAAAGTCTAAAATACAACAGCAACCAAAACTGATATGAAATGCTCAACTGAAAACACCAAACTCATGCAAAAAACACACCCAAAAACCCACAAATCTACACTGTTCAGCACAAAGGCAAACTCTGTATGAGCATGCACATGGAATGGATTCAAACTCCCATCCTTAGCCTTCCTAGAAACCTGCAAACTCCCATTCTTGGGTCTCCCTGGAAACCTGCAAACTCCCGTTCTTGGGTCTCCTTCTCCACAGGTTTGGCAGCCTCTGAAGAATAACAAAGAAATCAGCAAAATCAAGTTCTGGAATGAGCCCAAAATGCCTCCAAACCCCTTAAAAGAGGGCATAACCATAACTCAAGTCCAAGAGAGGTTAATGAAACATATTTTAATAATAATTTTCATTTATTAGTCCAACGGTTTCCAAAGATTAACCCCCCTTTTTTCGAAACTTCACTTTCTTGGGCCTGCCTGCCTTAGCAAAGATTATTATTTTTTAATTATTTGAAAAGGGGACATGACAAGTCCTCCCCTCCCAAAAATTTCTTGTCCTCAAGAAATGGCTAAACAATAAACCAATCAATCCACCTGGATCCCAAATGTAGTCATGAACTATACTACTACCAATTAACACAGGTTCCTGCAATATCCTTTGCAATATGACCAAGAGGAATCCATAATCAAATAGACAATTATAGCTCTACCAAACTCCAAAATCACAACTTCCACAGTCAAAAACCCATGAGACACAAACTCTTAGAACATCAAAACCCAAGTAAAGTGGACAAATCAAACTGCCAACACCATAAATACCATCAACGCATCCCACTGGCCTATACAGAATGTACAATCCAACTCTACAAAAATGGTGAATGCTCTCAAATGAAACTATACCAAGTATGGAGAATCCACACACTGTACAACTCCTGCAGTCAACACAACTCTGTAGATCATCGACCATTGTCTCATAACCATAACTCCCATGCACCCCTGATGGTGAAAAGCCATCACAAGATAAACAACAAGAAATGGAACCCAAACTAAATTTTCCTGCCATCAACTCCTCAACACAAGGATCATTTGCTAACTGATGTACATGCCCTACAATATAATGTTGATTAAAAAAACTGACCTCAGTCAACAGCTCACCATGAACAAGTGATACAACCCACTATGACTGATCACTAGCTAAGTCAGGAGATGTCATCGTCAAAGGAGTAGAATCAATAACAACACCTGCTAAAGCATCACTCCAAAACTCCTGCTCTAAGTCATGTATTATCAAGCTATCAACTGCAGGACCTATCGCCATGTCGTGCCCATCACAACTCTCATCCTGAGGCATCAAACTCACAGTGTAATGCTGATAGAATGCACCAATCTCAGTCAGTGGCTCAGACTGTAATCTTGATGAAACTAACTACAATTGATCATTAACCATGTTGGAACTGACTACTAACTCTGAAGATATCACCAAGGGAGTAGTATTACTAGTAGGAAGCATGCCAACTGTCGACTTACCAACATCACACATGATCTTTGATACATCTCTAGTCTCTGTGCCATCAGTACTAGAGGCCACCACCATGTCAGGCATACAACAATCTGCTACAACACCCAACTCAACTGAACCTGACTCTAGTGGGAATGAACCTGATATGCCAATGTTAGTATCAAGGATGGATGCATCCCCATCTCCACTGTCTCTGACAATCTCGGCCATGGACATCCTCGAATCATCAAACACAATAGCTTGTGACTGTATAGAATCAGGTAAAGACTGTAGTCACTCTAACTCCATGGTCACCTTGGCCAAATGAAACTGTGACTCCTTGAAAGCCAACTGTGTACTCTCAAGAATCTCAGAAGTCACCTCAAGCTGCTCAGTAAGCTCACTCACCTCATCTTCCTTGGCCAACAATGCATCATATGTTGTACTACCCCACTCCATAAGATAATCTCTGTCAGCTAACAACTGCATATAATTCTGTCTCAAAATCCGAATAGCCTCCCATAAAGAGTGGATCTCTGTCAAGGAAAGATAACTTCCTTCCTGCTCATCACTAGTAGGAGAACCCCATCCATAAACTGCTAACAACTGACAAGCAGCATCAAAATGTTGGCAAGTGATAACAATGTCTCGGTCACTAACTCTTAACTGATTAGACACATGATGGCACTGGCTTGACTGTCTCCTACAAACCTCCTCTGATGCACTGTGTAAAGGAGTATAATCAAAGTCACTAGTCTCTAGAGTATTACAATCCATATCCTGTGAATCAAATCTAAAGCTCATATCAACATACGAAGTATCAAAAACATTAGCACTGCTATCCAACTCCTCTGCACCCAAGGAAACTAAGTTTTCAAAACTGCCCACTTTAGCCTCCTGGATTTCATAAATGCCAATATGATCCTAGGACTCATCTCTACACACTGCCAAATATGAAAGATCATCAACACATTCTAGAAAATATGGTCGACTGGATATATGAACAAAGCCCAACATCGGTGTATAAAAACTAATACCAACATCAGACAAGATACTGGCACAAGAAAAGAAAACACCATGTAATCTGTGTGAGCAATGTTTCTGGATTAGATTGTGTGAGTTTTTTTAGCATCAACGTTTCGGATCATACTACATGATCCATCATCAGGACAAGAGAACACCAGAATATGGAATGAGCAGACCAGGACATCACAAGCAGTCCTAAAAGGAGAGGGGGGGGGGGGGGGGGGGAAGGGCACACAAACCAAGGGGACCCAAAAAATAAAGACATAACCACCAAGAGAACCGGTACAGAATAACCACTCATGTGAAAAAATGCAGAGAATGAGCATATTTGTAAAGGAATTTTGAATATGCATTAAGAAATGATAAAAATAAAAAAACTCAATAAAACTTAAAAAATAAAAAATAAGAAGATAAATAAAAAATTAAAAAATTAAGGATCAGCGTGAGAAAGGGAGGAAGCACACGATTGTGAAAAAGAATAAAAAGCTATAAGAGGTTGAAAATACAAAAATTAGGACTTACAAAAAATTAAGTATTAAATAAATAAAAAAGAAGGCTCAAACCCTAACTTGAATAAATAAAAGGACAAAAATTAATAAATAAAAGCAAGCGCAAAAAATTAAGAACTTATATACAACTAAATCTGCAAAATCGAACAAGCCAAAAAAATATTTTTTAACCCCCAAGAGAAAGAACAAGAGGAGAAATATAAGAAAGGCCCTGATATCAAAATAAAGAAGCTATACACGATAAAAAACTCAGGAGCAAAAAACTAAGTAAGTAGATCGAACCTAAAAACCACACATGCTACTGAAAG